>JASXTE010000015.1:27905000-28505000 GCA_030280995.1 Hemileia vastatrix
AAAGAATAATGGGATAAATTTTGTAGGTTTAAAATAGTGTAATTAAAAAAAATCTCTTTTTTTATTTTATTTCTTATTATATATATATATACATAAGGGGGTATCAAAATTAGAAATTTTTAATTATTTAAAAGTTATTTAATGACAAAAAAATAAATTTACAGAGTTGACAATATTTCTCTGTAAAAAGGTGCTTTTGGGGCACAACATGTCATATATGAGAAGCTAATCATGGTTGGTTTGGTGGAAAAAAGAGGGATTTTAATATGGAAGATTTCTAACTTTGATACCCCCTATATATAATGTGTGTGTGTGTGTGTGTCAGCCAGGCTGCTAGAATTAACCAGTAAAATAATTATTTATTTACTGGGATGAAGCCACACCTTTTTATTTCTTATATATTATTCATTATAATATACTTACTTTAAATTTACTTGTAATAAGTTAACTAGTTACAAGAAATTTAAGTTAGTAAATAATTAAAATTAATATTAAATGTACCTTATATTTTTATTTCCTGTCGATGGGTCTTTTAGTCTAGAAGGTTCGATTGGAGGTCCAACGGGGTGTTTAAGTGGAATATTGGACTTTTAAAGTCAAGGTATGTAGTTTTACTTCTTTTGATTAATTTACTCAATATATAAGAGGTAGGGGTTTAAAGTATTATTATGATTTATATTTTAAAATTACGGTAATGTAAATACTGAACTTATAAAAAATAGTAATAAGTATTGTATCTAATAGATATGTTATAAAAATGGTAAGTAAAAAGAATGAATTTAAAAAGTACAAAAGGAGAGGGCCTTTTATAGGCAAAAGGTGAGAGATAACACATGGAGTAAACAACATCCAATAATAGAGTGTGAGAGAAAAAACTTAGTGAAAAGAGAGTATGTGAATATAAAAAAGATATACTAAAATGATATGCCAATAAAAGGTATCATATTTATTTGATACAAATCTTGAGTTCCCTTAGATTGTCACACTTAGTATAGAAAATTTGATTTAAAATGTTATTTTAACTAAATTTTAAATTTCTTAATCAAGAAATTTGAATTTTTTAGATTTTTAATATTTTAATAATATTTTTATTCCCTTTTCAACTTTATTATTGAGCATGGTGTTAGGGAGTAAAAATATACGGGACATTTATTAATTTTTATTAATTACTAAATTTACTAAATTTACTTATTGTACTTAGCTATTTAATTTTAAGTAATACATAAGTAAATTATAGATAATTAACTATTAATAAAAATTAGAAAAAAAGGTGTGGCTTCATCTCAGTAAGATAATTAATTATTTTACTGGATAAGTCTAGTAGCCTGACTGACCCTCCCTCACTCTAAAAAAAAGTAAAAAAATGCTATGAATTATTCTTTTTATATTTCTTTAGTAGAGTAGGAAGATTAGATATCTCCTTCCCAGGTATCCAAGAATCATATTCAGATGATTTATTCTTGAATCTCAATAAATATTCTGTACCTTTTTCAGCAGCGACTATTCTGTCATTCTGAATCTTATCAATTTCTGCTGTCTCAGTGATCTCCTTAGGGGTTTTCTTTGGTCTTCCCCTCCTTTTTGGAAATAAATCACTATTGGATGTGTAAGTTTCAAAAGAGATATTGGAAAAACAGGATGTTTTCTGTCATATTGAGAATACAAAATAACTTCAACTGCATTATCTCCAATCATTCTTCTGACAAAAAATGGACCAACAAATGGGTCTTTCAATTTATTATTACCTTGTAAATTGAAGTGGACTGTGGAAATCAACACCTCATCACCCTTTTTAAAAGTGTATTCTTTATAAGATTTGTCCCATCTCTTCTTCTCATATTCAAAGGATTTTTTAATAAATTTTTGAGCATGACTTCTGCAAAGTTGTTCAATTTGAAGAAATAATTTTACACCAGGATGTAAATTCAATTTAGGTATTTTATTATTGAGAATTTGGGCAGGAATATTTGGAACATATCAAAGCCAGAGCTCAAAAGGCTTTCTTCAAGTAACAGAATGAACAGTGCTATTATAAGCAAATTCCAACCCAGGAAGTAAGGTAACCCAATCATGAGTGAATCTGTCATTGTCTTTATACTCAAGGCCAAAGGCACAATACCTTCTTATCATGTCCTCTAAAGTATGAATCATTCTTTCAGCTAATCCATCAGTCTGAGGGTGATGGGCAGTAGAATGTTTCAGATCACGACCACAAACATCCATCAGAGACATCCAAAATTCAGAAGTAAATTTTGGGTCTCTGTCAGAGATTATGGATTTAAGAAAACAAGCAGTATTAAACATATGAGACCACCATAAGAAAGATAATTCCTTAGTGGAAACATTCTTGTGAGTAAAGATAAATTTACACATTTTTGTGAATCTGTCCACAATAACCCAACAAGAGTAATAACTGTCTTTTATAGCAATGGGAAATCCTGTTACAAAATCCATGTTTATTATATGCCATGGTGCATCAGGAGGTTCAATATGTTGCATTAATCCAGCTCTCTTACCCGTCAATCTTTTTGATTTTTGGCAAGAATCACAAGATTCAACATATAATTTGGTGTCTTCCGACATATTAACCCACCAAGCAGTGTTTTTAATTCTAATAATTGTTTTTCAAGATCAAAATGTCCAGCTAATATGTCATCATGACAAATTTTCACGATGATTTCTTTCATAGAAGGAGGGATAACAATGACATTACTCAACTTTCTTCTATAATATAGATATCTTTCATCAATTGAAAATTTACCTTTTTCCAAAGCCTTTTGGTACTTTTGTGGAAGGGTTTTAATTAATTCTTGCATTGAAGCATTTTTTGGATCATTTAATATGGTTCATAACTTGTTTAGGTCAGTGTACTTATCATATGAATCCAGAATAAGCTGTAATGGATCTTCCTCCATATCAACCACATATATCCCATGAATATAAATAATTTCATCCTCAGGATCATAAGCAGGATTAGAGTCATCATTTGTTAAAGGTAAACTTGATAACATATCCTCATTTGAGTGAACAATACCAGCCATATTAATGATTGTTATTCTCCCTCTGTATTCCTGAACAGCTAACTGCCATCTGAACATATGTCTCTTAGGTGGTTTTAAGTTTAAAAGGAATTTAACTGCACTGCAGTCAGTGACAAGTTCAAATTTCTGGTCATCTAGGTAATAATGTAGCTTTTCTAGAGCCCACACTATGGCTAAACATTCAAGCTGAGTGGCACCATATTTCAATTCACTATTTCTCAAGGTTCTTGAAATATTACAAATTACTAATTCTGATACTTTATCATTCATCACTTGTTTTTGATGGAGGGCAGCACCAAGACCAATAAAACTGGCATCAGTGTACAAAACAAATGGTTTATTAGAGTCAGGTAAAGCAAGAATTGGTTCTGAAATTAAACAGTGTTTTATAGTGTCAAAAGCTCTCTATCTTTCACTATTCCACACAAAAGCAACATCCTTTCTAGTCAATTGGGTAAGGGGTGAAGCTATGACTTGGTAATTTTTAATATACTGTCTATAGTATCCACACATTCCCAAAAAACTCTGGAGCTCTCTAACTGTGGTAGGAGCCTTCACCTGTTGTATGGCTGCCACTTTGTTTTGGTCAACACATATCTGTAACCCTGAAATAACATGACCAAGTACTTTTAAAGAATGAAAACAAAATTTACATTTCTTCAAAGCAAGTGTCATATTTATTTCATCCATTTTGTGGAACACTTTACACAGGTGGTTAAGATGGTCCTCAAATGTTTTTGAGAATATAATGATATCTTCAATATAAACCATCAGCCATCCTTCAATTATCTCTTGATGGAATGTGTTATCCATAACTTTTTCAAAAACTGAAGAGGCATTTTTAGGGTCAATTGGCATCCTAAAATACTTATAAATACCCATATGAGTAGCAATCATTAGAAAATTCTGGGAATTCTTCTCAACAGGTACCTGGTGATATCCCTTTTTACCATCCAGACAGCTGATATATTTAGCACCTTGTAAGGTAGCATGTATAGAGCTAATTCTAGGTAAAGGATAGATTTCATCAACAGTATAAGTATTTAATGCTCTATAATCACCACATAACCTGGCTTTATTTTTCTCATAAGAAATTAGGACAGGTGAGATAACACAATATTTAGGTGTTTCAACTACATTTTCAATAATCTTCATCTTTAAAAGGGTATAGATAATGTCTTCAATATCTTTTCTCTTTGTGGGAGAAGCAGGATAAGGCTTCTTCTTGAAACTAGGTGGTACGTCAGTTAATGGGCAAGATAATGAAAGTTTCATTTCTTCCTTAACTAATCATAGTTCATGTGACCCATGAGCAAAGGCCATAGGAAAATATTCTGTCAATTTAATGATGGAATTATTATCCTCACCAGAAATTTTTTCTCCAAAAGAAGAATTGTCAATTTCAGACATAAGGGCATGCATTTCTTTTGTAGATCTTCCTTTATGTTGAACCACAGAATTTAATGTGTTCAATTCTTGTTTTAAAAATTTTTTGGGGAAGGAAATCTTAAATTTTCTCTCCCATTCATCCTCATTGTAAAACATTGGTTTTAAGGATCCAATTTTATGCCATAATTGGTTAAAATATCATTTCCTATAATAAACCAACTGCTTAAGTTATAATTTTTCATGACAACAAAATCACAAATAGCTCTTACAAAACCATGGTTATATTTAAAAAACACTGTGGCTTTGTATTTACCAATGGGGGACAAAACAGAGCCATAACCTCTACAATTTTCAGAAATGATAGGCATAAGTTTTGATTTATAGTCTTGATCCAATGAAGCAAGTGCTTTTTCAGATACTAAACTTCCTCCAGCTCCAGAATCCAGAACAACTTCAATGCTGGTTCCATTGACCAAGACTGGTGCCTTGAGAGGGGCAATAACAATTGAGCTATCCTCAATTTTCTTTATGATCTCAGAATCCTCAACTGTAGATAAATCATTATTATCAATATCAATAGTATTTAAATAATGAATATCTTCTTCCAGCATCAAGATTTCTTGTTGAGATTCATATAAAGTATTTCTGGCACAATCACTAGAAGTATCATCCAGTGCTATTGTGTGATCAGCATGCTCATCAGTTTGTTCAAAAAGATTTATCTTCTTGTCACAAACATGGCCTTTCTTCCAAGGCTTGTTGCACTTGAAGAAAGTGTTTGTTGCATATTTTTTAGGTGAAACAGGGGCAGAAGGTTTACCAACCTTTTCCAGAGGTTTCTGTTGGTAAGTGGAGGGTTTCTCCAAAGGAGTTTTAGAAATGAATCTTCTGGTGTCATACTTGTTGTTTAGAAGGATTCCATTATAAGTGTTAATTAAAGAAGAAGGTTCTCTGGAGAACTCAGTACTAGCCACTATCAAGTCCTTTAAAGAGATTGGTAATTTATAAAGGATCCTGTCCTTCCATAACTCAAACTCCATATTTGGGTCCATTGCCCTCAAGATTTTAACAAGTTTCATTAAGAACTCAATAGGTTTATCAGTAAAAGAGCTATATCTAGTTTCCTCATACTTCCTTTTTTGAGCCATCCTATACTTGGAGCCACCAAATTGTGCTTTAAGAAATTTCCTCCAATCTTCCCATGAGTAGTTATTCCTATCCAAGAGAACAGATTCATACCACATTAGTGCTAAATTGGTAAAAAAGAAATTTACTTAGACACAAATTCCTCATCTGGGATTTTGTAAGGATTTTTTAGATTATTGATTCTGCAAATGAATTGCTGCCAATCAGAAGAAAAATCACCATCAAATAATGGATATTGGTCAAGTTTTGGCCAATTCTTTTGATTTTAAGTAGTCTTCTTATTACAAGCTTGTTTCTGAGTGAGAAGGAGCTGTAAATTCTCCGATTGGGCAGTAATTTAATTGTTTAATCCTTCTGTGTATGATCCAGGTACATCACCAATTTTTGATGGAAACTCAGTGATATCAAGAGGTATTTCTGGAACTAATTTTTCTTTGGATGAACTAGGAACAGGTAAAACTGGGGTATCCTGCTCAATAGCTTCTTTCAAAGAAATTTCAGAAAACTTTTGATTATATAAAAATGAATACATTTTCTCCTCAATGGTTGATAACCTAGTTTTTACTCTTGGAATACTAGATAAATTCTCATTGATGGTTGCAAAAGATAATTGATTCTTATTTTGTAAAGATGAATAATGGTTACTCAATCTTTCTAAGTTCATCTTGTGTCTCTCTAGCTCCTGGAAACAGATGGACACAGTATCTTTTAATTTAGACAAATCATTCTTGATATTTTGCCATAAAGCAACTTTCTTTTCATGAGTTGCTTTGTAATAAAACAAATTATCAGAAACACTCTGTAACTCACTCCTCAATGCTTGATAACCCTGTTTAGTTAACAAACTATTATATTGCTGAGTCAATTGCATGTTGTTCATTATATGATTTTGTTTAGCAATAATATCTCTCAAATATTCATCATTAATTTTTGCTACATCTGGATTGTTTCTCAATTATGAAACAGAGTAACTTTCCAGATTCTCATAAAACTCAGGATCAAGTGTTTCATCAATAATATCCATATCAGGATTTATCATTGAAGTAGCAATTAAAACTAAAGGATTAGATACATTAGAATATTGAGTGATTTGTCTACTCTTATAAGCCTCTACTGGTCTCACAGTTTCATCTCCTCTTCCAGAATTACCTGAAGGAACTGAATAAGCAACAAGAAATGGTACTTGAGATTCAATAGAGGGGCTTACCAAGGCTTGGGAAAGATCTGAATATTGTTTTTTTTTCTGCCTCCTTGATAAGGGTGAGGAAATGTGGGGTTGAATTGACTGGGTCTCGACAGACCTGCCTGAGGCATTTGAGGCTGCTGATGTTGAGACAGATAATCCCACTGCCACTTTGATACTTCAACCTTTTCTGGTTGCTGGGGAGCCAATTGTGGATGATCCCTGGGGGGAGGAGGTCTCCTCTTTTCTTGAAGAAAGGCATCTATTTTTATTACCTTTTCTTCTAGTGAGTCTGTTCTTGCTCTCAGTCTTAAGCTCTCTGTCCTCAGTTCCTTTATGTGGGTGGAGAGATTCTTTACTTGCTGAGGTAAAGGCATCTTTTTTATTTTGAAGCCTTTTGGAAGTCCTTCTGGGGGGTTGATGAAAGGCTTTTGTTCCTGAGAATTTTTCTCCACTAGTATTTCCACTTCCTCCATTTCCACATCCTGATTGGTCCAATAATTGATTAAGTTGAGCCAATTTTGTAGTCAAGGGAGAACTTACAGAAGTAGCTTCATCATAATCAAATAAATCCAATTACTCATCACGGCCAGCAGAAGCACCTTGATCAGTCATATTGTAATTTTAACCTGAACTGAGGGAAGGAAATAATAAGATATATTAGTTTTATTTTTGCTTTATTAAAATAAAAATAAGGAAAAAAAATATAAAATATAAAAATTTTCAGGAAAAAAATCAACTGAAATAAAAATCACAATTTTACTAATTCAAAATAATTTTATAACCAGGATTAAAAGAAATCAACTGAAGTAATAAAAGTAATTTTTAATTAACAATTTAAATTTTGATAATTATCAGGTTTAAAATTAACTGAAGGAAATTAATTACCAGGACTTAATGTCAACTGAAAATAATTTAATTACCAGGACTTATTGTCAACTGAAATAATTTTAATTACCAGGACTTAATGTCAACTGAAATAATTTGATATAATTAATTTAATTAATTTATAATATTATTAATTTACTGCCAGGACAATTTGTTAACTGAAACAATAATATAAAATTCTAATTATCAGGACAAAAGTCAACTGAAATAATTAAAAAAAATAATACAATTAATTTAATTTTTATCACTTCTAGGACTAAGAACAATATAGTTCTATCTTTTTCAATTAGGAAAATAAAACTTCTAATTTACCAGACACCTCCCCCTGTAAAATGAGCAAATTAATTCCACTTACAGAGTGCTGAGTAAAAAGAAATACGTAAAATATGAAAAGTGCAAAGTGACCCACAAATAGTAATCAATATCATTACCACAAATATATATGACTATTGTCAATATATAAGCTTAATTTTTGGAGTGTGGTTCAATTCCCATTCACAGCAAAAAAATAAGTCACATGACTGATGATGTTTGTGCTTTTCATTGTCCACTTGTCCCTATAGGTACCTCAATATCAATGTTCCCTTGGTCTCGGCCCTCAAGTTATTGATGTGCCATTGACCATTTGGAAAGGGTCCCAACTGCTGATGGGTCTTTTAGTTTAGAAGGTTCAATCAGAGGTCCAATGGGGTGTTTAAGTGGAATATTGGACTTTTAAAGTCAAGGTATGTAGTTTTACTTCTTTTGATTAATTTACTCAATATATAAGAGGTAGGGGTTTAAAATATTATTACGATTTATATTTTAGAATTAGGGTAATGTAAATACTAAACTTATAAAAAATAGTAATAAGTATTGTATCTAATAGATATGTTATAAAAATGGAAAGTAAAAAGAATGAATTTAAAAAGTACAAAAGGAGAGGGCCTTTTATAGGCAAAAGGTCAGAGATAAACACGGAGTTAACAACATCCAATAAGAGAGTGTGTGAGAAAAAACTTAGTGAAAAGAGAGTATGTGAATATAAAAAAGATATACTAAAATGATATGTCAATAAAAGGTATCATATTTATTTGATATAAATCTTGAGTTGACTTAGATTGTCACACTTAGTATAGAACATTTGATTTAAAATGTTATTTTAACTGAATTTTAAATTTCTTAATCAAGAAATTTGAATTTTTTAGATTTTTAATATTTTAATAATATTTTTATTCCCTTTTCAACTTTATTATTGAGCACGGTGTTAGGGAGTAAAAATATACAGGACATTTATTAATTTTTATTAATTACTAAATTTACTTATTGTACTTAGCTAGTTAACTATAAGTAATACATAAGTAAATAATAGATAATTAATTATAAATAAGAATTAGAAAAAAAGGTGTGACTTCATCTCAGTAAGATATTTAATTATTTTACTGGATAAGTCTAGTAGCCTGGCTGACATTTCCTAACACGGTGCTCAATGACAGGTTAAGAGAAATAAAAATTAATATTAAAATAAAATTTAATATTGAAATAAAATTTAATATTAAAATTAAAATAAATATATAAAAAATCTTCAAATTACTTATTTAAAAATGACACTTAAAGTAATTTTTAAGTAAATCAATTTATTTCTGACATATACAGTAAATACACATTTTTAACACATTCTTTATAGAACAACCTTATTATTTGTAATATTTTTCTTCTGGAATTTTCTTTCTCTCTCATTGTCAGCCAGGCTATCTCAGGTGCCCAGTAACTAATATAATAAATTACTGAAATCATGTAAGGGAATAACAGTATGTAGTTACAATAAATTATTTTATTAAATAATAAAATTATAAATATTTTATGAATAAATAAAATAATTACTATATTTAATTTTATTATTAAATAAGTTCTATTGCATAAACAAATATTATATTCTATAAAAACATGGCACATTTTTATGTATTTAATATTTATAAAAAATTAATTAAATTAATTATAATCACTACGCAATATAGGGGGTGGACTTGCTAGCAAGTCCTCAACCTGAACTCAGATGGAACTCAGATGGAACTCAGACTGAACTCAGACTGAACCCATACTGAACTCTACTTGAACACCCACCTAAAACTGTTCTGCTGAGTGGTGTTCATCCCTGATTGTATGGTTCCTTTATCAATAGCTCAATGTGTGTTCAATCTATGGTGAGTTTGGGTCCAAGGTTGCGGACTTGCTAGCAAGTCCGCCCCCCATATTGTGTGGTGAATATTATAAGCTTAATTATATTTAACTTATAATGAAATTACAATTAATTTAATATAATTTAGATATTAAATCCAACTCATCATATAATTTTATCCATAAATATTGGGCGCTTTTTTGACCCTTAACTGTGACAATAGAATTAGTAAATTATTTAAAATACATCTTTAATATATTAATATTAAATTCTCACTTTTAATAAGTTACAATTAAATTAATTATTTGTTTCAATTAAATTAATTACTGAAAGTAGTTAAAACAATTAATTAATTTCTCTTTATAATTGAACTAAATTGATTACATAAATTTTTGTGTGAAAATAATTCTAGTTGTTTTAATTAAAACCTTTACATCTTATTATAATACTTGTTTAGGATATTTTTTCTCACAATTCACATTTATTCATACTTATTTAGTTATCCATTAGATTTATTACTTTTTTGGAGCTTTAAGAGGGGAAAATTGTTAACTTATTCACAGGTTTAATTTGTTGTTTCATTTTTTCCCTCAATGTGTATGTTTTAATTAAGTTCTTTTGGTCATTTTGTTTCACATACTATTATTTTTGTATATACATTGGAAGCTCCTCAGAAGTACCCTTGCCTATAAAAGGATCTTGTAATTCCTCTTTGTTATCTATCACTTAATTTACACTCATACTTTATTATATTTTAAATATCATACAAATTATTATTATTTTTATCAGTACTACAGCTCTAGTTTAAATTTTAAATAATACTAAGGTTGCTATAAGTTTATTAATAACAATAATTGATTGCCCCACATTGAGATATAAATTACTAACAATATTAAATACCATTTAAATCTACTGTAGTGTCATTACTCATAAAGTGTTGTTGTATTGCTCTCCATAAACTCAATTATATTAAATTTTCATTTTATTACAAACTGCTTCTTTATATTTCCCTTATACTTTCTTTTTTTTGTCCCTCTTTTCTTTCATCTTCTAGACAACCCGCCAATATTTGGAGGCCTTTCCAAAAGATGAGGACGATACACCATTTTGCGACAAACAATGTAGACAATCCTATAGTACTAGCTATAGGCCTTGACCAAGGGATGTGGAGAAAAACCAGAGAGAAAATCCCCTGTCCCTTTAGAAAAAAAGAGTGAGATTTACTTGCTAAAGTAAGTTGGTTCCTGTTTTGCTAAAGCCCCTTTTTAACACACTTGACTTCTTGATGAGCCAAGAAAGTAGTCACCAGACAGACTGCCAGACCAAAGAACTGAAATGTAGAACAATGTCCACACCAGAGACAGGAAAGATACTTGATGTAGGCTGCAAATCCACACCAGAGACAGCAATAATACTTGCTATAGCTTGCAAGACTATAACAGAGAAACAGTTGCCAAAGTTAAGTTAAATGAAGAACTCACTTGCAACAAACACAGCCAAATTGTGGCCAGAAAACAGTGAAAACTGAGTGAGGAACAATGATATCACCTCCAGATGGTTGTATGATAATTAAGGTTGCCCCCAAAATTTCTTCTTCACTATTTACACACAGACCACTATCTAAGAACCCATGCACACCCACCAATCTGGCGCCTGTACCTGCCAAATTGAATAAAAAACCCTCCTGAAGCACTCCCCAACCTTCTAAAACAGAGGCGGGCGGGCCACCTGACGTCGGAGGTGCCGCCTGAAGCGGCCCGGCCTCCCTGAAGCCAGAAAACCAATAAAAACAACTAATCTACTTAGAAAAATTAGCTACAACTAATAAAACCTTTAAAACACAGAATTTCACTATAACAACATTGAGACATGAAATATAGAGAAGAACTGGGGCTATCCAATGATAGTACCCACATATCCGCAGACCCAATATCCACAGAATAAAACCAGAAAAATACCCAATTCCTTAACAGATGTCAATTAAGACATGCACAAACAGCACCAAATCTCGCAACAAAGGCCCCTGCCAATTTTGGAAGACCACATCCTCCCTCCAATTAAGAATTTCCACATTCTTTCTTCATCAAACCACCATGTTCAACCTTCTTCCCAAATCTGCCTCTGAAATGGGTCCTTGCCAATACTGCATCAACAATAATTTAACCTGTACCATGACACCACCTGTCCATCCATACAGAACGTCCTGCCATGTCTGCTAATCTAGAAAGAAGACCTTCTACAGACCTGGTCCATTATCTTCTGCAACAGATTCACCGCCCCCTCAACCTGGTCCATCTTCTGCCAGCACCAAAAGATCTAGGCCATCCATCCTGATACCCAGATTAATAAAAAAGCTTCACCCTTCCCAGAAGAGTGCCACAACCCATAAAACAACTAGTTTCACCATCCCTGGCCCATCTGATGGTAAAGAACTTTCCTTCCTTCCTTCAACTTTTAAAATTGATGACTTCTCAGTTCCCCCAGCTTCTGATAGTGATGATAACAACATAGGATCCATTGCACCACCAACACCAAACCACTTGCCCACTATCAAGGCCAATTTCTAACAACACACATCTCAACAGAAACAACTTCTGCTTCGCTACTTCCAATCCACTCCTGCTAGAGATCCACAGGACATTGAGAACAGAAGACACCTCATTCACCAGTTCAAGGCTAATTCTGAGCACTTCATTTCATCTCTTGATTCCCTCTGTAATTCCACTAGTACTTGAGTTTGATTCAGAAAGAAAAATTAACCACACCCTCTACAGGATGTAACCACAAAACAACCCTCAGTTTTAAGTCTTGGGGGACCATCCTCATTTTATAGTCTTGGGGGAATCAAAAACCCTCAGTTTAAAGTCTTGGGGGACTCAAAAACCTAAATCATAAACCCAGAACCAGAGATCAACCACATTAAGACACAGAGAAAAAACTAACATTCTGGGGTAATTGTAAATAGAGCTGCCAGCCCATCAATTACCCCCAAACTTGCCTTTGCTAAATTTGGAGGCTCCCCCTGTGGATACCCTCCACCAATCTTTCAAAACCCACCCCAACAACAAAACTAATTCCTCATTTTATAGTCTTGGGGGACTCAACCAACAACAATCCTCAGTTTAAAGTCTTGGAGGACTAACACAGTGTTCAGTTTAAAGTCTTGATAAAATATTGAAACCAGCCAGTTTAAAGTCTTAATGGACTAACAGAAACCAGATTTAAGTTTAAAGTCTTGATGGACTGACGGAATTTTGCATAAAATAGATGCAGCCAATTTCATACAGAGCACCTCTATAGCCAACCTGCTGAACTTCCACCTTCACTTCATCATCTACCTATCACTGACAAAAATCTCCTCCTATCCCTTTCCATCATCTTTTCTCACCACAGATCATGGCTGGATCTCCTGATGTTAACCCTTCTACTCTCCCTTGCTTCACTGATCCCAAGGACTATGCCTGCAAACAGTGCATCCACATGTGCAGACCTTGCACATTCACTCTTCCAACTCCTGAAACCAAATTCTACAACAGGGCTTGTGATTCTTGCTATTTCAAAAAGAAAAGATGTGACAGAGATGCCAACTACCCTATTCCTCCTCCTTCACCTTCTCATAAATACATCTCCAGATCCCCTACCAGATCCCCTACCAGATCCCCAGAGCTTGGTCCTTCCTCTTCCTCTTTATCTTCAGCACTTTCCAGAAGATTCAGAAGCTCAGCTTCCAGAAATCTTCCCAAAAGACCAGCCTTAGCTTCTCAAGAAACTGCTTTTATCTCTTCCAAATTAGCTCCAAAAGCTTCAAGATCAGCTCCCAGGCTTCTAGACCACGTCCAGGCGGCCTGTCCAACGTCGGGCGGCCCGCCTGCCTCATTAGACAGTGAAAATCCAGCTCAAAACCTCCAAAAACAACCAGAAAACAGCCAAATTCAATCAATCAACAAAAACAACTCTACACAATCACCTCCCACTGCTCCCAGAGCAATGCAGCCAACCCTTCCAAGGTCCAAAAACTCCAAATTTTCCCAAACTTCTAGGAGACCTGTCAGAGAACGCCAAGAAGAAACCAGAACACCCAACACTGCACCCAAGCAACAACTTCGTCCACAGCTAAAAAAAGAAACTACACCTCTCCTCTGTCAGCCAACTATTCTTCTCACAGTTACATCTCTTCAAAAGCTCCATCCAGAAGAGATCAATCTGCTTCCAAATCACCCTCTCCTGCTCCATCTTTTAACAACCCTGGTACTCCATCACCAGCACCTCCTCCAGCTGAATCCAACAGAAATTACAACCACAACAACAACAACAATCCCACTGCTCCAACTAAGCCCCAGGAGCATCAGCCTCCTAGTTCACCTTCTCTAAATCTTTCAATGGAGGACCAAGAGAATCCATATCTTTCCCTGGCTGATCCACCCACTATGACCATTACAAAATCTTCAGAGATCCAAATTCCAGCTGCTTACAAATTTGATGAGCTTCCAATCTTTAAGTACCAAATTAATTCATCCCATTTCTTCAACAAAAATAATTACTGATCCAATTCTTCTTGTCTAGTTGGCACCCCTCCTCCTGAATCTATTATTGGAGTTGGCCAACCTCTTGAAACTTCTTTGACCCTGTATTATGGAGACATGAAGAAACACCTAAGCACCTTGTGTTCCAACATGCTAAAAGCCTTTTCCCTCCATGGACCTTTGAATGACTTTGAAAAATCCCTGAGAAAGCGCCTGTTGGACAACCACTGAAAATGTCTAGGATCATTAAGCACACCCTCCAGCACTCCATTCCTGCCTCTTCTTCTTCCTCCTCTGAACTTCCCTCTAATCTAATTCCTGACCATTACAATCCCTATAATCTCTCCAGCAGGATGCACTTCAAAGAACACAGTGCTTCCCACAATCCCAACAAAAAACAAAAACAACATCACAATCTGGACCAGCCTCCAGAAGCTTCATCATCCAGACAATGAGCTCCTGCAAAACGATTAGAATCATAATAATAGTATAAAACAATTAATAAAAATAATTTCAGAATTATTATTTTTTTTTTCTGTCTACTAATATACTAAAATTAAAATTAATAAATAAAATGAAATGAAATAAAATAAATGAATTAAAATAAAATATAAAAAATAATACAAATGATATCCCCCAGCCAATTGATGAGCTGATCCCCTGATACCTTACCCACATCCAAGTGCACCTCAATGTGGATACACAATTAAATATTTTAAATGATTAACAGAAAACAAACATCAAAAAAATTTAGAAATTCAGAAAATAATAAAAAATAATGAAACACAGAAACACATGAAATAAATAATAAATAAAAAAGAAAAAAGCATTGCCCGGCCAATTGATGAGCCTTTCCCCACCAATTCTTGCCCACATCCAGGTGACCCTGATGTGGTAACACCCTATATTTTTGATTTTATAATTTTAAACAACCCCCATAAAAAATTAAAAAAAAAAGAGAAAAAAAGAAAATAATCTAAAACTGCTATCTAGCAAAAAACATAACTGCAAAATCAAAGAAAGTCAAGCTCCATAGATGATCCAATAAGGGAAAGTCCGATCCATGGAAATGATCACTGGGTGGGCTCCCTCCAATAAGTAAAAAGATGGGAGACCACCAGTGATCCACCACCAATCTGAAAAAACCAAAGATAAAGAAGCCAGTCCCAAACCAGTTTAAAGTCATAGTGGACTTGAAACCTGAATAATAAACAACAGAACTAGAATTCAATTAGGAAAAACAAAAGACTTGAGACAGACATTCTGGGGTAACTGTTCTACAGAGCAGCCAGCTCATCATTTACCCCCACACTTACCAAAATAAAATCTAGAAGCCCCCCCTGGGTACCTTCTAACAAAATCACAACCTCCAACACAAAAAAACCAAAACCAATAAGAGTGAAGAGTCCAGCACTTGAAAACCCAAGGAAATTCCAGTTTAAAGTCATAGAGGACTAAAACCTGTGAAAAGAAACCAATACTAGGGTTCAACCAAATTAAGAGAAAGGGTTGGAAACAGACAATCTGGGGTAACTGTTGATAGAGCAGCCAGCCCATCAGTCACCCCTACACTTGCCAAGATCAAATCTAGAAGCCCCACCCTTGGGTACCTTCTAACAAAAAGTTTCCAACATAAAAGTTGCTCTGCAACACCAAAAGAATTCCAAAACAAAAAGAACGTTCCATAGTTTATCCTCATTGCGGAGTCAATCTTCTGCATGCCTAGTGCTTCTGGGATAAAACCTCTTCACCTGGTCTTCAGCCACTCTCTTTTTCAAGACGAACCTCCAGACGCCTGAGATCTGACTCTGTAAGGTCCATTCTATCTGTCAGCAAACATTTTTCCACACTGACTCTCCAAACTTCTATTATACACCAAAACTAAACAACCAGGTTTCAAGGGATTCCTAAGTCTATGAGCCAAATTCTTGTCCCATTACCTGACTGATTGATTCCTAATCTTCATCATTCTAGAGTATGCCTTCTCTTGACATTCCTCTCTACATTCCAACTGTTGCATTCTGGCACAGAGCAAATCTTCTTTTGAGTGCACGTCATCCCAATAAATTCCCAGATAAGAGACAGCCTCTAAGTCCACTGGTAGAATGGCTTTCTGACCAAACATTAACTCATAAGGAGAATAGCCAGTGGTCCTCTTCACAGTGACCCTATCAGCAAATAACACCAAGGGTAAATAATGCCTCCACTTTTCAGCACTATCTCCGCACATCTTCACCAAAGCATTCTTGATAGCTTGATGGCCTCTTTCAACCATGCCTTCAGCTTCAGGATAATAAGGTGTAGCCACTCTAACATTAGAGCCAACACTAGCCACAGCTTCTTTAAATTCAGCACCAAACTCTGGCCTGCCATCAACAGTCAGCAACTTCATTAACCCATACCTATAAATCCACTCCTTCTTCAAAAACTCTGCCACATTCTTGGCAGTCAAATTAATCAGAGGCACTGCCTCAACCCTAGCAACAATCAAGTATTTATACGTTCCCTCTTTAATATGGACAGCATCCAGACTGACCCTTCCAAAAACAGTTGATTCACCAGTAGCAAGGAGGACCTCTTTAGGTTTCAAGTGACTTCTTCTTTGACATTCTTTACAAGATTGAACCCAACCCTGCACAGCCAACTTCATACCTGGCCACCAAAATCTGTCTGCTACTCTTCTATAAGTCTCTCCAAAGCCTCTATGACCAAGGTCTTCATGCAAAGACTTCAAAACCAATTCTTGACCCTTCTTCTGAGTCATTACCACTTGAGGGTTTGGATGTCTCCTCCTCATCAAGCGCCTTCCTGACACATAAAATACAGGGCTCTTCTTATTGATTGCCAACCAAGTATCATCATCACAACTATCTGGCCTCTCTAATGTCAACAGATATTCCACCAAAATAAAAAAAACCCAGACTGACCCCAGGACTCATCTTCAAAATCCAACAAAACAACATCCAAGGGTACAATTCTGTCATCAAAATCACCAGTATGAGCATGAGCCAATTGACCAGCCCAACCAGGACACCAATCCTTAAATTTTGGAACGTCCTTCTCTTTCCACTGAACCTTGTGAAAATCCAGTTAATTAACAAAAACACCCTTTACCAAATTTGAGCTGTCCCAAACAACAACTCCATCTTCATCAACAAAAACATCCCAATCACCAGAATCAAGATCAGATCCAGCCAGTTTAGCCTCTTGGGGGAGGTCAGAAAAATCTTCAGCACCCTTTGTGCTGGCCCTAACCACTGGAACATCTTCATCAAACTCTTCAGCCTCAGAATCTTCATCTGTAGGTGGCATCCTTGATAATCTATCAGGCATAGTAAAATTTTTGCCTGGTTTGTGTACCAGGTCAAAAGAAAAATGTTGAATAAATGCCACCCACCTAGTCATTGGAGCATTTGGAAGACTAGGTGTATTGATCATCTGAACCAAAGATTTTGCATCCACCTGCAGCTCAAAATGCTGCCCCCACAAAACCGTCAGTAGCTTCTTTAAAATTTTGCTACACCACACAATTACAACTTAGGTTGAGAATACCTAGATTCCACCTCATTAAACACCACAGACTCATATCTTACTGGCCTGACTCTCCCAGTCTTATCTTCCTGAGACAAAACAGCACCAGCAGCAATATAACTTGAGTCCACAGCCAGATAAATTTTTCCAGCACCAACACCATAATCCAACTTGTGAAGAACAATGTCTTCCCCAAAAACCTTTTTCAACTTCTGAAAAGCCTCTTCACACTCTTCAGTCCATTCCCAATCTGCATCTTTCCTGGTCAACCTCCTTAAAGGTGAATCCAACAAAGAAAAATCCTTAATAAAAATCCTGACATATACACACACACCCAAAAATCCCCTGACTTCAGTAGTATTTTTAGGCCTTGGCCATGACTGAATTTTATTAATCTTTTTCTTTGCCATAATCCTTCCCTCTTTACATACCACATGACCCAGAATTTCCAAAGCATGAACACAACAACAGAATTTTGACCCTGAAATGGTCAAACCAGCCTCTTCAATTCTAAAAAACACTCTCTCTAGAGTTATTGCATATTCCCACACAAACCTCCTTATGCCAGGGTTCTCTGCCAACACCTCATTACCATAATCAGTGGATGGTCCTTTAATTCCACCATCATCAATAAAAATACCAGCATGAGTAGGAACCTCATCCTGCAAAATCCAAGCCATCTGTGCTTGATAAACTGCCACTGAATTAGTTGCTCCTTGAGGCAACCTAGTGAGCTGAAATCTTCCCAAAGGAGTCTCTAAATTTGTGAGAGGCCTTGAATCCATATGGAGTTCCCTCTCATCATAACCACCCATAATATCACCCACACCATAACAAACCCTTCCAGCAAAAGCTTTAACAAAATCCTCTGCACTTGGTGCCATACCAGCGTCCTTGAAAGTGACTCTATTCAAGGCTCTAAGATAATGAACCACCCTCAACTTTCCATTCTGCTTCTTTACACAGAAAACCGGACTTCAGTAACTGGATGTCGATTGTTCTTATAACGCAGTCCTGACTCTTTCCCTAACAATCTCCACAAAATCCTCTCTAATAGCGGCTGGAATTGGAATAGGTTTGATTTGCCAAGGTTCATGACAAACCACAGGAATAAAGTAAGGTTCCCCATAAGAGTGCTTCAATACACCCCTTTCCTCCTCAACAAACGCCACAGCCTTTTCCCTTAGCACAATAACGTGCAACAACAACTTCTTTTCTTCTTCAGACAACCACCCATCAGGACCAAAATTAACAACCTTCAACCTTTCCACGGTCACCCTAGCCATCTCAACAAATTCTGGAGGATTCTTCACCAAAGGAGTAAAGTACGGATCTCTTGACAAAGGAGGTCTCTTCAAGGGCTGATTCAAACCCACAGGCATAGGCTCATTGACAGGCCTAATCTTCTGTGCTACCTTCTTATACTTTGCCGCTCCACCTTCAACTTGAGGGATCTTCAGGAAATCGTCACCACCAGACCTGGAACAAAAACCAAGGGTTTCCCTATTTCTCACATGTGTGGCCAAGGTAATGTTTTTGAAAGGTGTAGAAGAAACCCTAGCGGTGCACAATTGGGAGGACTTACTTTTACACACCAATCTCACCACTCCAAAACTTTTCCGCAATTCCAAATCATCATCTTCACTTCCGTCTTCCAAATCTTCAAATCTTGATTCATCTTCAGAATCAACTCTTTTAAAATTTTTCAGTTTAACCTCATGCTAGAAGCCCAAAAATTGATATTGACAATCTTCACAAAAATAGTTTGAATCTTCTTTCTTCATTATCTTCAGATTTTTTTCTTGATTTTCTTGAATTATCTTGAAATTTTTTTCTTCTTTTCTAGAGTTTTCTTTTGACCTACAAAAATAACCAGGGGTTTCCCCAATGCTCACAGGTGTGGCCCAGGTAATGTTTTTGAAAGGTGTAGAAGAAACCCTAGCGGTGCACGATTGGGAGGACTTACTTTTAGACCCCAATCTCACCGCCCCAAAACTTTTCCACATATCTTTCAATAAAGATATATAACCAATCTTCTTCCTTGAGCTTGAATTAAAAAAAAATTGAGAATCTTGAGAGAGAACAGAGACTTGATAAAAAACTTGATGAACACTTTCAGAGAAGAGAAAAATTAAAAAGAGAAATTTGAAAATCCACTTGGTATATCTCCAAGGGAGCTTACCTACTACAACCTGGGATTTCCTCATCTTGGGGAGAGGTTGTAGCACTAGGGTGATCAGCCCTCATTATTCTAATAAAGAAAGACTCTCAATAGAGCCTGAGCCACACTCCAAAAAGATAGAGGCAGCACCCACTTCCTTCCTTCTCCTGCAACAATCCATGCACTGGAACATTGAAGATAAACCAGGCCTGGTCTCCCAAACATCCTCTCCAGGGGATGATAACCTCATGTGAAACCTCCTTTCGTCTTCACCAGTCAACTCCAAGCTGATTCCCAAATAGAATTGATAACCAATTCTTGCCTGAAAATCCATAAAGAATGGCCCACCCAAAACTTCTTTTACATTACCTTTAGCAATGTAAAAATGAACCTTCCCTGAGGCTCCACCAACATCTAAATTCACAAACTCTGAAGTTCCAACTAATTCAGTGACATGACCACCGATCTCTCTCAAATTCCCACCAATACCAGTTTTGATGGGGAGGCCCAAATGAGTTGCCTCAAACAAGGAAATTAGGTTTATCTGAGAACCTGAATCCACCAATGCCCTTGCCTCCCTGCCATTCAGAGTGACATTGACATATCCCAGAGGAGCAGAAAAATGAGTTTCCAACCCCTCAACAAACTTTTCAGCAGAATCACAAATGTATTCTACCTCCCCAGAAGAAACTCTTCTCCTGGTCAACAACTTTTTCTGTCTATCAGCCAACCCTGGACTGATAGCATACAATTCCCCATAAGATAGGGAAACCTGACCCTGATTCATCCTTTCCAGGACAGAGTCCAAAACATTAACTTGACCAGAAACTACTGGCCTCTCAAAGTGAGCTCTTTGCTTCACTACCTTGGTCCTAGAAGCTTCTTGAGGACCAGCACCACCAACAGGTTTACCATTAACAGGAACCAAACCAGATCCCTCACCAGAGCCTCTAACTCCAGGAGGCTTTGGCAATGAGGCCAAAGAGACATGCTCCTCTGAGTCAGAATCTACCTCCATTGGCATTGGCTCACCATTCATGTCCAATGCGCCAAACCTAGGGGGGACCATGTCAGTCATACCCTTCTGCATCTTGTACAGCTCCTCTTTGCTGTACCTCTTCCTAGCTGCACTCAGCTTAGGATCCGCCTTTGAAGCATTTGGCTTTGGTTGGGCCTGAGAACTGCTCTTAGGCCTTCCCATCTTCCCTGCTTCCACATCATAAACACCAGCCAAGCATTCACCACTTGACTGCCCACCACAAGAATACAACTCCAAACCACCAAAGGAAGTAGAAAAAGAGACCTTATTGACCTCCTTCCCCTTTCCCTTAGTATCCTCATCCTCCTTACCAGAAGATCTCCCTTGATCTGGAATCTCCTCAAACCTTGGCCTCCTTTGATTGAGACCTCCCCTTCTCCTGACCAAATCAACAGGAGCCTGCCCCTCACTGGGATTAAAAAAAGAACCATCAGGGAACTTGAAAATCCTGCCATCAAATTCCACCTTTCCTTCAGACACATCCCTGTTCAATGCCCAACAATCATTGGACCTGTGCCCCCTCCTGCTGCAATAAGGGCAGACCCAAGGATCACTCCTACCAGCCCTCCTATTAAAATCTCTAGGCTGAGAAGGTGCCTTATTGACCTTCTTAGCCTCCTGAACAAAAATATGCAGCTGCTTTGTAAGATAAGCCAACTGCTCCACCATTGGGTCCCTCTCCTGTTTGGGAACCTGCACCAAATTCTTCTCCTCCTTTTTCTCCCTAACATCCTCTTCAGCCAAAGCATCACTGACTTTGCTGACATACCTGGAACACCCCTCCTGATAGGTTTCCACAGCCAATAACTTCAAATGGGCCTCAAAAGCCTCCTTCACCTTATTCAAGGCAGGCAACTTCTGGTCCCCATTAGAAAGAGTCTTCATCAATTCCTTTCTTGACAACTCCTTCAACACATCCATCCTGACATCTCTAGCCAGGGCAGATGAAAAAAAATCCTTGGCAGCATTTTCATGTGCCAGCTCCTCCACTTCCACCAAATATTCCACCACAGGATCAAACTGTAGCAGAAACTTCCTGTAACTATGCAAGTTACCAACACCACCATAAGATTTCCATTCACTGAAAACCTTGTTCAGATCCACCATAGTGAACCTGACACCCCATCTATCTATCATCTCCCTACACAACAATTTCCAATCCCTCTTCTTGTAGCCAGACATGGCCACCATCTCCTTCTCCACTGACCTATCACCAATGAAGAAGGTAATCTGCTTTACCATGTCCAGGTAGGAAGCACCATCCACTCCAGCAGCAGTTTCATACTTCTATAGAAGCCACTTGACATCCTTCCCATTAAACTTGGTACCATCCCAAGTTTTAATCCTTACACACTCCCTAACCATCACAGAAGGAGGACCATCTCCCCCACTGACAGTCACCACAGGAATAGCAGAAACAGAAGCCATTCCTCCCGACCAAAACACCAAAAAGATCCAACCAAAGAAAACAGAGATTCCAAAGAAACAGCAAGTTCTACCACACTTTGGGCGCCAGAAATGTAGACAATCCTATAGTACTAGCTATAGGCCTTGACCAAGGGAGTTGGAGAAAAACCAGAGAGAAAATCCCCTGTCCCTTTAGAAAAATAGAGTGAGATTTACTTGCTAAAGTAAGTTGGTTCCTGTTTTTCTAAAGCCCCTTTTTAACACACTTGACTGCTTGATGAGCCAAGAAATTAGTCACCAGACAGACTACCAGACCAAAGAACTGAAATGTAGAACAATGTCCACACCAGAGACAGAAAAGATACTTGATGTAGGCTGCAAATACACTCCAGAGACAGCAATATCACTTACTATAGCTTGCAAGACTATAACAGAGAAACAGTTGCCAAAGTTAAGTTAAATTAAGAGCTCACTTGCAACAAAACAGCCAAATTGTGGCCAGAAAACAGTGAAAACTGAGTGAGGAACAATGATATCACCTCCGGATGGTTGTATGATAATTAAGGCTGCCCCCAAACTGTCTTCTTCACAATTTACACACAGACCACTATCTAAGAGCCCATGCACACCCACCAATCTGACGCCTGTACCCGCCAAATTGAATAAAAAAACCCTCCTGAAGCACTCCCCAACCTTCTAAAACAGAGGCGGGCGGGCCACCCAATGTCGGAGGTGCCGCCTGAAGCAGCCCGGCCTCCCTGAAGCCAGAAAACCAATAGAAACAACTAATCTACTTAGAAAAATTAGCTACAACTAATAAAACCTTTAAAACACGGAATTTCACTATAACAACATTGAGACATGAAATATAGAGAAGAACTGGGGCTATCCAATGATAGTACCCACATACCCAATATCCACGGAATAAAACCAGAAAAATACCCAATTCTTTAACAGATGTCAATTATGACATGCACAAACAGCGCCAAATCATGCAACAAAGGCCCCTGCCAATGTTGGAAGACCACAACAACACTGCGCACGGACCACCTAAGCAAAAAAGCAAAATTTTGCCGTGACCATGTTTTGAACTTGGGTTTGAAATTTTAGGTTTATAATATATTAAACAATATAAACTTTTGAAGTGATTTCTCAATCACTATAGTAAGTTAACCTTTCCACCTCTCACTTATATTATTAAATTTTTATTGCAATAACAGTGATTGTGGCTTAATTTCTGATTCACTGAGTGTAAGTGTTCAAAAAAATATTTTTTTTTCCTAGTTGACCATAATAGAGTTATAACTCTTAGTCCTAGAAGATCATTATAAAATATTTTAAATAAATTATTAATTTACTTTTATTGAATTTTTTTTTGATTTAACTTGGTTGACCATAATAGTACTCAGTACTTAGTCCCAATATTACCAAGATATTTTTTTTTGGTATTAATTATTTTGGTTGACTTATTAAAACCTTTTTGGTTTGGTCCCTTAATAAGAATTGTAATTCTTAATAATATAAATTTTAATTACAAATTTTTGTATTACATTTTTTATTGTTAATTATTTTATTTAATTTTTTTTTTGAATTTGATTTTTTCAAGAAATAATTTATTTTTGAAATATAAATTTGAATAATTAAATAACATTTGAATTCTTATTCATAGTTCCATGTCCAGTAGTTCGGCAAACAGAATGGATAACCTTCATGTGAATGAAATTTATTTGGATGTAGATAATGAATCTGTAGGTTCTTCAAAATTAACTTACAAGAATTCTTTAGTTAACATTAAATATTCATACCCTTCAGGACATAGAAATGTCAGGAGAAGTGGCAAACCCCCCTCACCAAACTACTCTGGAAGAAGTAAAGCCTCAGATCGATCAGGAAAATCCTCTAAAGGGTATAAAAATAAAAGAGATCCCTCTCACTACACAATATAGGGGGTGGACTTGCTAGCAAGTCCTCAACCTGAACTCAGATGGAACTCAGATGGAACTCAGACTGAACTCATACTGAACCCATACTGAACTCTACTTGAACACCCACCTAAAACTGTTCTGCTGAGTGGTGTTCATCCCTGGTTGAATGGTTCCTTTATCAATAGCTCAATGTGTGTTCAATCTATGGTGAGTTTGGGTCCAAGGTTGCGGACTTGCTAGCAAGTCCGCCCCCCATATTGTGTGGTGTCTGACACAAAAAATAAACAATCTTTCCAGCCATATAAAAAAACTGAAAGCAGAAAGCATGAAGTACAAGGCAAGAGTAGACACACTCTGAAAAAAGATGCAGGAGCTCTTAAATCAAAAGCAGGTTCAACCTCCTCCTTTCCCAGCCTCTCAGCCTCAGACTCAGCCTCAGCCTCAGCCCCAGCCCCATCAGGCACCCAGCTCTTTCACTCAAAGTCAAAACACTCTGCAAGTGGAACAGTGGAAATGGAATTACCTGATGAACCATTACCAACAGAATTTTCAGCAGCAAGTAGCTCAACATCCTGGCCCATCCAGGACACAAACCTACCATCAACCTCCTCAGGCCCATCCTTATCAGGGAGGCAGAAGAAAGAAGACAGAGGGGAAATTTCCTCCCTTTCTATGGTAAGTAATCTGTTTGTATAACATGTTGGTATGTATAATAACAAATCTTCCCCCACAGGTAATATTGTGGATAATGGTGAGAGAACAGTTAAACCCTTAAAGAGACAACTTCCTTTAATGAGTAGCCCTAATGATGTAATTAGTAAATTATCATTTGATGAACCTTTACATTTAACCTCTACTTCTTTAATTAATCCTTCTCTTGCAATTAAAAATGATTCTGTTTCCCCTGAAGTTTATACCTTGCTTGAGAAGACCTCTGAGGATATATTAAAAGATACACTTGATTTTAATGTTGTAAAAGACAAAAATTTAAGAGATTTATTAGTACATGAGAGTGATAGATTGAATAATTTGCACTTACATTGTAAAGTGAGCTCTTCTGTGCAAGATACAGCCTATTTTAAAATCAAAGAAACTTTGAATATTCTTCTTAGCCAACAAAAACAAATAAGAAGTGATCATAGAGCTATCTCAGATAAAAATATTCATCTTCATAAAAATTTGAGTGAGTTAAAACCCCTTATTGAAGAGAATTATTCCTTGAAACATGCAATTAAGTCTCTGCACAATGAGTTGAAATATCTGAAAAATGATTTCCAAGCACTGAGTACCAAATGCACTGTTTTTGAGGACAGAAATGTTTTATCCCTTGCAAAAATAAATGACCAGATGTCTTAAATTCCAAGGATAAGAATTTCTGTGTCTGAACTACAGGAAAAATTCTCAGCTTTAGCTTCCAATTATTATGGTGTACATGAATATGCTTCCAATAAATTGCATAGAAATAAAGGAAAGGGACCTGAACAAAGAAATTCTTTTCTCCCCCATATTTCAGCCATTAAAAAAAACTGACAATGTGTCTGTAAAATATTTTGCTACTAGCAAAATTTTTTTTAATGGTCATGAACCAGCTGTTTCTGTAAATAATGAAATTTCTGAACACCTGGTTAAAATTCAAAAATTATTATTGTTAAATAATTCAAACCAAAAGATGGACCATCCCAGTAGCTAGAAAAATTGGCCCAAACTGGATCAATATCCCACTTTTGATGGTGACTCTTTATCTGACTGGCAAGAATTTGTTCAGAATTGATAATCTGAAAAACTCTTATAAATTTCCAGATGAAGAAATTGTCTCTAAATCAATTTCTTTATTTTCCAATGTAGCTTTAATGTGGTATTAATCTGTTTTAATGGACAACCAACATTATACTTGGAAAGAGTGGAAAACCTTGATTGAAAATCAATTTGGTGGTTCCAAATTCAGGCTTGCCCAGCAGAGATTATATGAGAATGCTAAATATGCGTCCTCCTCTCCTGAAAAAACCTATTTTTTTCCTTATGAAAATTACAAAAATTCTTAGAGCCATAGATCCTAAAATGGATTGTGATATTTGGAGAGATAAAATTCTCTATAAATTACCTAATTCTCTGAGAGATTTGATTGTGGCAAGGACTGAGCATGTAAGAGAGAATTCTAACTTTATTAATATCTGTAATGAAGTCCTAATAAATCATAGACATGAACCAAGGAATTATCCTGTTAAATCTTATCATGACCAACAAAAGCCCTCCACAAAACTTCCAGACAAAACTGGTAGACCTTCTGCCACAGTTGCTCCAAAGAAATATGCAACTTATACTTGTTTTAAATGTAACAAAACCATGACAAAAAGGACATATTTGTGATAAGAAAATTCATCTTGTTTAACATAATGAGGAATCTGAAAATACTCAAGCTGATCTTGATGATTCCTCAAGTGACTGTGATAGCAATATCTCTTATGACCATGAGTCTTCTCAGGAAGTTCTGGTTTTAGAAAAAGATATCCAATATTTGGAAATTGGTCTGATAATTGTTATATTGACTTATCTTGTGTAGAAAATTCTGAAGTAATTAGAGATATCACTGACAGTTCTATTTTAATATCACCTGTCACCGGACAACCTATGCACAAGGTCAAGGGTGTTCCTGGGAAAGTGAGATTAAGGAAGGATTTTAGAGACTTCTTTGAAGTACAGAGGAAATACTTGAGGAAGTTATTTGAAGATGAGTCAAAGAAAAAGCCACTTCTTAGAGATATGTTCAATAAGAATCTTAATATAATTTAAAGGTAATATTAATATTCTTAGGATCTCAAAAAGGGTTGGAAACTCAATAATCAAAGATTTAAGTTTTTAGAAATGATTACTGAGAAAATAAGGAAATTTATAATAATTATAATTTAACCTGAAGCTTCACCACTATTAACTATATAAATGTTTTATAATTTAATTCTAAAGAATTTCAAACCAAAATCCCATCCCTTTTATATCCACTACTCCTCCTTGCATTGACCTCATGCCCATCCATCATTCCGCACACCACAGACCCTCCTCACTAACATCCCTTACACCTGGACCCTCCTTACTAACATCTGTTAACCCCTTGACCCTCCACTAACCATCCCGTCCATGCTCACAACCCCCGTTAAAAACCCACAGACACACAATAACCCTTTAGTGGATTATTGCATTGGCTGTTGCGCTGTGCGTGGCCTATCAAAGAAAAAGACTGAAAACACTATTGAGAAATTAACTAATTTAGATTTAAAGTTTTAGATTAGCACGGTTGAATAGTGAGTACCCAAAGGAAGGTTTCAGTTGCTATGTAAAATCTCCTCTGTGCTTTGAACATGGATTTAGACCTCGTTATTATTGATTTAGATGAGCTGCTTTTGCCTCGAGTGTCACGTGGCTCATGACATCACCTTTGAGAGCACCTTTTATCATTAATACTAAAAATGTTGAAGTTATTATTGACTCTGGTGCTGGAGGAATTGTAGTGTCTGAAAAAGCACTGGCTTCTGTAGATAAGGATTATCAATGCAAATTATTACCTATAACATCTGAAAAATGGAAAGGTTATGGTTATGTTTTATGTCCCATTGGCAAATACATAACCACTTTATTCTTTAAATATAATGATGGTTTTGTCAGAGCTGTTTGTGAATATGTTGTGATGAAAAATGACAATTTAAGCAATTGGTTTATCATGGGAAATGATATTCTAAACATTTTTGGCATTAAATTGGATCCTGCAAACAATTGTTTTACTTTGGGAATGAATGGGAAAAGAAAATTTAAAATTTCTTCTTCAAAAAAGCATTCTACACCCTTATTGAAATCTTGTCATTTTTTGATCCAATTTAAAGGTAGAAAAACAGAGGAAATAAATGTATTATTTTCTGAAATTGAAACAGCTTCATTTGGCAATCAATTAACTGATAACCAAAAGGATTCAATAGTGGCCTTAATTACATCTTTACCAATGGCTTTTGCTCATGGTTCCCATGTGTTAGGATTGGTTAAAGATGAAATGAAAATTTCTTTATCTTGGGAATTGGATGAAATACCTCCTAGCCTAAATAAAAAACCATATCCTGCTTCTCCCACAAAGAGAAAAGATATAGAACATAATATCTCAACTTTACTAAGTATGAATATTATTGAAAAAGTGCATGTTACACCCAAATATTGTGTCATCTCTCCAGTTTTAATTTCTTATGAGAAAGATAAAGCTAGAATTTGTGGAGATTATAGAGCTTTGAATACTTATACTGTGGATGATATTTACCCATTACTCGGAATTAGCTCTATACATGCTACCTTACAAGGTTCTGACTTCATCAGCTGTCTGGATGGTAATAAAGGTTATCATAAAATACCTGTATAACAGTCTTCCCAAAATTATTTGATAATTTCAACCCATATGGGAATTTAAAAATAGGTTAGGATGCCTTTTGGCCCTAAAAATGCCCCTTATGTATTCCAAAAAGTGATGGATAACACATTTCATCAGGAAATAATTGAAGGTTGGTTAATGTTTTAAATTGATGACATCATAGTTTTTTCTAAAACTTTTGATGAACATTTACAACACTTGAATAAATTCTTCCAGAAAATGGATGAAATCAACATGACTTTATCCCTAAAAAAGTGTAAATTTGGATTTCAATCCATAAAAGTCCTGGGTCATGTTGTGTCTGGCTTACAGATCTGTGTAGACCAAGGAAAAGTTGCTGCTATCCAAAATGTGTCAGAACCAACATCTGTAAAAGAAATACAAAGTTTCTTGGGAATGTGTGGCTAATATAGACAATATATAGAAAATTATCAAGTCATAGCCTTACCACTTACCAAATTAACAAGAAAAGATGTGGCTTATATATGGAATGAGGATGCCCAAAGATCTTTTGATACCTTAAAGAAGTGTTTAATGACAGCACTAATCCTTGCCCTTCCAGATTTTAATAGCCTTTTTGTTCTTTATACAGATGCAAGTTTTATTGGACTTGGAGCTTCTCTTCATCAAAAACAAATTATGAATGAAAAAGTTTCAGAAGTAGTAATTTGTTATATTTAAAGAACCTTAAGAAAAAGTGAATTGAAATATGGTGCCACCCAATTGGAGTGCTTAGCAGTTGTATGGGTTTTAGAAAAGCTTCATTACTACTTAGATGACCACAAATTTGAATTAGTTACTGATTTCAGTGCTGTTAAATCCCTCTTAAACTTGAAAACACCAAATAGACATATGTTTATATGGAAACTAGCTGTTCAAGAATACAGAGGTAGAATGACTATTATTCACAGGGCTGGAAATGTTCATTCAAATGTTGATATGTTGTCCAGATTGCCTCTTCCAAATGATGTATCCAATCCAGCATATATCCCTGAAGATGATACAGTGCATATACATAGTATATACATTGTGTATATGGAAGAGGAACTGTTACAATTAATTCTGGATTCATATGAGAAAGATTCTAATTTAAATAAAGTGTTTACAATCTTGAATGATCCAAAGAATGCTTCTATCCAAGAATTGATAAAAACTCTTCTCCAAAGCACCAGAGTGCTTTTAGTAAAGGAAAGTTTTTCATTGATGATAGTTTTATTTACTACATGAGAAAACTGACCAATGTCATTGTTATTCCTCCTTCCATAAAAGAAACCATCTTAAAACTATGTCATGATGACAAATTAGCAGGGCATTTTGATCTTGAAAAAACCATTATCAGAATTAAAAATACCACTTGGTGGGCTAAAATGTCTGAAGACACTAAATTGTATGTTGAATCTTGTGATTCTTGTCAGAAATCTAAGAGATTGACAAGTAAAAGAGCAGGATTGTTACAAAATATTGAAGCACCTGATGCTCCTTGGAAAATAATTAACATGGATTTTTTCACTGGACTTCCTGTAGCAGGTAAAGACAATTATAACTCTTGTAGGGTAATAGTGGATAGATTCACCAAAATGTGTAAATTTATTCCAACCCACAAAGATGTATCCATCAAATAATTAGCTTTCTTATGGTGGTCTTACATGTTTAATATTGTTGTATTTCCAAAAGCCATTATCTATGATAGAGATCCAAAATTTACATCTGAGTTTTGGACCTCTTTGATGGATATTTGTGTCTGTGAGTTGCAATTATCTACAGCTCACAATTCTCAGACTGATCGTTTAGCTGAAAGAATGATTCAAACTCTAGAAGATATGATTAGAAGGTATTGTGCCTTTGGATTAGAATATAAAGACAATTACAGATTTACTCATGACTGGGTCACTCTATCGCCTGGTCTTGAATTTGCATATAATAGCACTCTTTGTTCTGTCACTGAGAAAAAGCCTTTTGAGCTTTGGTTAGGTTATGTCTTAAATACTCCTGCTCAGATTCTCAATAATAAATTACCTAAGTTGGAACTACACCCTGGTCTAAACTCTTTTATGCAAATGCAACAGTTATGCAGAAAACATTCTCAAAGCTGTATTGATAAAGCATTTGAATATGAAAAGAAAAGATGGTATAAATCCCATAAAGAATGCACATTTAACAAGGGTGATGAAGTGTTGATATCTAGTGTCCATTTCAATTTACAAGGCAATAACAAATTAAAAAATCCTTTTGTGGGAACGTTTGTTGTTAAAAGAATGGTTGGAGATAATGCAGTAGAAGTTGTATTGTATTCTCCTTATGATAGGAAACACCCTGTTTTCCCCATTTCCTTGCTTAAACATTATACTTCCAACAGTGACTTATTTCCCAAAAATAGGGGAAGACCTAAGAAAAACCCTCAGGAAGTCAGTGTGTGGTCTTCCAACATTGGCAGGGGACTTTGTTGTGTGGTTTGGCACTGTTTGTGCATGTCTTAATTGACATCTGTTGAAGAATTGGGTATTTTTCTGGTTTTATTCCGTGGATATTGGGACTGCGGGTATGTGGGTACTATAATTGGATAGCCCTGGTTTTTTTATATATTTCATGTCTTGATAATATTTTTTTTATTCTAAGTTTTAAGGGGTCATTTCCTCATTATCAGTTACAAAGGATAGCTGTTTAATTTTGTTTTTTGTGTTTTACAGGCTAAACTCAAGTCTTAGGGTTAAGTACTTAGTACCATTGTATAAGGCTAATTTAGCTCTATATTTCATGTCTCAATGTTGCTATAGTATAATTCTGTGTTTTAAGGGTTTTAGTAGTTGTATCTAATTTTTCTAAGCAGATTAGGTGTTTTTATTGGTTTTCTGGCTTCAGGGAGGCCGGGCCGCTTCAGGCAACACCTCTGACATTGGGCGGCCCATGCGCCTCTGTCTTAGAAGGTTGGGGAGCCCTTCTGGAGGGTTTTTATTCAATTTGGCTGGTAAAGGTGCCAAATTTGTTGGTGTGCATGGGCTCTTAGATAGTGGTCTGTGTGTACATGGTGAATAAGACAGTTTGGGGCAACTTTAATTATCATAAAACCATCCGGAGGTGATATCATTGTTCCTCACTCAGTTTTCACTGTTTTCTGGCCACAATTTGGCTGTTTTGTTGCAAGTGAGCTCTTAATTTAACTTAACTTTGGCAACTGTTTCTCTGTTATAGTCTTGCAAGCTATATCAAGTGATATTGCTGTCTCTGGTGTGGATTTGCAGCCTACATCAAGTATCTTTGCTTTCTCTGGTGTGAACATTGGTCTACATTTCAGTTCTTTGGTCTGGTAGTCTGTCTGTGGACTACTTTCTTGGCTCATCAAGCAGTCAAGTGTGTTGAAAAAGGGGCTTTAGAAAGCAGGAACCAACTTACTATAGCAAGTAAATCTCACTCTATTTTTCAAAAGGGACAGGGGATTTTCTCTCTGGTTTTTCTCCAACTTCCTTGGTCAAGGCCTATAGCTAGTACTATAGGATTGTCTACATTTCTGGCGCCCAATGTGGGGAAGAACTTGCTAGTTCTTTGGAATCTCAGTTTTCTTTGGTTGGCTCTTTTTGGTTTTTTGGTCTGGAGGAATGGCTTCTGGTTCCTCTATTCCTGTGGTGAATGTCAGTGGGGGAGATGGTCCTCCTGCTGTGATGGTCAAGGAGTGTGTAAGGATTAAAACTTGGGATGGTACCAAGTTTAATGGGAAGGATGTCAAGTGGTTTCTGGAGAAGTATGAAACTGCTGCTGGAGTGGATGGTGCTTCTTACCTGGACATGGTGAAGCAGATTATCTTCTTCATTGGTGATAGGGAAGTGGAGAAGGAGATTGTGGCCATGTCTGGCTACAAGAAGAAGGATTGGAAGTTTTTGTGTATGGAGATGGTAGATAGATGGGGTGTCAGGTTCACTATGGTGGATCTGAAAAAGGTTGTCAGTGAATGGCAATCTTACGGTGGTGTTGGTAACTTGCATAGTTACAGAAAGTTTCTTCTACAGTTTGATCCTGTGGTGAAATACTTGGTGGAAGTGGAGGAGCTGGCACATGAAAATGCTTCCAAGGATGTTTTTTGGTCTGCCCTAGCTAGAGATGTCAGGATGGATGTGTTGAAGGAGCTGTCAAGGAAGGACATGATGAAGAATCTTTCTAATGGGGACCAGAAGTTGCCTGTCTTGGATAAGGTGAAGGAGGCTGTTGAGGCCCATTTGAAGTTATTGGCTGTGGACACCTATCAGGAAGGGTGTGCCAAATATGTCAGCAAAGTCAGTGAGGCTTTGGCTGAAGAGGAATCTAGGGTGAAGAAGGAGGAGAAGAATATGGTGCAGGTTCCCAAACAGGAGAGGGACCCAGTGGTGGAGCAGTTGGCTGATCTCACAAAGCAGCTGCATATTTTTGTTCAGGAGGCTAAGAAGGTCAATAAGGCACCTTCTTAGCCTAGAGATTTTGGTAGGAGGGCTGGTAGGAGTGATACTTGGGTCTGCCCTTATTTCAGCAGGAGGGGGAACAGGTCCAATGATTGTTGGGAATTGAACAGGGATGTGTCTGAAGGGAAGGTGGAATTTGATGGCAGGGTTTTCAAGTTCCCTGATGGATCATTTGTGAAGCACAGTGAGGGGAAGGCTCCTGTTGATTTGGTCAGGAGAAGGGGAGGTCTCAATCAAAGGAGGCCAAGGTTTTAGGAGATTCCTGAGCAGGGGAAGTCTTCTGGTAAAGAGGATGATGACGTCAAGGGAAAGTGGAAGGAGGTCAATAAGGTCTCTTTTTCTACTTCCTTTGGTGGTTTGGAGTTGTATTCCTGTGGTGGACAGTCAAGTGGGGAATGCTTGGCTGGCGTTTATGATGTGGAAGCAGGGAAGGTGGGAAGGCCTAAGAGCAGTTCTCAGGCCCAACCAAAGCCAAATGCTTCAAAGGCGGATCCTAAGCTGAGTGCAGCTAGGAAGAGGTACAGCAAAGAGGAGCTGTACAAGATGCAGAAGGGTATGGCTGACATGGGCCCCCCTAGTTTTGGTGCATTGGACATGAATGGTGAGCCAATGCCAATGGAGGTTGATTCTGACTCTGAGGAGGATTTCCCTTTGGCTTCATTGCCAAAGCGTGCTCAAGTTAGTGGTTCTGGTGAGGGATCTGGTTTGGTTCCTGTTAATGTTAAATCTGTTGGTGGTGCTGGTCCTCAAGAAGCTTCTAGGACCAAGGTAGTGAAGCAAAGAGCTCACTTTGAGAGGCTAGTAGTTTCTGGTCAAGTTAATGTTATGGACTCTGTCCTGGAAAGTATGAATCAGGGTCAGGTTTCCCTATCTTATGGGGAATTTTATGCTATCAGTCCAGGGTTGGCTGATAGACAGAAAAAGTTGTTGACCAGGAGAAGAGTTTCTTCTGGGGAGGTGGAATACATCTGTGATTCTGCAGAAAAGTTTGGTGAGGGGTTGGAAACTCATTTTTCCGCTCCTCTGGGTTATGTCAATGTAACTCTGAATGGTAGAGAGGCAAGGGCATTTGTGGATTCCAGTTCTCAGATAAATCTGATTTCTTTGTTTGAGGCTATTCATTTGGGCCTCCCCATCAAAACTGGTATTGGTGAGTATTTAAGAGGGATTGATGGCCATGCCACTGAATTGGTTGGAACTTCTGTGTTTGTGAAGTTAGATGTTGGCGGAGCCTCAGGGAAGGTTCATTTTTATATTGCTAAGAGAACAGTTAAAGCTGTTTTTGGTGGGCCATTCTTGATGGATTTTCAGGAAAGAATTGGTTATCAACTTGATTTGGGAATCAGCTTTGAGTTGACTGGTGAAGACGAAAGGAGGCTTCACATGAGGTTATCATCCCCTGGAGAGGATGGTTGGGAGACCAGGCCTGGTTTATCTTCAATGTTCCAGTGCATGGATTGTTGCAGGAGAAGGAAAGAACTTGGTTCCGCCTCTGGTTTTATGGAGTGGGGCTCAGGCTCTATTGAGAGTCTGTTTTTTTTAGAGTAATGTGGGCTGATCACCCTTATGCTGCAACCTCTCCCAAAGATGAGGAAATCCCAGGTTGTAGTAGGTCAGCTCCCTTGGAGATATACCAAGTGGATTTTCAACTTTCTCTTTTAAATGTTTCTCTTCTCTGAAAGTGTTCATCAAGTTTTTTATCAAGTCTCTGTTCTCTCTCAAGATTCTCAATTTTTTTTTAATTCAAGCTCAAGGAAGAAGATTGGTTATATGTCTTTATGGAAAGATATGCGGAAAAGTTTTGGGGCAGTGAGATTGGGGTCTAAAAGTAAGTCCTCCCAATCGTGCACGGCTAGGGTTTCTTCTACACCTTTCAAAAACATTACCTGGGCCACACCTGTGAGCATTGGGGAAACCCCTGATTAATTTTGTAGGTCAGAAGAAAACTCAAGAAAAGAAGATAAAAATTTCAAGATAATTCAAGAAAATCAAGAAAAACTGCAAAAAATTATGAAGAAAGAAGATCATCAAGATCAAATTTTGGGCCTCCAGAATAAGGATAAACTGCACAATTTTAAAAGAGTTGATTCTGAAGATGAATCAAGATTTGAAGATTTGGAAGACAGAAGTGAAGATGAAGATTTGGAATTGCAGAAAAGTTGTGGAGTGGTGATATTGGGGTCTAAAAGTAAGTCCTCCCAATTGTGCATCGCTAGGGTTTCTTCTACACCTTTCAAAAACATTACCTTGGCCATAAATGTGAGAAATGGGGAAACCCTTGGTTTTTGTTCCAGGTCTGGTGGTGAAGATTTCCTGAAGATCCCTCAAGTTGAAGGTGGAGTGGCAAAGTATAAGAAGGTAGCACAGAAGATTAGGCCTGTCAATGAGCCTATGCCTGTGGCATTGTATCCGCCCTTGAAGAGACCTCCTTTTTCAAGAGATTTGTACTGTACTCCTTTGGTGAAGAATCCTCCAGAATTTATAGAGAGGGATAGGGTGACTGTGGAAAGGTTGAAAGTTGTTAATTTTGGTCCTGATGGGTGGTTGTCGGAAGAATAAAAGAAGTTGTTGTTTCACGTTATTGTGCTAAGGGAAAAAGCTGTGGCTTTTGTTGAGGAGGAAAGGGGTGTGTTAAATCACACTTATTGGGAACCTTACTTGATTCCTGTGGTTTTTCATTAACCTTGGAAAATAAAACCTATCCTGATTCCAGCTTCTATAAGAGAGGGTTTTGTGGAGATTGTTAGTGAAAGAGTCAGGACTGGGTTATACGAACAATTGACATCCAGTTACTCAAGTCCAGTTTTCTATGTAAAGAAGCAGAATGGAAAGTTGAGGGTGGTTCATGATCTTAGAGCCTTGAATAGAGTCACTATCAAGGACGCTGGTATGCCACCAAGTGCGGAGGATTTTGTTGAAGCTTGTGCTGGAAGGGTGTGTTATGGTTTGGGTGATATTATGGGTGGTTATGATTAGAGGGAACTTCATACAGATTCAAGTCCTCTCACAACTTTTGAGACTCCTTTGGGAAGATTTCAGCTCACTAGGTTGCCTCAAGGAGCAACTAATTCAGTGGCAGTATATAAGCACAGATGGCTTGGATTTTTCAGGATGAGTTTCCTACTCATGCTGGTATTTTTATTGATGATGTTGGAATTAAAGGACCATATACTGATTATGATAATGAGGTGTTAACGGAGAACCCTGGAATAAGGAGGTTTGTTTGAGAATATGCAATAACTCTAGAGAGAGTGTTGTATAGGATTGAAGAGGCTGGTTTGACCATTTCAGGGTCAAAATTCTGTTGTTTTGTTCCTGCTTTGAAAATTCTGGGTCATGTGTTATGTAAAGAGGGAAGGATTAAGGCGAAGAAAAAGATTAATAAAATTCAGTCATGGCCAAGGCCTAAAAATACTACTGAAGTCAGGGGAATTTTGGGTGTGTGTGTATATGTCAGGATTTTTATTAAGGATTTTTCTTTGTTGGCTTCACCTTTAAGGAGGTTGACCAGGAAAGATGCAGATTGGGAATGGACTGAAGAGTGTGAAGAGGCTTTTCAGAAGTTGAAAAAGGTTGTTGAGGAAGACATTGTTCTTCACAAGTTGGATTATGGTGTTGGTGCTGGAAAAATTTATCTGGCAGTGGACTCAAGCTATATTTCTGCTGGTGCTGTTTTGTCTCAGGAAGATAAAACTGGGAGGGTCAGGCTAGTAATATATGAGTCTGTGGTGTTTAATGAGGTGGAATCTAGGTATTCTCAACCTAAGTTGGAATTGTGTGGTGTAGCAAAATTTTAAAGAAGCTACTGATGGTTTTGTGGGGGCAGCATTTTGAGCTGCAGGTGGATGCAAAATCTTTGGTTCAGATGATCAATACACCTAGTCTTTCAAATGCTCCAATGACTAGGTAGGTGGCATTTATTCAACATTTTTCTTTTGACCTGGTACACAAACCAGGTAAAAATTTTACAATTCCTGATGGATTATCAAGGAGGCCACCTACAGATGAAGATTCTTAGGCTGAAGAGTTTGATGAAGATGTTCCAGTGGTTAGGGCCAGCACAAAGGGTGCTGAAGATTTTTCTGACCTCCCCCAAGAGGTTAAACTGGCTGGATCTGATCTTGATTCTGGTGATCAGGATGTTTTTGTTGATGAAGATGGAGTTGTTGTTTGGGACAGCTCAAATTTGGCAAAGGGTGTTTTTGTTACTGAACTGGATTCTCACAAGGTTCAGTGGAAAGAGAAGGACGTGCCAAAATTTAAGGATTGGTGTCCTGGTTGGGCTGGTCAATTGGCTCATGTTCACACTGGTGATCATGATGACAGAATTGTACCCTTCGATGTTGTTTTGTTGGATTTTGAAGATGAGGCCTGTGGTCAGTCTGGGTTTTATTTTATTTTGGTGGAATATCTGTTGACCTTGAAGAGGCCAGATAGTTGTGATGATGATACTTGGTTTGAAATTAAGAAGAAGAGTCCTGGATTTTATGTGTCAGGAAGAAGGTTGATGAGGAGGAGACATCCTAATCTTCAAGTTTTCGTGACTCATAAGAAGGGTCAAGAAGTTGTGTTGAAGTCTTTGCACGAACACCTTGGTCATAGAGGCTTTGGGGAGACTTATAAAAGAGTAGCTGACAGATTTTTGTGGCCAGGTATGAAGTTGGCTGTGCAGGGTTGGGTTCAATCTTGAGAAGAATGTCAAAGAAGAAGTCACTTGAAACCTAAAGAGGTTGGCTGTGCTACTGGTGAAACAACTGTTTTTGTAAGAGTCAGACTGGAAGCTGTCCATATTAAAGAGGGCAGGTATAAATACTTAATTATTGCCAGGGATGATTTGTCTGGTTGGGTTGAGGCAGTGCCTCTGGTTAAATTTACAGCCAAGAATGTGGCAGAGTTTTTGAAGAAGGAGTAGATTTATAGGTATGGGTTGATGAAATTGGTGACTGTTGATGGCAAGCCAGAGTTTGGTGCCGAATTTAAAGAAGCTGTGGCTGGTGTTGGTTCTAAAGTTAGAGTGGCTACGCCTTATTATCCAGAAGCTGAAGGCATGGTTGAAAGAGGCCATCAAGTTATCAAGAATGCTTTGGTAAAGATGTATGGGGATAGTGCTGAAAAGTGGAGGCATTATTTACCCTTGGTGTTATTTGCTGATAGGGTCAATGTGAAAAAGGACAACTGGCTATTTTCCTTATGAGTTAATGTTTGGTCAGAATGCTGTTCTACCAGTGGACTTGGAAGCTGTCTCTTATCTTGGAATTGATTGGTATGATGTGCACTCAACAGAAGAATTGCTCTGTGCCAGAATGCAACAGTTGGAATGTAGAGAGGAATGTCAAGAGAAGGCATACTCTAGAATGATGAAGATTAGGAATCAATCAGTCAGATCCTGGGACAAGAAGTTGGCTCATAGACTCAGGAATCCCTTAAAACCTGGTTGTTTGGTTTTGGTTTACAATAGAAGTTTGGAGATTCAGTGGGGAAAAATGTTTGCTGACAGATGGAACAGACCTTACAGAATCAGATCTAAGGCGTCTGGAGGTTCTTATGTTTTGGAAGAGTTGTATGGTGCAGTCTTAAATAAGAGAGTGGCTGCAGACCAGGTGAAGAGGTTCTATCCCAGAGGCACTAGACATGAAGAAGATTGACTCCGCAATGAGGATAAACTATGGAACGTTCTTTAAATTTTGGGATTTTTGGTGTTGCAGAGCAAATTTTGTGTTGGAAACTTTTTGTTAGAAGGTACCCATGGGTGGGGCTTCTAGATTTGATCTTGGAAAGTGTAGGGGTGACTGATGGGCTGGCTGCTCTATCAACAGTTACCCCAGATTGTCTGTTTCCAACCCTTTCTCTTAATTTGGTTGAACCCTAGTATTGGTTTATTTTCACAGGTTTTAGTCCTCTATGACTTTAAACTGGAATTTCCTATGGTTTTCAAGTGCTGGACTCTTCACTGTTTATTGGTTTTGGTTTTTTTGTGTTGGACGTTGTGTTTTTGTTAGAAGGTACCCAGGGGGTGCTTCTAGATTTTATTTTGGCAAGTGTGGAGGTAACTGATGAGCTGGCTGCTCTGTAGAACAGTTACCCCAGAATGTCTGTCTCAAGTCTTTTGTTTTTCCTAGTTGAATTCTAGTTCTGTTGTTTATTATTCAGGTTTCAAGTCCACTATGACTTTAAACTGGTTTGGGACTGGCTTCTTTATCTTGGTTTTTTTTTGGGTTGGTGGTGGATTACTGCTGGTCTCCCATCATTTTTACTTATTGGAGGGAGACCACCCAGTGATCATTTCTATGAACTGGACTTTCTCTTACTGGACCTTCTCTTAATCTGGACCATCCATGGAGCTGGACTTTCTTTGATTTTTTAGTTATGATTTTGCTAGATATTAGTTTCAGATTATTTTCTTTTTTCTCTTTTTTTCTTTTAATTTTTTATGGGCGTTGTTAAAATTATAAAATCAAAAATATAGGGTGTTACCACATCAGGGTCACCTGGATGTGGGCAAGCATTAGTGGGGAAATGCTCATCAATTGGCTGGGCAAAGCTATTTTATCATTTTATTACTTATATTTTTATTTTCATTAATGTCATTTTTTATTTTTTATTCTTCTTATTACTCTTAATTTATGTTTCTTATTTCAAATCATTTAAATTATTTAAGGTGTATCCACATCAAGGTGCATTTTGATGTGGACAAGGTATCAGGGGATCAGCTCATCAATTGGCTGGGGGATACCATTTGTATTATTTTTTATCTTTTATTTTATTTTATTTTATTTTTTTATTTTCATTAATGTCATTTTTTATTTTTTTATTCTCATTATTTCCCTTAATTTTTGTTCTTATCTCAAATCATTTATATTATTTAAGATGTATCCACATCAACGTGAACTTGGATGTGGGCAAGGTATCAGGGGATCAGCTCATCAATCAACTGGGGGATACCATTTGTATTATTTTTAATCTTTTATTTTATTAAAAAAAAATTAGAATTTAAAGTTATTAATAATTTTTATTATTTATTTATTATTATGTTTTTAATCATTTTTCAGGAGCTCATTGTCTGGATGATGAAGTTTCTGGAGGCTAGTCTGGATTATGATTTCGTTTTTATTTTTTGTTGGGGTTGTGGGAATCACTGTGTTCTTTGAAGTGCATCCTGCTGGAGAGATTATATGGATTATAATGTGCAGGAATGGGTTTGGATGAAAGTTCAGAAGAGGAAAAAGAAGAGGCAGGAATAGATTGTTGGAAGGTGTGCTTAATGATCCTAGACATCTTCTAGTGGTCGTCCAATAGTTGTTTCCTCAAGGTTTTCTCAAAGTCATTTAAAGGTCCATAGAGGGCAAAGGCTTTCAGTATGTTTGAACACATGGCGCTGAGGTGTTGTTTCATGTCTCCATAATCTAGGGTCAAAGAAGTTTCTAGAGGTTGGCCAACTCTAATAGTAAATTCAGGAGGAGGGGTACCAACTAGAAAAGAAGAATTGGATCAGTAATTATTTTTGTTGAAGAAATTGGATGAATTAATGTGGTACTTACAGATTGGAAGCTCATCAAATTTGTAAGCCGCTGGAATTTGAACTTCTGAAGATTTTGGAATGGTGATAGTAGGTGGAATAATCAGGGAAAGATATGGATTCTCTTGGTCTTCCTCTAAAATGTTTTGAGAAGGTGAACTAGGAGGCTGATGTTCCTGGGGCCTAGTTGGAGTAAAAGGCCTGTTGTTGCTGTTGTTAATATTTCTGTTTGATTCAGTTGGATGAGGTGCTGGTTATGGAGTACCAGGGTTGTTATAAGATGGGGCAGGAGAGGGTGATCTTGAAGCAGATTGACCTCTTATGGATAATTCATTTGAAGGAATGGAACTGTCAGAAGAATAGTTGGCTGACAGAGGAGATGTGTAGTTTTGTTGCCTTAACTGGGGGTGAAGTTGTTGCTTTGGTGCGGTGTTGGGTGCTCTGGTTTTTTTCCTGGGGTCCTCTGACAGGTCTCCTAGAAGTTTAGGAAATTTGGGAGTTTTTGGACCTTGGAGAGGTTGGCTGCATTGCTCTGGGAGCAGTGGGAGGTAATTGCGTGGAGTTGGTTTTTTTGATTTGAGGAATTTAGCTGTTTTCTGGTTGTTTTTGAAGGTTTTGAGCCTAATTTTCACTTTCTAGTGAGGCACGCAGGCGGCCTGGACGCAGTCTAGCAGCCTAGGAGCTGATTTTGAAGCCTCTGGAGCTACTTTAGCAGAGATAAAAGCTGTTTCTTGGGAAGTTAAAGCAGGCCTTTTTGAAAGAGTTCTGGAAACTGAGTTCCGTGATCTTCTGGATGGTGCTGAAGATAAAGATGAAGAGGCTAAACCAAGCTCTGGGGCTCTGGTAGGGGATCTGGAGAGGTATTTATGAGAAGGTGAAGGAGGAAGAATAGGGTAGTTTGCATCTCTGTAACATTTCTTCTTTTTGGAGTAGCAAGAATCACAGGCACTGTTGTAGAATTTGGCTTCAGGAGTTGGAAGAGTGAATGTGCAAGGTCTGCACATGTGGATGCACTGTTTGCAGGCATAGTCCTTGGGAGCAGTGAAGCAAGGAAAATTGGAAGGGTCAATATCAGGGGATCCAGCCATGATCTGTGGTGAGAAAAGATGATGGAAAGAGATAAGAAGGAGATTTTTGTCAGTGATGGGTAGATGATGAAGTGAAGGTGGAAGTTCAGAAGGTTGGCTGTAGGTGTATTGTGTATGAAATTGGCTGCGTCTACTTTATGGAAAATTCTGTAAGTCCATCAAGACTTTAAACTGAAATCTGGTTTCTGGCAGTCCTCCAAGACTTTAAACTGGCTGGTTTCAAGGAGTATCAAGAAAAGTCCATCAAGACTTTAAACTGAAATATGGTTTCTGGAAGTCCTCCAAGAATTTAAACTGGCTGGTTCAAGAATAGTCTATCAAGACTCTAAACTGAAAAATCTATGGTTTCAAGATTAGTCCCCCAAGACCTTAAACTGAGGGATATTAGTCCCCCAAGATTTTAAACTGAGGATTGTTTGATGGTTTAGTCCCCCAACACTATAAATTGAGGAATAAGATTTTGTTGTTAGAATGGGTTTGAAAGATTGGCGGAGGGTATCCACAGGGGGAGCCTCTGAATTTAGCAAAGGCAAGTTTGGGGGTAATTGATGGGCTGGCTGCTCTATTCACAATTACCACAGAATGTTAGTTTTTTCTCTGTGTCTTAATTAGGTTGATCTCTGGTTCTGGGTTTACGATTTAGTTTTTTAAGTCCCCCAAGACTTAAAATTGAGGGTTGTTTGTGGTTACGTCCTATAGAGGGTGTGGTCAATTTTTCTTTTCTGAATCAAGCTCAAGTACTAGTGGAATTACAGAGGTAATCGAAGATGAAGGAACTGAGAAGTCATCAGTTTTATAAAGTGGAAAGAAGAAATAGAAGTTTTACCATCAGATGGACCAGGGATGGTGGAACTTGCTGTTTTAGTTGTTTTGGCACTCTTCTGGGAAGGGTGTAGTTTTTTGATTAATCTGGGAGTTAAGATGTATGGCCTAGATCTTTTGGTGCTGGTAGAAGATGGACCAGGTTGAGGTGGAGGTGAAGCTGTTGCAGAAGATAATGGACCAGGTCTGTAGCAGGTCTTCTTACTGGATTGGCAGACATTGCAGGATGTTCTGTATGGATGGACAGGAGGTGTGATGGTGCAGATTAGATTATTGTCAATGCAGTATTGGCAAGGATCCATTTCAGAGGTAGATTTGGGAAGAAGGTTAAACATGGTGGTTTGATGAAGAAAGAATGTGGACATTTTGAATTGGAGGGAGGATGTGGTCTTCCAAAATTGGCAGGGGCCTTTGTTGTGTGGTTTGGCGCTGTTTGTGCATGTCTTAATTGACATCTGTTGAAGAATTGGTTATTTTTCTGGTTTTATTCCGTGGATATTGGGACTGCGGGTACGTGGGTACTATCATTGGATAGCCCTGTTTTTTTATATATTTCATGTCTTGATAATATTTTTTATATTCTATGTTTTAAGGGGTCATTTCCTCATTATCAGTTACAAAAGATAGCTGTTTAATTTTTTTTTTGTGTTTTACGGGCTAAACTCAAGTCTTAGGGTTAAGTACTTAGTACCATCGGATAGGGCTAATTTAGCTCTATATTTCATGTCTCAATGTTTTTATAGTGTAATTCTGTGTTTTAAGGGTTTTAGTAGTTGTATCTAATTTTTCTAAGCAGATTAGGTGTTTTTATTGGTTTTCTGGCTTCAGGGAGGCCAGGCCACTTCAGAAGGCACCTCCGACATCGGGCGGCCTGCCCGCCTCTGCTTTAGAAGGTTGGGGAGTGCTTCTGGAGGGTTTTTATTCAATTTGGCTGGTACAGGGGACAAATTCGTTGGTGTGCATGGGCTCTTAGATAGTGGTCTGTGTGTACATAGTGAATAAGACAGTTTGGGGCAACTTTAATTATCATACAACCATCTGGAGGTGATATCCTTGTTCCTCACTCAGTTTTCACTGTTTTTGGCCACAATTGGCTGTGTTTGTTGCAAGGTTAGTTCTTCATTTAACTCAACTTTTGCAACAGGTTAATTGGTATAGTCTTGCAAGCTATATCAAGTATGATTGCTGTCTCTGGTGTGGATTTGCAGCCTACATCAAGTATCTTTGCTTTATCTGGTGTGGACATTGGTCTACATTTCACTTCTTTGGTCTGGTAGTCTGTCTGTGGACTACTTTCTTGGCTCATCAAGCAGTCAAGTGTGTTGAAAAAGGGGCTTTAGCAAACAGGAACCAACTTACTTTAGCAAGTAAATATCACTCTATTTTTCTAAAGGGACAGGGGATTTTCTCTCTGTGTTTTCTCCAACTCCCTTGGTCAAGGCCAATAGCTAGTACTATAGGATTTTCTACAACGGAAACTGCAGAAATTGATAAATTTTCAATGATAGAATTATCACTTCTGAAAGAGGTATTGAATATTTATTGAGATATAAAAACAAGTCATCTGAACATGATGCATGAATACCTGGAAAAGAAATTTCAAATCTTCCTACTCTGTTAAAAAAGTATAGAAGGAAAAAATCTTAGCATTTTTTTATTGTTTTTTTTAGAGTGAGGGAGTGTCAGCCAGGCTATCTCAGGAGCCCAGTAATTTATATAATAAATTACTGAAATCATGTAAAGGAATAACACTATGTAGTTACAATAAATTATTTTATTAAATAATAAAATTATAAATATTTTATGAATAAATAAAATAATTACTATATTTAATTTTATTATTAAATAAGTTTTATTAAATAAACAAATATTATATTCTATAAAAACATGGCACATTTTTATGTATTTAATATTTCTAAAAAATTAATTAAATTAATTATAATATTATAAGCTTAATTATATTCAACATATAATGAAATTACAATTAATTTAATTTAACATAGATATTAAATCCAACTCATATAATTTTATCCATAAATATTGGGCGCTTTTTTGAACTTTAACTGTGTCAATAGAATTAGTAAATAATTTAAAATAAATCTTTAATATATTAATATTAAATTCTCACTTTAAAAAATTTACAATTAAATTAATTATTTGTTTCAATTAAATTAATTATTTGTTTCAATTAAATTAATTACTGAAAGTAGTTATAAAAATTATTAATTTCTCTTTATAATTGAACTAAATTGATTACATAAATTTTTGTGTGAAAATAATTCTTGTTGTTTTAATTAAAACCTTTACATCTTATTATAATACTTGTTTAGGATATTTTTTCTCACAATTCTCATGGACTTATACTTATTTAGTTATTCATTAGATTAATTACTTGTTTGGAGCTTTAAGATGGGAAAATTATTAATTTTTTCACAGGTTTAATTTGTTGTTTCATTTTTTCCCTCAATGTGTATGTTTTAATTAAGTTCTTTTGGTCATTTCATTTCACATACTATTATTTTTGTATATACATTGGAAGCTCCTCAGAAGTGCCCTTGCCTATAAAAGGATCTTGTAATTCCTCTTTGTTAACTATCACTTAATTTACACTCATACTTTATTATATTTTAAATATCATACAAATTATTATTATTTTTATTAGTACTAAAGTTCTAGTTTAAATTTTAAATAATACTAAGGTTGCTATAAGTTTATTAATAACAATAATTGATTGCTGCACATTGAGATATAACTTATTAACAATATTAAAAAGTATATAAATCTACTGTACTGTCATTACTCATAAAGTGTCGTTGTATTGCTCTCCATAAACTCAATTATAATAAATTTTCATTTTATTACAAACTGCTTCTTTATATTTCCCTTCTACTTCCTTTTTTTTGTCCCTATTTTCCCTCATCTTTCAGACGACCCGCCAATACTCATACACTTGTAGATAGGATTTTAACTCCGTACTTTGTCTCTCCTTTGCTTATATAAGGCCTCCCCTTTCTGGTTGTTTTAAAATCATTATTTACTCACTCATTATTTTATTAAATCATTTTTTAAATCAAAACTTTTATTAATATTATTTATTACTTAGTTCTTACAATGCCTTAATTCTAAATTCTAAATTATAATAATAATTATAAAACCTTTTTACCTTTTTTTATTTGAGTAAATAAAATAAAAGATAATTCTTACATACCTTTGCTTTTTAAATCTTCAAATTCCACCTACCTACGCTGTTGAACCTTCATTAGAACCTTCTAGACCAAGAGACCATCCTGACACTTGGGGGCCTTTCTGAATTGTTGACAGCGCATCAATATCTTGAAGCCGGCGACCAAAGGACCATCAATGTTAAGGAACCAGTAGGGACAGATGGACGACAAAAACAACAAATGTCATCAACCACGTGACTTATTTTTTTTCTGTGACCAGGAATCAAACCGCACTCCAAATTTTAGGTTCATATATTGGCAATAGTCATATATAATTGTGGTAATTATAGTGATTACTATTTGTGGGTCATTATGCACATTTAATAGTCTATGTATATCTAGTTCACTGAGCACTCTGTAAGTGGAATTAACTTGCTCATTTTACAGGGGGAGGTGCCTGGTAAATAAAACTTTTTTTTTCTAGTTGACCAAGATAGAAATATATTATTCTTAGTTCTAGAAGTAATATAAAAATTAAAATTAATTACATTATATTTTTTTAATTATTTCAGTTGACCTCTGTCCTTAAAATTAAAATATTATATTATTGTTTCAGTTGACAAATTTTCCTGGAAGTAAAATAATAATGTAGAAAATTAGTTGAATTAATTATATTAAATTATTTCAGTTGACATTAAGTCCTGGTAATTAAATTCTTCAGTTGACTTTTAGTCCTGATAATTATCAACAGATATATTACTAATTAATAAATTATTTTATTATTTCAGTTGATTTAGGTTAAATCCTGGTAAAAAAATTACCTTAATTTAATTAATAAAAATTGTGATTATTATTTCAGTTGATTTTTTGTCCTGATAAATATTATATTTTCATTATTCCAGTTGATTACAAAATCCTGATAATTGATAATATACTAGAAATATTTTTTCTTCTCTATTATTTTTCTTTAAATCAAAGTAAAATAATAACTGATAAGATTTTAATATTTCTTTCTCTCAGTTCAGGTTATTTAAAACTATGACTGATCAAAGTGCTTTTTCCGTCCGTGATGAGGAACTAGATTCAATTAATTATGATGAAGCTTCTTCTGTAAGTTCTCCTTTGACTACAAAACTTGCTCAAATTTATCAATTACTGGACCAATCAGGATGTGGAAATACAAGAAATAGAGATAAAAGAGGAGACAACTGCTCTGGATCAAGAGCCTTCAATAAACCCCCCAGAAGAGCTTCCAAAAGGATTCAGGATAAAAAAGATGCCCTTGCATCAGAAAGTCCGAAATCTCTCCACTCACATCAAGGAGTTGAGGTTAGAAAATCTCAAACTGAGGTCAAAAGCAGAGTATCTAGAAGAAAAGGTAAGAAAAATAGAGTCCTTTCTTCAAGAGAAGAGGAAACCTCCTCCTCCCCCAAAAGCCCTTCCACAATTGGCCCCCCAACAACAAGAAAAGTTGGAAGTCTCAAAAAGGAAATGGGAATGGCTGAAAATCCAGTGGGATTATATACAGGCCCAACAACAACAACAACAACAAGTACCTCAGGCAGGTCCTTCAAGAACCCATCAGATCAACCCTTCACCTCCTCACCCCTATCAAGGAATAAGAAAAAGAAAAAAAATCACATTCAATTCTTTCCAAAGCCATGGTAAGCCCCTCTATTGAATCTCAAGTACCTTCTCTTGTTACTGATTCAGTTCCTCCAGGTAATTCTGGAAGAGGAGATGAGACTTTGAGACCAGTAGAGACTGATAGTAGTAGAAAAATGGCTCAATTTTCTAATGTAACTAATCCTTTGGTATTGATTTATACCTCAATGATAAATCCTGATATGGCTATTATTGATGAGTCACTTTATCCTGAGTTTTATGAGAATCTGGAAAGTTATTCTGTTTCACTACTGATCAATTCTCCAGATGTAGCTAACATTAATGATGAATATTTGAGGGATATTATTGCTAAACAAAATCATATAATGAACAACATGCAATTGACTCAGAAATTTAATAGTTTGTTAACTGAAAAAGGGTATAAAGCATTGAGGAGTGAATTAAAAAAGTTTCTGATGATTTTTTTAACTTCAAAGTAACTCATGAAAAGAAAGTTTCTTTGTGACAAAATATCAAGAATGATTTGTCTAACTTAAAAGATACTGTGTCTATCTATTACCAGGAACTAGAGGGACATAAGTTGAACTTAAAGAGATTAGGTGACCATTATTCATCTTTACAAAATAAGAACCAGTTATCTTTTGCAACCATCAATGAGAGTTTATCTAGTATTCCAAGAGTGAGAACTAGGTTAACAGCCATTGAAGAGAAATTGAATTCATTGATACATGATCATAAGTTTTCTGACATTTCTTTGAAAGAAACTGTTTTACAGGATACCCCAATTATACTTTTGCCTAGCTCATCTGAAGTAAAATTAGTGCCAGAAATTCCTGAAGATATCACTGAGTTTCGATCAAAGCTTGATGATGTACCTGGATCATCTACAAAAGGATTAAAAAATGAGATTACTGCCCAATTGGAGATGTTAAAGCTCCTTCTCACACAGAAACATTCTTTTAATAAGGAGACTAATTCAAATCAAAAGAATTGGCCAAAACCTGACCAATATCAAACATATGATGGCAATTCTTCCTCTGATTGGCTGCAGTTCATTTGTAGGATTGATAATCTAAAAAATTCTTACAAACTCCCAGATGAGGAAATTGTGTCAAAATTAATACATTTATTTACAAATTTAGCCCTAATTTGGTATGAATCTGTTCTCTTGGATAAAAATGACTACTCATGGGAAGATTGGCAGAAATTAATTAGAGCACAATTTGGTGGCTCCAAGTTTAGGTTAGCTCAAAAAAAGCAGTATGAAGAAACCAGATATAGTTATTCTACTGAATAACCCATGGAGTTCCTGATGAAACTTGTAAAAATCTTGAGGGAAATGAACCCAGATATGGAGTTTTAATTATGGAAGGACAGGATCCTCTATAAATTACCTATGTCTCTGAGAGGCTTAATAGTTTCTAGGACTGAGTTCTCAAGAGAAACTTCTTCTTTCATTAATTCTTGCAATAATATCCTTTTAAATAACAAGTATGATTCTAGAAGATTCATTCCTAGAACTTCATTGGAGAAAAACTCCAATTATCTACAGAAACCTCTGGAGAAGGTTGGTAAACCTTCTTCCCCTGTTGCACAAAAAAGTATTCAACAAAAACTTACTTCAAATGCAGCAAGCCTTAGCAGAAAGGCCAAGTTTGTGACAAAATTATAAATCTTGTTGAACAGACAGAGGAAAATGCTAATGACACAGTTGCACTGGATGAGACTTCAAGTGATTGTGCCAGCAATATTTCATATGAATCTCAACAGAAAATATTGATTCTGGAAGAAGATATTCATTATTTAAATAATATTGATATTGAGAATGATGGTTTATCTACAGTAGAGGATTTTGAGATCATAAGGAATCTTGAGGACAGCTCAATTATTATTGCCCCTCTCAAGGCACCAGACTTGACCAATGGAAATAGCATTGAGGTTGTTTTAGATTCTGTATCTCGAGGAAGTGTAGTATCTGAAAAATCACTTGCTTCAGTGGACCAGCATTATAAATCAAAATTGATGCCTATCATATCTGCAAATTGGAAAGGTTATGGCTCTGTTTTGTCCCCCATTGGTAAATACAAAGCCACAGTATTTTTCAAATATAACCATGGTTTTGTAAGAGCTATATGTGATTTTTTTGTCATGAAAAATAATAATTAAGCAGTTGGTTCATTGTGGGAAATGATATTTTAACCAAATATGGCATATATTTGAATCCTTCAAACCAATGCTTCACAATGGGGATGAATGGGAAGAGAAAATTTAAGATTTCCTCCCCAAAAAATTATTAAAACCAGGAGTGAACACATGTCATTCTGTAGTTCAATATAAAGGAAGATCTACAAAATAAATGCCTGCCCTTGTGTCTGAAATTGAAAATGCTTCTTTTGGAGAACAACTTTCTTGTGAGGAAAAAGATTCTATCATTAAATTGATAAAATCTTTTCCTATTGCCTTTGCTCATGGGTCACATGAATTAAGATTGGTAAAAGAAGAAATGAAACTTTCATTATCTTTCCCATTAACTGAAATACCACCTAGTTTAAAGAAGAAGCCTTACCCTGCTTCTCCCACAAAGAGAACAGATATTGAAGAAAATATCTCTACCCTTTTTAAAATGAATATTATTGAAAAAGTAGTTGAAACACCTAGACATTGTGTTATCTCACCTGTCCTAATTTCTTATGAGAAAGATAAACCCAGGTTATGTGGTGATTATAGAGCGTTAAACACTTATACTGTTGATGATATCTATCCATTACCTAGAATTAGCTCTATACATGCTACCCTACAAGGTGCTAAATATATAAGATGTTTAGATGGTTGTAAAGGATATCACCAGGTAACTTTTGAGAAGAATTCTCAGAGTTTTCTGATGATTGCTACTCATATGGGTATTTATAAGTATGTTAGGATGCCATTTGACCCCAAAAATGCCCCTTCAGTTTTTCAAAAAGTTATGGATAACACATTCCATCAGGAAATAATTGAAGGATGGCTGATGTTTTATATTGATGATATAATCATATTCTCTAAAAAGTTTGAGGACCATCTCAACCACCTGTGTAAAGTGTTCCATAAGATGGAAAAGATAAATATGACACTTTCTTTGAAGAAATTTAAATTTGGTTTTCATTCCTTAAAAGTGCTTGGTCATGTTGTCTCAGGTTTACAGATATGTGTTGAGAAAAACAAAGTGGCATCCATACAACAGGTGAAGGCTCCTACCACAGTTAGAGAGTTCTAGAGTTTTTTGGGAATGTGTGGATACTATAGACAGTATATTAGAAATTACCAAGTCATAGCTTCACCCCTTACACAATTGACTAGAAAGGATGTTGCTTTTGTCTGGAATAGTGAAAGATAGAGAGCTTTTGACACTATGAAACACTTTTTAATGTTAGAACCAATTCTTGCTTTACCTGACTTTAATCAACCATTTGTTTTGTACACTGATTTCAGTTTTATTGGTCTTGGTGCTGCCCTCCATCAAAAAACAAGTGATGAATGATAAAGTATCAGAAGTAGTAATTTGTTATTTTTCAAGAATGTTGAGAAATTGTGAATTGAAATATGGTGTCACTCAGCTAGAGTGTTTAGCAGTAGTGTGGGCTCTAGAGAAGCTACATTATTATATGGATGACCAGAAATTTGAACTTGTCACTGACTGAAGTGCAGTTTAATCCCTCCTAAACTTGAAAACACCAAACAGACATATGTTCAGATGGCAGCTAGCTGTTCAAGAATACAGAGGGAGAATGACAATACTTCATAGGGCTGGTATTGTTTACTAAAACGTGGATATGTTATCAAAGTTACTTTTTCCAAATAATGACTCAAATCCCACATATGATCCTGAGGATGAAATTGTTTATATTCATGGGATATATGTGTTTGATATGGAGGAAGAACTATTACAGCCTATTCTGGATTCATATGATAAGGAAACTGACTTAAAAAATTTATTTACCATATTAAATGATCCAAAGAATGCTTCAATAGGGGGTATCAAAGTTGGAAATTTTTAATTCTTTAAAAGGTATTTCAAAACATAAAAAGAAAGCCACAAACTTGACATTATTTATCAGTAAAAAGGTATTTTTGGGGCACAATATGGCATAATTTAAAAAAAATTAATGGTTGCTTTGGTGGAGAAAAGAGGTATTTTGAAATGGAAGATTTCCAACTTTTATACCCCCTAATACAAACATTAATTAAAACCCTTCCACCAAAGTACCAGAAGGCTTTGGAAAAAGGTAAATTTTCAATTGATGATAGATATCTATATTATAGAAGAAAGTTGAGTAATGTTATTGTTATTCCTCCTTCTATGAAGGAGACCATCTTGAAAATTTGTCATGATGACATATTGGCTGGACATTTTGATCTTGAGAAAACAGTGATTAGAATTAACAACACTGCTTGGTGGGTTAATATGTCTGAAGACACCAAACTATATGTTGAATCCTGTGATTCTTGCCAAAAATCAAAAATATTCACTGTTAAAAGAGCTGGATTAATGCAACATATTGAAACTCCTGATGCACCATGGCAGATAATAAACATGGACTTTGTAACAGGATTACCCATTTCTGGGAAAGAAAGTTATAACTCTTGTTGTGTTATTGTAGACAGATTCACAAATATTTATAAATTTATCCCTACTAACAAGGATGTTTCCACTAAAGAATTGGCTTTCTTATGGTGGTCTCATATGTTTAATACTGCTGGTTTTCCTAAGGCCATAATCTCTGACAGAGACTCTAAATTTACTTCTGAATTTTAGATGTCTCTGATGGATGTTTGTGGCTGTGATCTGAAACTTTCTACTGCCCATCACCCCCAAACTGATGGATTAGCTGAAAGAATGATACAGACTTTAGAGGACATGATAAGAAGGTATGGAGCCTTTGGTCTTGAGTACAAAGACAATGACAGATTTACTCATGATTGGGTTACGTTACTTCCTGGTTTAGAATTTGCTTATAATAGCACTGTTCATTCTGTTACTCAGAGAAAGCCTTTTGAGCTCTGGCTTGGATATGTTCCAAACACTCCTGCCCAAATTCTCAATAATAAAATACCTAAATTTGATTTACATCCTGGTGTAAGATCTTTTCTTCAAATGCAACAACTTTGCAAAAGTTGTGCTCAAAAATGTATTGAAAAATCTTTTGAATATAAGAAGAAGAGATGGGACAAATCCCATAAATAATACACTTTTAAAAAAGGGTGATGAGGTACTGATTTATACAGTCAACTTCAATTTACAAGGTAATAACAAATTAAAAGACCCATTTGTAGGTCCATCTGTTGTCAGAAGAATGGTTGGTGATAATGCAGTTGAAGTTATCTTGTATGCCCCATATGATAGAAAACATTCTGTTTTTCCAATATCTCTTTTGAAACCTTATACATCCAATAGTGATTTATTTCTCAAAAGGAGGGGAAGACAAAAGAAAACCCCTAATGAAAACACTGAGACAGCAGAAATTGATAAGATTCAGAATGACAGAATAATTACTGCTGAGAAAGGTACAGAATACTTATTGAGATTCAAGAATAAATCATCTGAATATGATTCTTGAATACCTGGGAAGGAGATATCTAATATTCCTACTCTGCTAAAAAAATATACAAAGAAAAAATTATAGCATTTCTTTTATTGTTTTTTTTAGAGTTAAAGAGTGTCAGCTAGGCTGCTAGACTTACCCAGTAAAATAATTAATTATTTACTGGGATGAAGCCACACCTTATTATTTCTTATATATAATTAATTATAATATATTTACTTTAAATTTACTTGTAATAATTTAACTAGTTACAAAAAAGTAAATTTAGTAAAAAATTAAATTTAATATTAAATGTCCCTTATGTTTTTATTTCCTAACACCATGCTAAATGATAGGTTAAGAGAAATAAAGATTGAAATTAAAATTAAAATAAGTATATACAAAAAATTCAAATTACTTATTTAAAAATTACACTTACAGTAATTTTTAAATAAATAATATCTTTTGACATATACAGTAAAATACAATATTCTAAAAATATTCTTTATAAAAAAATCTTAAAATTTGAAATATTTCTCTTCTGGAATTTTCTTTCTCTCTCTCATACACTTGTAGATAGGATTTTAACTCCATACTTTGTCTCTCTTTTGCCTATATAAGGCCTTCCCTTTCTGGTTGCTTTAAAATCATTCTTTACTTACTCATTATTTTATTAAATCATTTATTAAATCAACATATTTATTAATATTATTTATTACTTAGTACTTACAATGTCTTAATTCTAAATTATAATCAATAATAATAATTATAAAACCTTTTTACCTTTTTTATATGAGTAAATAAAATAAAAGATAACCCATACGTACCTTTGCCTTTGAAATCATTAAATTCCACCTACCTACGCCGTTGACCCTCCATTAGAACCTTCTAGACCAAGAGACCATCCCGACAGTGTGTGTCAAGGGGTGCCTTGGTCTAGAAGCTTGGTTCGAGGTTTATACGAGGAATTTTGGGGTTTTATTGGACTCTCAAAGAATGGTACGTATTTCTTAATCAAATAATTGCTTTACTCAAATAAAAGAGGTTGTTATAAGATATCAATATAAATTATAGATTAGAATTACGGTGTTGTAAATACTAAAATTATAAAATATAGGAATAAATGTATTGTTGTGATTGTAATAATAATGTAAGTGATAAAAAGAATGTTTTGAAAAGCACAAAGTAAGAGGCCTTTTATAGGCGAAACATGAGGGAATAAAATATACGGAATTCACACTATGTATTGTAAGAATGTGAGTAAAAGAGTGACTGAAAGGAGTACATATATGACATAAGAATTAAATAAATGATACATCAACAAGGACATCAAATTTATTAGCAATAAAGTTTGAGTTCCTTGGACTGTCACAATTAATTACACAATAATTAATTAATTATATTACTTTCACGGGATTCCAGATCTCTCACTGAGGTAATATAATTAATTTAAAGTTTTTTATTATAATTTTATTTTTAAATTCTATTCCCATTGACTTATACCATTGAGCACAGTGTTAGGGAGTAAAATTGTAAGGGACATTTTATTTACATTAATTAATTATACTACTTATTGTACTTAACTAGTTAATTGTAAGTAATGCTTAAGTAGGTAATTAATTATTAGTAAGAAGAAGGGGCGTGGCTTCAACTCAGTAAAATAATTAATTATTTTACCAGTTAAGTCTAGTAGCTTGGCTGACACTCCCTCACTCTAAAAAAAACAATAAAAAAAATGCTATGATTTTTTGTTTTTATACTTCTTTAGTAGAGTTGGAAGATTAGATATCTCCTTCCCAGGTATCCAAGAATCATATTCAGATGATTTATTCTTAAATCTCAATAAATATTCTGTACCTTTTTCAGCAGTGACTATTCTGTCATTTAGAATTTTTTCAATTTCTGCTGTTTCAGTGATTTCATTTGGGGTTTTCATTGGTCTTCCCCTCCTTTTTGGAAATAAATCACTATTGGATGTGTAAGGTTTCAAAAGAGATATTGGAAAACAGGATGTTTTCTGTCATATGGAGAATACAAAATAACCTCAACTGCATTATCTCCAATCATTCTTCTGACAACAAATGGACCAAAAAATGGATCTTTCAATTTGTTATTACCTTGTAAGTTGAAGTGGACTGTAGAAATCAACACTTCATCACCCTTTTTAAAAGTGTATTCTTTATGGGATTTTTCCCATCTCTTCTTCTCATATTCAAATGATATTTCAATACATTGTTGAGCATGATATCTGCACAGTTGTTGCATTTGAAGAAAAGATTTTACACCAGGATGTATATCCAATTTAGGTATTTTGTTATTGAGAATTTGGGCAAGAGTATTTGGAACATATCCAAGCCAGAGCTCAAAAGGCTTTCTTTGAGTAACAGAATGTACAGTGCTATTATAAGCAAATTCCAACCCAGGAAGTAATGTAACCCAATCATAAGTGAATCTGTCATTATCTTTATACTCAAGGCCAAAGGCACAATACCTTCTAATACTGTCCTCTAAAGTCTGAATCATTCTTTCAGCTAAACCATCAGTCTGTGGATGATGGGAAGTAGAAAGTTTCAGATCACAACCACAAATGTCCATCAGAGACATCTAAAATTCAGAAGTAAATTTAGAGTCTCTGTCAGAGATTATGGCTTAAGGAAAACCAGCAGTATTAAACATATGAGACCACCATAAGAAAGCTAATTCTTTAGTGGAAACATCCTTGTGAGTAGGGATAAATTTACACATCTTTGTGAATCTGTCCACAATAACCCAACAAGAGTTATAACTGTCTTTACCAGCAATAGGTAATCCTGTTACAAAATCCATGTTTATTATCTGCCATGGTGCATCAGGAGGTTTAATATGTTGCATTAATCCTGCTCTTTTACCAGTTAATCTTTTTGATTTTTGGCAAGAATCACAAGACTCAACATATAATTTTGTGTCTTCAGACATATTAACCAACCAAGCTTGTTCTTAATTCTGATCATTGTTTTTTCAAGATCAAAATGTCCAGCTAATATGTCATCATGACAAATTTTCAAGATGATTTCTTTCATAGAAGGAGGAATAACAATGACATTACTCAACTTTCTTCTATAATATAGATATCCTTCATCAATTGAAAATCTACCTTTTTCCAAAGCTTTTTGGTACTTTGGTGGAAGGGTTTTAATTAATGCTTGTATTGAAGCATTCTTTGAATCATTTAATATGGTGCATAACTTTATCAAGTCAGTCTCCTTATCATATGAATCCAGAATAAGCTGTAATAGCTCTTCCTCCATATCAACCACATATATCCCATGTATATGAATAATTTCATCCTCAGGATCATACACAGGATTAGAGTCATTATTTGGTAAAGGTAACCTAGATAACATATTGTCACCGGACGACCTACGCACAAGGTCGAGGATGTTCCTGTAAGTGAGATGAGGGATTTTAGAAACTTCTTCGAAGCACAGAGGAATGATTCGAGGAAATGATTTGAAGGTCACTCAAAGTAATAGCTATAGGTTCGAGGTTTGATCGAGAAGAATTATAAACTAGTTCCAAGGTAATAATAATTCTTAAAATCTCACGAAGGGTTGAAAACTCAATAATCAAAGATTTAGGATTTAGAAATGAATATTTGAGAAGATAAAAGAAAGATACAATAACAATTATTTAACTTTTAAGGATTTACCACTATTAATGTAAATACGATATTATAATTTAATTCTAAGGAATATCGAACCAAATAACCAACTCCTTTTATATCCTTTGTTCCTCCTCGCATTGACCATTACTAACATACACTTAGACCCTCTCTACTAAATATCCGTTCATGCTCAATTTTCCCCTTTTAATTAATTAACAAAACTTTAATGGAAAAAAACTACTACTATACTATTTCGTTGATCCTAGCGCTGTGCGTCGCTTATTGAAAAGGACTAAGGTACCCTATTGGGAGATTGACTAATTTAGATTTAGAGTTTTAGGCTAGCGCAGTTAAATAGCAGTACACAAAGGAAAAATCGCAGCTGCTATGGAGAATTGCTTTCTGCGCTTCGAGTATAGATTTAGGACTCGATATTATTGATTTATTGAGTTAATTTCGCTTCGAGTGTCACGTGGCGCGTGACAGATGCCCGGGTATAAAAAACGCGAACTCCGCTGAGCTTGAACCATATTCCCACACTAATTTCCCTTGTCTAATACTTTTTTCCCTCATCTCTTAATTATTTATTTTATAATGAACTGCCCTACTCCCACACCCACGCCTCCACACCCTAAAGCGGATGGGGGAATAATCACACGACAGTTTTCACAGACTTTCACGGCTTGTGAAAGCATGGAATATTTCTGTGTCGAAAGTACGGCGACTCGAGGCCCTCGCCAGAAATGCGAGTTTTGCCGTTGGCGGCGAGTGGCGTGTGATGCGTTGACGAAGAACGCGGAAATCAAAAAACGATTTAAAAAAACTAAATTTTGTGTAGTTCCGAAGACCAAAGAGGTGGTCGAAGACATTTGGGATGTCTCAATTGAAGATGAACAATCGGTGGGGGAAAATGATAAGGGGATGAAAAACGAGATCTTAACCTGGGTAACCCAGGCCACGAGTTCGAAGCGAGGTGTCGAGGAAGAGGTCAACGAATTGGTGGAGGAGGATGAAGATGAAGTCCCTGTTCCAGGGCGGGCACCCAAGAAACGACGGGTGGTCATCGAGGACGATGAGGAAGAGAGAGAGGTAGAAGTCGAAGTGGCGCCCAGGTTATTTCTGGAGTCTGATCCCATCTTCGAGGTAAGTTTTAATTGTTTTATTTCAAGGATGAAGTTACTGATGAGTCTTGTTTTAGACATTGAATAACCTTGAAGAGCCGATTGCGGAGCCTGCGCCGGTTATACCAACTGAGGCAAACCCTCCAGCCACGGAAGTAGTTGAAGAGCCCGAAGACACCCTGGACCAGGTGTGGTCGAAGAAACCTCGTCAAGGTCGACGAGTAAGGTTCGCGGAAGAACTATGTGGGCAGGTCGATGCTATTATTGACGCTGCTTCCTTTGACGTGGCAGAGGAGCTCTTGGAGATTGGAGAGGTGGTTCCGGTAGGAGAGGAGGAGGTATTTGAGAAATGCAGGAAGGAGATAAGGGTAGTTTTGGAGAAAATGAAAAGATTGGTTCGAGAAAAATTAAAAGAAAAAATTTGAAATGAAAAGGAGATGTAAAGAAGTAGAGAAAAAAAATTGTATTTTAGTTTTATTTTATTTTTATTTTATTTTATTATTAGTATTATTTTTTTTATTGTAGGTGAATGTTGTTAATTTTACAAGATTTGAGAGAGAGAGAAAAAGAAGAGAAAAAAAAGAAAATAAAGTTTTAAATAAAAAATTTTAGAATTTGAAAGAAGAATTTTAAAGAAAGAAAAAAGGTTGTTTTTAATTGAAGGAAGTTTTTAGTGTTTTTAAAAGGAAAATTTTTATGTAAGAAAAGAGAGAGAAAAAGAAACGGTTTTGTGATTGAGATGAGTTTTTTAAATTGAGGATTTTAAATTTTTTTTTTTTTTTTTTTTTTTTTTAAGAAATTTTAGTTGAAAAGAGAGGAAGAAGAAAGAAAAGAAAAAAAAACAGAATTTAGAATTTAAGAGAGTTTGAAAAGAAGATTTATTTGTTTCGAAGAATTATTATAGGGAGATTCAGGGGTTGAAGTTAAGTTCGAGGAAATGGTCGTGTTGTACAAGATTTGATGATTCGAAGGAAAGAAAGTTTTTTTTTTTAAAAGAGAGAATAAATTTTTTGGAAGAGAAATTTTTGAAAAGAATTTTAAATTTAAGAAAAGAATGTATTTAAAGAATTGAAAAAGAAAAGAAAGAAAATATTTAGGGAGATTTATGAGTTTTTTATTTTATTTTATTATTTATGTTTATTCTATTTTATTTTATTTTATTTTACTTTATTTTATTTAATTTAATTTTATTTAATTTTAATTTTGATTTTAATTTTAGTTGGTTTTGGAGGAAATTTTATAGAAGGAGAAGAAAGAAAAAGAAGAGAGAAAAAAGAAAACAAGGCTAAGAAATTTAAGAGATGTTTTAGATTTTAAAGAAAGAAAGAAAAGAAAAGAAAAGAAAAATTTAAATAAAGAAATTTTAAGGTTTTGGTTTTAAAGGATATTTCGAATGAAAAGTTTTTAGGAGTTCAGGAGCGTTAGAAACATTGATGGCTGGTTACCAGGATGTTTTGTCTGAGTCATTGAGGAAGCCTTCCCATTCCACGAGGTATTGAAGTTTCCCCTTGCGTATTCTTGAATCAAGGATACGACTTACTTCCCACTCTAGATGATCTTCTACTTCGACCGGTTCCGGAGGGGGTTGGTTCTTGCCGGGTATATTTCTCAAGCCAGTTCCAGGAGAGATACATGGAAAACAGGGTGAATTGCCTGCCATTTAGGAGGTAACTTGAGTCAAAATGCAGTTTTAGAGACTTCAGAGTCAATTTCAAACGGTCCCAAGCGCTTTTCAGCCAATTTCTTTGATGGTCTTGTTGTTCGGATGTTTCGTGCATCGAGCCATACTTTGTCGCCTGGTTTAGAGGAAGGAGCAGATTGTCGATGTTTGTCGGCCTGTTCCTTGTATCTTCGAATCGCTAATTCCGAATTTGTTTTAAGTTCTTCTTGGAGTCGTGATATAGATCGAAGATAATGTTCCGCAGGATGATTAGTTCCTAGATGAATTGAGTTGAATCGAGGATGTCGTCCATAAATGGTTTCGAAGGGAGATTGTCGTGTCAAAGAATGAGTCGAGTTATTATAAGCCAATTCGGCCAATGGTAGCCATGTGGTCCAATCGTCTTGTTGGTAACTGACATACATTTGAAGATATTGTTCGAGGATTTGGTTAACTCTTTCTGTTTGACCATCGGTTTCAGGGTGATAGGCCGTGGAGAGATTCCTCGTGATATTGAGTTGTCAACACAGTTGGGTCCAGAATGTGGATACAAACAATGAGCCTCTATCTGAAATAATATCATTTGGTAAGCCGTGTTTAGAAAATACATATTCTAGAAACAATTTTGACAAATCTTCTGCTGTAGCAGTAGTAGTGGTTTTAATAAAAATAGACATTTTTGAAAATCTATCTACTATTACTAATATAGCATCAAAATCATTAGAAATAGGAAGTTGAGAAATGAAATCCATCGATAAAGATTCCCAAGGTTTAGAGGGAATAGGAAGTGGTTGAAGCAACCCATGCTTCCGGTGACGGGGAGCCTTATTCCTATTACATTCGTAACAAGCTTTTATATAGGCCTTGATTTCCTTGGTCATACCTGGCCAGAAGAAATCCCTCGCTATTAACTGGTAGGTTTTATCAACCCCAAAATGACCAGCTAACGGAGAATCATGTCAACTATTGAAAATCCATAATTTTATCTCATTGTTGTCAGGTATGACTACTCTACCTTCGAAGACTAATAGACCTGATTCAATAATAAATCTTTTGGCCCCTTTCTCCGAGTGTATTTTGTCTTTTAACCCTAAACAATAATCGTCCTTTGACTGAGCTTCGAGGATGTTGGATAGTGGATTTTGAAAAGATTGAATTGTCATCGAATTAAGTTGATGAGTCGTTAACATTGATTCACTGAATATTGATTGCACATTTGCTGGGTTCTTGTCAGCAAATGCGTCCCCCTGCTGTGGGTAAACGTCGTCCCGACGTGACAAGATATCTGGGACAATGCAGTTTTTTCCTGGGCGATAGGAAATAGAGAAAGAAAATTCAGACAAAAATTCAGCCCACCTGGCTTGACGCCTGGTTAACACTTTAGAAGACATGAAGTATTTCAAAGCATAATGATCTGTTAAAATTTGAAAAGGACTATCTAGGCTGAGAAGAAAAGAATGCCATTTTTTAAGACAATGGATAATAGCTAAAAGCTCTTTGTCATGAATTTCGTAATTTAATTCCGCGGCTATGAGTTTGCGTGACTCAAAAGCAACAGGATGAAACAAATTTGTTTCAGGATTTAATTGGGAGATGACCCCTGCAATAGCATAATCGCTTGCATCTGTCTCAACTATTGTCGAGGCAGAAGGATCAAAATGCCGAAGAATTGGGGCTGTGGTGAACGCCGTTTTTAGTGCTTCTAATTCCTTTTGTGCTGTAGAAGTAAAAACAAAAGGAATATCTTTTCTAAGAAGAGAAGTAAGATTGGAAATAGTTTTAGAGTAATCTTTAATAAATCTTCTATAGAAGTTTGCAAAACCCAAAAATCCTTGGAGTGATTTAATGTTTTTGGGCTCAGGCCATTCCAGGATTTTCTGGACTTTTTTGTCATCCATGACTAAACCGTCAGTGGACAACGTAAAACCCAAAAAATCAATTGATTTGAGGTGGAATTCGCATTTATTATGCTTGGCGTAGAGACCATGATCTCGAAGACGATTTAGGACCTGTCGAACATGATGAATATGTTCATCCAGTGTTTTTGAGAATATTAAAATATCATCTAAATAGACGACTACAAATTGTTCAACAACATCTTGAAAGATATCATTAACAAAAGTTTGAAAAGTTGAAGGTGCGTTACATAATCCAAAAGGCATAACTAAATATTCAAAACTACCAAATCTAGTGCGCATTGCAGTCAGTGGTTCATGACCTTCCGCAATGCGAATAAGATTGTAAGCGCCTCTAAGATCAATTTTAGAAAATAAATTAGCACCATTGAAAAGGGTAAGAAGTAATGACATAGGAGGAACAGGATATGCATTCTTCTTTGTGACTGTGTTGAGCTTTCTATAGTCAACACACAACCTAAGACTACCGTCCTTCTTTTTTACAAAAAGGACAGGGGAGCCGGTTGGAGATTTACTGGCTCTGATGAAGCCTTTGGCTACATTCTCTGCAATGTAGTCTCGAAGAACTTGAGATTCGTCCTTTGATAAAGAATAGACAGGACCTGCAGGAGGTACTGGGCCTATTAACTCTATTTGATGGTCGTAGGGTCGATGAGGTGGTAACTTATCAGCCTTGCGGATTGAGAAAACATCAAGGAAATCGTGGTAGATTTCCGGTAGAGTTGATTTGATGGCTTCAACGTTTATTTGGTCGTCCTCTTCATCTTCAAGAGAATCTGTCGAGGGGATACCTGTATTGAGAGAGCATAATTTGATTACTTCGAGGCAATTCAAATCCTCTTCGAGTGAAGTCATTGAGCTAGAAGGGTTAGCCAATTGCTCATTTAAAGAAGGATCAGATGCTTGCAAGTCATCTGGCAGAGACTTGTCCTCTAGCAGGACGTTGTCAGGCGGGTTGTTTAACTCCCTATTGACCTGCATTGAAGAATCAGAAATATACTTAAAGCGTGGGGTGATCAATCCCCTAGTCCAATCAATTTTGGGATTCCAATGCGTTAAAAAGTCATGGCCAAGAATGGTATCGTCCATCCTTGGGGCATCCAAGACTGATAATTCCCACTCGAAGGGGGGAAAATTCAGAAAGTTGAAAACCCATAAAATTTTCTTACTTACCCAATATTTGGGTTCCTCTGATTCGACCAAATAGATGGGAGTTCGATCGATATCTGTAAATGTTAGTTGAAGCTTCTTGGCAAAAGATAAACTAACAAAAGAAATTGAAGCTCCAGAGTCTATAAGACAACTGAAGGGGATATCCTCCTTAAAAAGAATGAATCTCAAGCGGTTTAAGGCAACTCCAGTCCTTAAGACATGGAGGTTCTGTGCACTGGGAGAGATAAGATAGTTTGCTTTGCACACAAGTAAACTATCTACTAGTTTTTTGACTTCGAACTAGTACCTTCTCTTTCCTTCAACTTTACACAGTCTTCCAACTTGTGCTTACCCCCACAATACATACATAACCCATTATCTGCTCGTCTCTTCCTCTCAGCTTCTTTAAGTTCCCCTTTAGGATCCAGTACTTTGCTGATATCGCCTGGGGTCGAGCCTTTTGGTCGAGGTTTATCCTTTCCCTTATTGGGTTTGGATTGAGTCGAGGAGGATTGATTTGGTCGTGGGTGTGAAGAAGGTCCCGATTTAAAATTTAGGCCTTGAGATTTGTTGGCATATCGACGATGTTGAAGTCGTCCTTGATAAACGCCGTCAAGTTCGAGGGTTCGATCCATTAAATCCGTTAAAGTAGTCATCTTCTGACCGTGAAGATTTAATTGATCCAGAATCCTCGAAGGAAGTCCTTTCTTGAAATGATACTTAAGGGCAGAATCATTCCAACCTACTCGAGTTTGAAGTGCTCTGAAGTTCGAGATATATTCAGAGGCTTTACCATTATCACTCATGCAAAGAAAATCAAGTTCAATTTCTGCGTTGTCCGTTTTATTAGGGTCCCCAAACAATGTAAAAAGTTGGTCTTCAAACTTTTCCCAATTATTGATAAGTAAGTGGGTTTCTGTCGAAGAAAGCATGAGTAGATAAGGTTCGAACCATCTTGCTGCTTTCCCGGCTAGGAATGAAGAAGCGTAAACAACCTTTGATCAGTCGCTGTTAAAGGTTCGAGGGTCATTATGGAACAGTAGCTTGCAGGTTTGCAAGAAGGGTCGCAATCTGTCGGGGTGATCTCCGTCGAATTTGTCAGGAGATTTCATAGAAGGAGTTTTGAACTTAGATCCCTCTGAAGACGTTGGATTTGAAAGGGTTTTCATAAAAAGTCTCATGAAATCTTCCAGAGAGTTAGATGGTCCCGGTTCTGAGGATTGGCCAGAAGGGTGATTGGCAGGGGCGGATGGTGCCTCATGCATTGTATCCTCTCCTTCTTCTTCATCACTAGAATCCTCAAAATCTTGTGGAATGTCTTCTACAGATTGAACTGAATGTTGCTGTTCCCTAAGGTTGAGTGGTTCCAAAGAGTGAGTGCGAGAAACAGACCTTGTGGCTGTTGGCCTGCCTCTAGCGCGAGCTCTAGTAGTAGCGCCTGTAGGAGGAGTGCGTTGAACAGGTGCCATTTAAAATTTTAGAAACACCTAAAAGGACGTAGTAGTGCAAAGAATGAGAACTACGGAGATTTAAATTATACTGTCACCGGACGACCTACGCACAAGGTCGAGGATGTTCCTGTAAGTGAGATGAGGGATTTTAGAAACTTCTTCGAATCACAGAGGAATGATTCGAGGAAATGATTTGAAGGTCACTCGAAGTAATAGCTATAGGTTTGAGGTTCGATCGAGAAGAATTATAAACTAGTTCCAAGGTAATAATAATTCTTAAAATCTCACGAAGGGTTGGAAACTCAATAATCAAAGATTTAGGATTTAGAAATGAATATTTAAGAAGGTAAAAGAAAGATACAATAACAATGATTTAACTTTTAAGGATTTACCACTATTAATGTAAATAAGATATTATAATTTAATTCTAAGGAATATCGAACCAAATAACCAACTCCTTTTATATCCTTTGTTCCTCCTCGCATTGACCTCCCTTCCATCTCAGCATTCCCATTCCATTGACCATTACTAACATATACTTAGACCCTCTCTACTAAATATCCGTTCATGCTCAATTTTCCCCTTTTAATTAATTAACAAAACTTTAATGGAAAAAAACTACTACTATACTATTTTGTTGATCCTAGCGCTGTGCGTCGCTTATTGAAAAGGACTAAGGTACCCTATTGGGAGATTGACTAATTTAGATTTAGAGTTTTAGGCTAGCGCAGTTAAATAGCAGTACACAAAGGAAAAATCGCAGTTGCTATGGAGAATTGCTTTCTGCGCTTCGAGTATAGATTTAGGACTCGATATTATTGATTTATTGAGTTAATTTCGCTTCGAGTGTCACGTGGCGCGTGACAGATGCCTGGGTATAAAAAACGCGAACTCCGTTGAGCTTGAACCATCTTCCCACACTAATTTCCCTTGTCTAATACTTTTTTCCCTCATCTCTTAAATATTTATTTTATAATGAACTGCCCTACTCCCACACCCACGCCTCCACACCCTAAAGTGGATAGGGGAATAATCACACGACAGTTTTCACAGACTTTCACGGCTTGTGAAAGCATGAAATATTTCTGTGTTGAAAGTACGGCGACTCGAGGCCCTCGCCAGAAATGCGAGTTTTTCCGTTGGCGGCGAGTGGCATGCGATGCGTTGACGAAGAACGCGGAAATCGAAAAACGATTTACAAAAACTAAATTTTGTGTAGTTCCGAAGACCAAAAAGGTGGTCGAAGAAATTTGGGATGTCTCGATCGAAGATGAACAATCGGTGGGGGAAAATGATAAGGGGATGAACAACGAGATCTCAACCTGGGTAACCCAGGCCACGAGTTCGAAGCGAGGTGTCGAGGAAGAGGTCGAAGAATTGGTGGAGGAGGATGAAGATGAAGTCCCTGTTCCAGGGCGGGCACCCAAGAAACGACGGGTGGTCATCGAGGACGATGAGGAGGAGAGAGAGGTAGAAGTCGAAGTGGCGCCCAGGTTATTTCTGGAGTCTGATCCCATCTTCGAGGTAAGTTTTAATTGTTTTATTTCAAGGATGAAGTTACTGATGAGTCTTGTTTTAGACATTGAATAACCTTGAAGAGCCGATTGCGGAGCCTGCGCTGGTTATACCAACTGAGGCAAACCCTCCAGCCACGGAAGTAGTTGAAGAGCCCGAAGACACCCTGGACCAGGTGTGGTCGAAGAAACCTCATCAAGGTCGACGAGTAAGGTTCGTGGAAGAACTATGTGGGGAGGTCGATGCTATTATTGACGCTGCTTCCTTCGACGTGGCAGAGGAGCTCTTGGAGATTGGAGAGGTGGTTCCAGTAGGAGAGGAGGAGGTATTTGAGAAATGCAGGAAGGAGATAAGGGTAGTTTTGGAGAAAATGAAAAGATTGGTTCGAGAAAAATTAAAAGAAAAAATTTGAAATGAAAAGGAGATGTAAAGAAGTAGAGAAAAAAAATTGTATTTTAGTTTTATTTTATTTTTATTTTATTTTATTATTAGTATTATTTTTTTTATTGTAGGTGAATGTTGTTAATTTTACAAGATTTGAGAGAGAGAGAAAAAGAAGAGAAAAAAAAGAAAAAAGAAGTTTTAAATAAAAAATTTTAGAATTTGAAAGAAGAATTTTAAAGAAAGAAAAAAGGTTGTTTTTAATTGAAGGAAGTTTTTAGTGTTTTTAAAAGGAAAATTTTTATGTAAGAAAAGAGAGAGAAAAAGAAACAGTTTTGTGATTGAGATGAGTTTGTTAAATTGAGGATTTAATTTTTTTTTTTTTTTTTTTTTTAAGAAATTTTAGTTGAAAAGAGAGGAAGAAGAAAGAAAAGAAAAAAAACAGAATTTAGAATTTAAGAGAGTTTGGAAAGAAGATTTATTTGTTTCGAAGAATTATTATAGGGAGATTCAGGGGTTGAAGTTAAGTTCGAGGAAATGGTCGTGTCGTACAAGATTTGATGATTCGAAGGAAAGAAAGTTTTTTTTTTAAAAGAGAGAATAAATTTTTTGGAAGAGAAATTTTTGAAGAGAATTTTAAATTTAAGAAAAGAATGTATTTAAAGAATTGAAAAAGAAAAGAAAGAAAATATTTAGAGAGATTTATGAGTTTTTTATTTTATTTTATTATTTATGTTTATTCTATTTTATTTTATTTTATTTTACTTTATTTTATTTAATTTAATTTTATTTAATTTTAATTTTGATTTTAATTTTAGTTGGTTTTGGAGGAAATTTTATAGAAGGAGAAGAAAGAAAAAGAAGAGATAAAAAAGAAAACAAGGCTAAGAAATTTAAGAGATGTTTTAGATTTTAAAGAAAGAAAGAAAAGAAAAGAAAAGTTTAAATAAAGAAATTTTAAGGTTTTGGTTTTAAAGGATATTTCGAATGAAAAGTTTTTAGGAGTTCAGGATCGTTAGAAACCTTGATGGCTGGTTCCCAGGATGTTTTGTCTGAGTCATTGAGGAAGCCTTCCCATTCCACGAGGTATTGAAGTTTCCCCTTGCGTATTCTTGAATCAAGGATACGACTTACTTCCCACTCTAGATGATCTTCTACTTTTATCGGTTCCGGAGGGGGTTGGTTCTTGCCCGGGTATATTTCTCGAGCCAGTTCCAGGAGAGATACATGGAAAACAGGGTGAATCGCCTGCCATTTAGGAGGTAACTTGAGTTGAAATGCAGTTTTAGAGACTTCAGAGTTGATTTCGAATGGTCCCAAGTGCTTTTCAGCCAGTTTCTTTGATGGTCTTGTTGTTTGGATGTTTCGTGCATCAAGCCATACTTTGTCGCCTGGTTTAAAGGAAGGAGCATATTGTCGATGTTTGTCGGCCTGTTCCTTGTATCTTCGAATTGCTGATTCCAAATTTGTTTTAAGTTCTTCTTGGAGTCGTGATATAGTTCGAAGATAATGTTCCGCAGGATGATTAGTTCCTACATGAATTGAGTTGAATCGAGGATGTCGTCCATAAATGGTTTCGAAGGGAGATTGTCGTGTCAAAGAATGAGTCGAGTTATTATAAGCAAATTCGGCCAATGGTAACCATGTGGTCCAATCGTCTTGTTGGTAACTGACATACATTCGAAGATATTGTTCGAGGATTTGGTTAACTCTTTCTGTTTGATCATCGGTTTCAGGGTGATAGGCCGTGGAGAGATTCCTCGTGATATTGAGTTGTCAACACAGTTGGGTCCAGAATGTGGATACAAACAATGAGCCTCTATCTGAAATAATATCATTTGGTAAGCCGTGTTTAGAAAATACATATTCTAGAAACAATTTTGACAAATCTTCTGCTGTAGCAGTAGTAGTGGTTTTAATAAAAATAGACATTTTTGAAAATCTATCTACTATTACTAATATAGCATCAAAATCATTAGAAATAGGAAGTTGAGAAATGAAATCCATCGATAAAGATTCCCAAGGTTTAGAGGGAATAGGAAGTGGTTGAAGCAACCCATGCTTCCGGTGACGGGGAGCCTTATTCCTATTACATTCGTAACAAGCTTTTATATAGGCCTTGATTTCCTTGGTCATACCTGGCCAGAAGAAATCCCTTGCTATTAACTGGTAGGTTTTATCAACCCCAAAATGACCAGCTAACGGAGAATCATGTTGACTATTGAAAATCCATAATTTTATCTCATTGTTGTCGGGTATGACTACTCTACCTTCGAAGACTAATAGACCTGATTCAATACTAAATCTTTTGGCCCCTTGCTTCGAGAGTATTTTGTCTTTTAACCCTAAACAATAATCGTCCTTCGACTGAGCTTCGAGGATGTTGGATAGTGGATTTCGAAAAGATTGAATTTTCATCGAATTAAGTTGATGAGTCGTTAACATTGATTCGTTGAAGATTGATTGCACATTTGCTGGGTTCTTGTCAGCAAATGCGTCCCCCCGCTGTGGGTAAACGTCTTCCCGACGTGACAAGATATCTGGGACAATGCAGTTTTTTCCTGGGCGATAGGAAATAGAGAAAGAAAATTCGGACAAAAATTCAGCCCACCTGGCTTGACGCCTGGTTAACACTTTAGAAGACATGAAGTATTTCAAAGGATTATGATCTGTTAAAATTTGAAAAGGACTATCTAGGGGGAGAAGAAAAGAACGCCATTTTTTAAGACAATGGATAATAGCTAAAAGCTATTTGTCATGAATTTCGTAATTTAATTCCGCGGCTATGAGTTTGCATGACTCAAAAGCAACAGGATGAAACAAATTTGTTTCAGGATTTAATTGGGAGATGACCCCTGCAATAGCATAATCGCTCGCATCTGTCTCAACTATTGTCGAGGCAGAAGGATCAAAATGCCGAAGAATTGGGGCTGTGGTGAACGCCGTTTTTAGTGCTTCTAATTCCTTTTGTGCTGTAGAAGTAAAAACAAAAGGAATATCTTTTCTAAGAAGAGAAGTAAGATTGGAAATAGTTTTAGAGTAATCTTTAATAAATCTTCTATAGAAGTTTGCAAAACCCAAAAATCCTTGGAGTGATTTAATGTTTTTGGGCTCAGGCCATTCCAGGATTTTCTGGACTTTTTTGTCATCCATGACTAAACCGTCAGTGGACAACGTAAAACCCAAAAAATCAATTGATTTGAGGTGGAATTCGCATTTATTATGCTTGGCGTAGAGACCATGATCTCGAAGACGATTTAGGACCTGTCGAACATGATGAATATGTTCATCCAGTGTTTTTGAGAATATTAAAATATCATCTAAATAGACGACTACAAATTGTTCAACAACATCTTGAAAGATATCATTAACAAAAGTTTGAAAAGTTGAAGGTGCGTTACATAATCCAAAAGGCATAACTAAATATTCAAAACTACCAAATCTAGTGCGCATTGCAGTCAGTGGTTCATGACCTTCCGCAATGCGAATAAGATTGTAAGCGCCTCTAAGATCAATTTTAGAAAATAAATTAGCACCATTGAAAAGGGTAAAAAGTAATGACATAGGAGGAACAGGATATGCATTCTTCTTTGTGACTGTGTTGAGCTTTCTATAGTCAACACACAACCTAAGACTACCGTCCTTCTTTTTTACAAAAAGGACAGGGGAGCCGGTTGGAGATTTACTGGCTCTGATGAAACCTTTGGCTACATTCTCTGCAATGTAGTCTCGAAGAACTTGAGATTTGTCCTTCGATAAAGAATAGACAGGACCTGCCGGAGGTACTGGGCCTATTAACTCTATTTGATGGTCGTAGGGTCGATGAGGTGGTAACTTATCGGCCTTGCGGATTGAGAAAACATCGAGGAAATCGTGGTAGATTTCCGGTAGAGTTGATTTGATGGCTTCAACGTTTATTTGGTCGTCCTCTTCATCTTCAAGAGAATCTGTCGAGGGGATACCTGTATTGAGAGAGCATAATTTGATTACTTCGAGGCAATTCAAATCCTCTTCGAGTGAAGTCATTGAGCTAGAAGGGTTAGCCAATTGCTCATTTAAAGAAGGATCAGATGCTTGCAAGTCATCTGGCAGAGACTTGTCCTCTAGCAGGACGTTGTCAGGCGGGTTGTTTAACTCCCTATTGACCTGCATTGAAGAATCAGAAATATACTTAGAGCGTGGGGTGATCAATCCCCTAGTCCAATCAATTTTGGGATTCCAATGCGTTAAAAAGTCATGGCCAAGAATGGTATCGTCCATCCTTGGGGCGTCCAAGACTGATAATTCCCACTCGAAGGGGGGAAAATTCGGAAAGTTGAAAACCCATAAAACTTTCTTACTTACCCAATATTTGGGTTCCTCTGATTCGAACAAATAGATGGGAGTTCGATCGATATCTGTAAATGTTAGTTGAAGCTTCTTGGCAAAAGATAAAATAACAAAAGAAATTGAAGCTCCAGAGTCTATAAGACAACTGAAGGGGATATCCTCCTTAAAAAGAATGAATCTCAAGCGGTTTAAGGCAACTCCAGTCCTTAAGACATGGAGGTTCTGTGCACTGGGAGAGATAAGATAGTTTGCTTTGCACACAAGTAAACTATCTACTAGTTTTTTGACTTCGAACTAGTACCTTCTCTTTCCTTCAACTTTACACAGTCTTCCAACTTGTGCTTACCCCCACAATACATACATAACCCATTATCTGCTCGTCTCTTCCTCTCAGCTTCTTTAAGTTCCCCTTTAGGATCCAGTACTTTGCTGATATCGCCTGGGGTCGAGCCTTTTGGTCGAGGTTTATCCTTTCCCTTATTGGGTTTGGATTGAGTCGAGGAGGATTGATTTGGTCGTGGGTGTGAAGAAGGTCCCGATTTAAAATTTAGGCCTTGAGATTTGTTGGCATATCGACAATGTTGAAGTCGTCCTTGATAAACGCCGTCAAGTTCGAGGGTTCGATCCATTAAATCCGTTAAAGTAGTCATCTTCTGACCGTGAAGATTTAATTGATCCAGAATCCTCGAAGGAAGTCCTTTCTTGAAATGATACTTAAGGGCAGAATCATTCCAACCTACTCGAGTTTGAAGTGCTCTGAAGTTCGAGATATATTCAGAGGCTTTACCATTATCACTCATGCGAAGAAAATCAAGTTCAATTTCTGCGTTGTCCGTTTCATTAGGGTCCCCAAACAATGTAAAAAGTTGGTCTTCAAACTTTTCCCAATTATTGATAAGTAAGTGGGTTTCTGTCGAAGAAAGCATGAGTAGATAAGGTTCGAACCATCTTGCTGCTTTCCCGGCTAGGAATGAAGAAGCGTAAACAAACTTTGATCGGTCACTGTTAATGGTTCGAGGGTCATTATGAAACAGTAGCTTGAAGGTTTTCAAGAAGGGTCGCAATCTGTCGGGGTGATCTCCGTCGAATTTGTCAGGAGATTTCATAGAAGGATTTTTGAACTTAGATCCCTCTGAAGATGTTGGATTTGAAAGGGTTTTCATAAAAAGTCTCATGAAATCTTCCAGAGAGTTAGATGGTCCCGGTTCTGAGGATTGGACAGAAGGGTGATTGGCAGGGGCGGATGGTGCCTCATGCATTGTATCCTCTCCTTCTTCTTCATCACTAGAATCCTCAAAATCTTGTGGAATGTCTTCTACAGATTGAACTGAATGTTGCCGTTCCCTAAGGTCGAGTGGTTCCAAAGAGTGAGTGCGAGAAACAGACCTTGTGGCTGTTGGCCTGCCTCTAGCGCGAGCTCTAGTAGTAGTGCCCGTAGGAGGAGTGCGTTGAACAGGTGCCATTTAAAATTTTAGAAACACCTAAAAGGACGTAGTAGTGCAAAAAATGAGAACTACGGAGAATTAAATTATACTGTCACTGGACGACCTATGCACAAGGTCGAGGATGTTCCTGTAAGTGAGATGAGGGATTTTAAAAACTTCTTCGAAGCACAGAGGAATGATTCGAGGAAATGATTCGAAGGTCACTCAAAGTAATAGCTATAGGTTCAAGGTTTGATCGAGAAGAGTTATAAACTAGTTCCAAGGTAATAATAATTCTTAAAATCTCACGAAGGGTTGGAAACTCAATAATCAAAGATTTAGGATTTAGAAATGAATATGTGAGAAGGTAAAAGAAAGATACAATAACAATGATTTAACTTTTAAGGATTTACCACTATTAATGTAAATACGATATTATAATTTAATTCTAAGGAATATCGAACCAAATAACCAACTCCTTTTATATCCTTTGTTCCTCCTCGCATTGACCTCCCTTCCATCGCAGCATTCCCATTCCATTGACCATTACTAACATACACTTAGACCCTCTCTACTAAATATCCGTTCATGCTCAATTTTCCCCTTTTAATTAATTAACAAAACTTTAATGGAAAAAAACTACTACTATACTATTTTGTTGATCCTAGCGCTGTGCGTCGCTTATTGAAAAGGACTAAGGTACCCTATTGGGAGATTGACTAATTTAGATTTAGAGTTTTAGGCTAGCGCAGTTAAATAGCAGTACACAAAGGAAAAATCGCAGTTGCTATGGAGAATTGCTTTCTGCGCTTCGAGTATAGATTTAGGACTCGATATTATTGATTTATTGAGTTAATTTCGCTTCGAGTGTCATGTGGCGCGTGACACATATCTACATTTAAGTGAACAATACCAGCCCTATAAATAATTGTTATTCTCCCTCTGTATTCTTGAACAGCCAACTGCCATCTGAACATATGTCTTTTAGGTGTTTTCAAGTTTAAAAGGGATTTAACTGCACTGCAGTCAGTGACAAGTTCAAATTTCTGGTCATCTAGGTAATAATGAAGCTTTTCTAGAGCCCACACTACAGCTAAACACTCTAATTGAGTAGCACCATATTTCAATTCACTATTTCTCAAGGTTCTTGAAATATAACAAAATACTACTTCTGAAACTTTATCATTCATCACTTGTTTTTGATGGAGGGCAGCACCAAGACCAATGAAACTGGCATCAGTGTACAAAACAAATGGTTGATTAAAGTCAGGTAAAGCAAGAATTGGTGCTGACATCAAACAGTGTTTCTTAGTGTCAAAGGCTCTTTGTCTTTCACTATTCCAGACAAAAGCAACATCCTTTCTAGTTAATTGGGTAAGGGGTAAAGCTATGACTTGGTAATTTTTAATATACTGTCTATAGTATCCACACATTCCCAAAAACTTTGGAGCTCTCTCACTGTAGTAGGAGCCTTCACCTGTTGTATGGCTGCCACTTTGTTCTGGTCAACACATATCTGTAAGCCTGAAACAACATGACCAAGAACCTTTAAAGAATGAAACCCAAATTTACATTTCTTCAAATAAAGTGTCATATTTATTTCATCCATTTTCTGGAATACTTTACACAGGTGGTTAAGATGGTCCTCAAATGTTTTTGAGAATATAATAATATCATCAATATAAACCATCGGCCATCCTTCAATTATCTCTTGATGGAATGTGTTATCCATGACTTTTTGGAAAACTGAAGGGGCATTTTTAGGGCCAAATGGAATCCTAATATACTTATAAATACCAATATGAGTGGCAATAATCAGAAACTTTTGAGAATTTTTCTCAACAGGTACCTGGTGATATCCTTTGTTACCATCCAAACAGCTGATATATTTAGCACCCTGTAAGGTAGCATGTATAGAGCTAACTCTAGGTAAAGGGTAGATATCATCAACAGTGTAAGTATTTAGTGCTCTATAATCACCACACAACCTGGCTTTATCTTTCTCATAAAAATTAGGACAGGTGAGATAACACAATGTTTAGGTGTCTCAATTACCGTTTCAATAATATTCATTTTTAAAAGGGTAGAGATATTGTCTTCAATATCTTTTCTCTTTGTGGGAGAAGCAGGATAAGGCTTCTTCTTTAAACTAGGTGGTATATCAGTTAATGGGCAAGACAATGAAAGTTTCATTTCCTCTTTAACTAATCCCAGTTCATGTGATCCATGAGCAAAAGCCATAGGAAAAGACTTTATCAAGTTAATGATGGAATCTTTATCCTCACCAGAAAGTTGTTCCCCAAAAGAGGCATTGTCAATTTCAGACAAAAGGGCATGCATCTCTTTTGTAGATCTTCCTTTACATTGAACTACAGAATTACATGTGTTCAATTCTGGTTTCAATAATTTTTTAGGGGAGCGAATCTTAAATTTTCTCTTCCCATTCATCCCCATTGTGAAACATTGATTTGAGGGATCCAATTTTATGCCATACTTGGTTAAAATATCATTCCCTACAATAAACCAATTGCTTAAGTTATCATTCTTCATGACAACAAAATCACAAATAGCTCTTACAAAACCATGGTTGTATTTAAAAAACACTGTGGCTTTGTATTTACCAATGGGGGACAAAACAGAGCCATAACCTCTCCAATTTTCAGAAATGATAGGCATCATTTTTGATTTATAGTCTTGATCCACTGAAGCAAGTGCTCTTTCAGAAACTACACTTCCTCCAGCTCCAGAATCCAGAACAACTTCAATGCTGGTTCCATTAATCAAGACTGTTGCCTTGAGAGGGGCAATAACAATTGAGTTATCCTCAATGTTCTTCATGATCTCAGCATCCTCAACTGTAGACAAAGCATTATTATCAATATCAATAGTATTTAAATAAAGAATATCCTCTTCCAGCATCAAGATTTCTTGTTGAGATTCATATGAAATATTTCTGGCACAATCACTTGATGTATCATCCAGTGCCACTGTGTCATCAGCATGCTCCTCTGTTTGTTTTACAAGATTTTTCTTCTTGTCACAAACATGGCCTTTCTGCCAAGGCTTGTTGCACTTGAAGCAAGTGTTTGTTGCATACTTCTTTGGTGCAACAGGGGCAGAAGGTTTACCAACCTTTTCCAGAGGTTTCTGTTTGTAAGTGGAGGGTTTCTCCAATGGGGTCCTAGGAATGAATCTTCTGGAATCATACTTATTGTTTAGAAGGATCTCATTGCAAGTATTAATGAAAGAAGAGGGTTCTTTGGAGAACTCAGTCCTAGCCACTATCAAGTCTCTCAGAGACATTGGTAATTTATAAAAGATCCTGTCCTTCCATAAATCAAACTTCATATTTGGGTCCATTGCCCTTAAGATTTTTACAAGTTTCATTAAAAACTCAATAGGTTTATCAGTAGAAGAGCTATATCTAGTTTCCTCATACTGCCTTTGTTGAGCCATTCTGAACTTGGAGCCACCAAATTGTGCTTTAATTAATTTCTTCCAATCCTCCCATGAGTACTCATTCCCATCCAGGAGAACAGATTCATACCACATCAGGGCAACATTAGTGAACAAAGAAGTTAACTTGGACACAATTTCCTCTTCTGGGAGTTTGTAAGAATTTTTTAAGTTATCAATTCTGCAAATAAATTGTTGCCAATCAGAGGAAGAATCACCATCAAATGTAAGATATTGGTCAAGTTTTGGCCAATTATTTTGATTTGAAGGAGTCTCCTTAGTACTAGCTTGTTTCTGAGTAAGAAGCAGCTGTAATTTCTCTAATTGGGCTGAAATCTCATTGTTTAATCCTTCTGTTGCAGATCCTGGTGCATCATCAGTCTTTGATGGAAACTCAGTGTTATCAACAGGCATTTCTGGAGCTATTTTTACTTTATATGAACTAGCCACAGGTACTATTTGAGCATCCTGCACTATATGTTCCTTCACAGAAATGTCAGAATATTTCTGGTCATTCAACAATGAGTTCAATTTTTCTTCAATGGTTGTTAGTCTTGTTTTCATTCTTGGAAGACTAGATAAACTCTCATTGATAGTTGCAAAAGATAACTGATTTTTATTTTGAAAAGATGAAAAATGGTCATTCAATCTTTTCAGATTTATCTTATCTATCTCCACCTCCTGGAAAGAGGCAGATAAAGTATCTTTTAGTTTAGACAAATCATTTTTTATATTTTGCCATAAAGCAACTTTCTTTTCATGGGTTGCTTTGTAATGAGACAATTCATCAGAGACTCTCTGTGATTCACTTCTTAATGCTTGATAACCCTGATCAGTTAACAAACTATTATATCTCTGAGTCAATTGCATATTGTTCATTATATGATTTTGTTTGGCAATAATATCTCTCAAGTACTCATCATTAATTCTTGCTACATCTGGAGTGTTTCTCAATAAGGAAACTGAGTAACTTTCCAGACTCTCATAGAACTCAGGGTCAAGAGTTTCATCAATTACAGCCATATCAGGGTTAATCATTGAGGTAGCAATTAAAAGTAATGGATTAGATATATGAGTTATCTGTCTACTTCTCCCAGCCTCTACTGGTATCAAGGTGTCTTCTTCCCTCTCAGATTTACCTGAAAGAACAGAATCAGCCACAAGAAAAAGCACTTGAGAATCAATAGATGGATGTACCAGGGTTTGCTGTGTATCACCATATTGGGCTTTCTTCTTCTTTTTCCTCCTTGATAGGGGTGGGGAGGAGTGGGGATGACCTGGTTGGGCCTTGATGGACCTGCCTGAGGTAACTGATGCTGATTTTGAGACAGGTAGTCCCACTGAGTTTTTAACCAGTCCCACTGCCACTTGGACACTTCCACCTTCTCTTGGGACTGGGGAGCCAATTGTTGTTGATCCCTGGGAGGAAGAGGCTTCTTCTTCTCTTGAAAAAAGGTATCTGTTCTTCTCACCATTTCTTCCAGAGCATCTACCCTTACCTTTAGTCTCAAGCTTTCTGTCCTTAACTCCTTTATGTGAGTTGAAAGATTCTTTACCTGCTAAGACAATGGCATATTTTTTATCCTGAAGCCTTTTAGAAACTCTTCTGGTGGGTTTATCATAGGCTTCTGAACCTGAGTGGTGTCCACTAGGATTTCTACTTCTTCCATCTCTACATCCTGTTTGGGGCAAGGATTTATTAGTTTGAGAAATTCTTCTTGTTAAAGGAGAACTTACAGAAGTAGGTTCATCATAATCAATTAAGTCTAGTTCTTCTTCATGTGCAGCAGAACCACTTTGGTCAGTCATTTTAAGATTTTACTGAAATGAAGAAAAGAGACAATAAGATTAATTAGTCTTTATTTTTGATTTTTATTTAACAAAAAATAAAATAAAAATAATAATAATAAAACCTTTTTAAGGATAAAAATCAACTTAAATAAAATTAATTTATTAATAAAAAAAAATTTAAAACCAGGATTATAATATAATCAACTGTAGAAATAAATTAGAATTTTTATTAATAATTTTTAATTAATTATTTTCAGGATTTAAATCAACTAATTTATTACCAGGACTTATTGTCAACTGAAGTAATCAAATATGAAACTTTATTAATGTAACAAAATTTTATTAAACTGATAACTTAACTACCAGGACTTAATGTCAACTGAAGTAATTAAATATAAATTTTTATTTTAAAATTTTATTAAGATTGACCACTTAATTACCAGGACTTAATGTAAACTGAAATAATTAAATATGAGTTTTATTAATTAAAATATTTATTGAATTACCAGGACTCAAAGTCAACTGAAGTAATTAAATATTAATTATATATTAATTAAAAATATTATTGTCAGGACAATTTGTCAACTGGAACAATTAAATTAATCAGGACAAATTTCAACTGAAAAGATTATAATAATTAATATTAAAATATAATTATTTTATTACCTCTGGGACTAAGAACACTTATTGCTCTAATATGGTCAACCAGGAAAAATAAATAAAAATAAAAAATAAAAAAAATCCAATTACCAGACACCTCCCCCTGTAAAATGAGCAAATTAATGCCACTTACAGAATGCTGAGTAAAAGGAAATACGTAGCAAATGAAGAGTGAAGAGTAAACCACAAATAGTAATATCAATAATTACCACAATATATATGACGTTTAGTCAATATATGAACCTAATTTTTAGAGCGCGTTTCGATTCCTGTTCGCAGCAAAAAAATTTTGTCACGTGACGTATGACGTTTGTCTTTTTCGTCGCTTTTTCATCCTTACAGGTATTCTAATCGCCGATGGTCCCTTCGATTACACCCTCAAATCACGATGCGCCGTTGTGGTAGCCTAAAGTTTAGTATGGCACCTAAGTACGTAAATGGAGTTATTACGGCGTGCAAGATTGGAGCTATTATTTTTTATAAAAGGGTTTTATTTAATTTATTGGAGTTTAAAATATGAAGAAATTGGTCACGAGCAAATGCCTACACAAATACAATTTATTTTACGGAGAAAACTTATTTTTACGGTCTGAAAAACTTATAAGTATCAAGTCAAGTCACTCAAGAACCTTGGGAAATTTTCCCAGAGTTTTTACTATTTTTCTTATATTTTTAAATGAATTTTAAAGTTTTATAGAAATATTTATGTTTTCAAAAATTACTTAACTTTGATGAATTTTCACGGGGTAATTAGAGCTGCGCAGACTACGAAAATTAGTTTGGTATGTAAAGGGGAAGTAGCTCTATTATGTTTAATTTTTCTAGATTTTTTATTATAGTTTTAAGGTTCTAATTGAGTCCGGAAGTCCGGACGGACTCCGTACGGGCTCCGGATTGACTCTGGGAGAGCTCTGGAGGGGAAAACTTAGGCACGTGACTAGGAATACTTAAGAGCCTCTCAAACTCAAAATTGATGGGGGGGGGGACAGATCATACAGCTTAATCATTAACCACCACAGTCTCATTTTTTATTACTCAACAAATCAAATAAATTTGTAATACCCTTATAACTTTATATTTTATATATAACAATTTAGAAATACTATTCAACAATTTAAATCACACTTCATACAGGTTTTCTTTAGAAAGGTCTTCATCGCTGGGACTTGATTATTGCTGTCTCATAAAAATTCAAATTATTATAAAAACATAAAAGTCAATCTTTTCAGATCTTTCACTGGTACACCTTAATTGTTGTTATCAGAATTTCCTTCTCAACAGCCACTTTCTTTAAATCTCAATAAGCGTTAATTATTTTAGAGTTTCATTATTTTCATCAATCAGATCCAAGTAGATTGGTTAGCTTAGTGATTTAGAATTCCCATTTTGTTATTTTTATTGGAAGGATGGGGTTTTCCACTAAATCCACACATCTCCTCCGGATTCTGCTTACAGCAAGGCGACTGTAAGAGTTTAACTTACCATAGTTGGCGCCCAACGTGGGGTTCGATTTCTCTAGCTTTCTTTAAAGACTTATTTGGATCAAGAACGTTATTAGCCTGCAAGAGGCTTATTTTCTGGAACTCTAATTGGATTTTGTTATTGGCCTGCAAGAGGCTTGTTATTTTATTGATTGTTAACGCTTTTCATTACTTATTAGGATGTCTTCTTCCGCTGTTGCTTCTGGATCTTCTAACCCTCTTACTCCCTCAGTTAGAATTGTTTCTTGGGATGGCCCAAAGTTTGATGGGGAGGAGGTTAAATGGTTCATTAGCAGGTATGAAGCTGCTGCTGCTGTTGATGGTGCTTCTCATGTGGATATGGTGAAGCAAGTTAGGTTTTTTATTGCTGATAGGGAGGTGGAAAAAGAGGTTATTGCTATGCAGGAATTCAAGGACAAGGATTGGGTTAAGCTTTCTAAAGCTATGGTTGATAGATGGGGTGTTAGGTTTACTATGATGGACCTCAATAAAATTGTTGGAGACTGGCAAGCAAAAGGTGGTGTTTCTTCTATGGCAGACTTCAAAAAGCTGTGTGTTCAGTTTGATGAAGTAGTTGAATATCTTATTCTGGTGGACGAGTTAGTGCATGAGAACCAAGCAAAAGATTTGTTTTGGACAGCATGCAGTAGGGATATTTGAATGGACGTCTTGAAGGATCTTTCAAGAAAAGATTTGATGAAGGAACTGCCTAATGGTGAGCAGAAACTTCCGGCTCTGAAGGTTATCAAGGACAACATTCAAGCCCATCTAAAGTTATTGGCGTTGGACAAATATCAAGAGTCATGCACTCAATATGTTAGCAAGGTTAGAGAAGTTTTTGCCAAAAATAACGATATTATGGTCAAAGCCCAGGAGGCCAAGAAGGCTCAAATGGGATTACCTGCTGCTAAAGTTGAGGGCAATGTAGATAATAAGATGGTCGATCACTTGGCCGATTTAACAAAACAATTAAAAATATTTGTTCAAGAGACTCAGAAGGCCAACAAGGCCCCAATCGCTTCTTCGTTGACGTCGACTTCTTATCAGTCCAGAGGTTATGAACGTCGAAATTATAATGGCAATAACAACGGTAACCGCTTCCCAGGCAATGGGAGAAATGGTGAGAATGGTGGTAGTAATTATAGAGGTGGCTATGATGAGCCAAAGGTGTGCTCCTATTGTAATAGGAGAGGGCACAGAGCAACAGTTTGTTTTGCTCTTGATAAGGATATGGATGCTGGGCGAGTTTTATTTGATGGTAAAGTTTATAAATTTCCCAATGGTTTGTTCATCAAGCCCAGTGATGGACAGTCTCCTTCTGATTTGGTCAGAAGAAGTTTAACGGCTGAAAGGAGAGCCAGATTTGAAGAGGTGACGGATGAAGATGTTAATTCCAAGAGTGGAAAAAACGGTAATGGTAATGGTGGTAAAGCTGACAAGGGCAAGGAGAAAGAGGTCAGTAAAGCCACATTTTCTACTTCTTTTGGAGGTTTAGAGCTGGCGACGGTTGCCCAGGTGGAGGGTAGCTGTATGGCTGGCGAATACGATGTTAATGCTGCTAGAAGAGCAGCTGCTACTAAGGCGAAAAGTAGCATTCAGAGCCAATTGAGGGCTAATCCTGGCAAGGCCAATAACAAAGTGAACCCTTACTCTAAGGACAAGAATTCTAGTGCTCAAACTGCCACCAACAAATTGAACCCTTACTCTAAGGACGAATTATATAAAATGCAGAAGGGGATTGCTGATATGGGGCCCCCTAGTTATGGCAAGTTTGATTTAAATGGTGAGCCTATGCCAGAGGATGATTCGGATTCTGAGGAGGACGTACCGTTGGCCTCTCTACCCAGACTAAGTTTTAGCGGTCCCATCCCAATGGAGGGTGTAAGAAGGCCTAGCGATGGATCAGGATTAGTGCAAGAAGCTGGTGACGGAGTTAGGGTTATAGAAAGTGAAGATGTTATAATGGGGGGTGAAGATGGCTCGGTTGGACCTCAAGAGGTACCCAGGGCCAAGGTTGCTAAATCAAAGGTCCAGTATGAGCGGCCAGTAGTTTCTGGTCAAGCTAATGCGATGGACACAGTTTTGAATAGGGTGAATCAACTGCAGATTCCCTTATCTTTGGGGGAGTTATTTACGATTAGTCCGGCGCTTGCTGAAAAGCAAAAGAAGCATTTGACGAGGCGTCGGGTTTCCACTGGAGAGGTGGAATATATTTGTGAAAATGCTGAAAAGTTTGGGGAAGATGTAGATACACATTTTTCCGCTCCCCTGGGTTACCTGGTGGTAACTCTTAACGGTAAAGAAGTTAAGGCCTTGGTCGATTCAGGGTCTCAAATTAATTTAATTTCGATGGAGCAAGCGACGAGTATAGGCTTGCCAATTAAAAGTGGAACTGGGGGAAACCTCAGAGGCATTGGAGGGCATGCAACAGAGCTGATGGGCACAGCTGAGCATGTCAGGTTAGGCATTGGTGGATCTGTTGGTAAGGTTCACTTTTATGTGGCCAGAGGAGCAGTCAAAACTGTTCTTGGTGGTCCTTTTTTGATGGATTTTGAGGCCAGGATAGGGTATCAAGCTGGCATGGGAATTAGTTTGGAGATCACTGGTGAAGATATGCGAAGGTTACATATGCGGTTAGCGCCTCCTAGAGATGAAGGTTGGGAAACACGGCCAGGGATTACTACTCTGTGCCAGTGTTGTGTTTGCACCAAGAAGCGGCATATAAAACGGACGGCTTCTGGTGAATTATGTTTGTTGGAAAGGGATGAATGCCCTCATTTTTTGGGGTAGCAGGGGCTGATCACTCTAATGTTGTAATCTCTCCTCAGGATGAGATCCCGGATTGCAATAGGTCAGCTCACTTGGAGATAATTCAAGTGGATTCTCAATTATTTTCTGTTAATATTACTTTGGAGTGCAAATACTTTATGGACTTTTCTATATGTTTATTGGATTTACCCTGTTTTTCTATAAAATTTAAAAATGGTGAAAAAGGCAAAATGGGCCAAATTAGGTTGGATAAAAATTGGAAGGGTATGTTTTATGACCTCCATCAAGAGGTTAAACTGCAAGTATCTCCTTCTATTACGGACCTCCAGCAAGAGGGTAAACTGCAAAAATCTTATCAAAACCCAATTAAAAATCTTAGTATAATTAAAACACAAAAAAATAATTTTTGTGAAAATGCTATTACGGACCTCCAGAAAGAGGTTAAACTGCAAGTATCTCCTTCTATTACGGACCTCCAGCAAGAGGGTAAACTGCAAAAATCACATCAAAATCAAATAAAAAATCTCGGTATAATTAAAACACGAAAAAATAATTTTTGTGAAAATTCAATTCCGGTTCTCCAGCAAGAGGTTAAACTGCCAACTTTCTTTACGGTTGATTTACTGTTGGATAAGGGAAGCAAAGGTGTTGGAAAATCTGTTTATAAATTAGACGAGGGAAAGGAGAAAAGGGTAAAATTTAAAAATGAAATAAAATATTTTTCTAATTTTTCTTATTCCGATTCTGGAAATGAAGAAGATTCATTTGATGAAATATGTAATGGTGATAAAAAAGTAAATGTTTTACCTCAAGTTTATTTAGATGTGGACGCAGCCAAATATAAGAAGGTAGCAAATAAAGTTCGACCTATTAATGAACCGCTACCTGCTGAATTAAATCCACCCTTGAGAAGACCAAGGTTATCAAGAGATCCTTATGAAAGTCCCTTGGTAAAGAATCCGCCTGAATTTTATGAGATGTCAAGAATCACTTTTGAGAGACTGGGTGTTGTTAATTTTGGACCTGATGGTTGGTTGTCTGGAGAAGAGAAGAAGTTGTTGTTGGATGTGATGGTCAAGCGAGAGAAGGCCATTGCTTTTGTAGAAGAGGAGAGGGGTGTGTTGAAGCATTCCAATGGGGAGCCTTACAAGATTCCTGTGGTATGTCATGAACCGTGGCAGCAGAAACCAATTCCTATTCCAGCTGCATTAAAAGAAGCCTATATTGAAGTTGTCAGAGAATGGATACGCACTGGACTGTATGAGCAATCAACGTCAAGTTATTCTAGTCCGGTATTTTGTATCAAGAAACCGAATGGCAAGCTTAGAGTTGTTCATGATCTAAGGGAATTAAATAGGGTTACAATAAAGGATGCTGGGATACCACCTAGTGCTGAGGAGTTTGTTGAAGCGTTTGCAGTGAGAGTGTGTTATGGTTTGGGAGATATTATGGGTGGATATGATGAGAGAGAGTTACATCCGGACTCAAGGCCTCTCACTACATTCGATACGCCACTTGGACGGTTACAGTTAACAAGATTACCTCAAGGAGCAACAAATTTGGTTGCAGTTTATCAAGCTCAGATGGCTTGGATCCTTCAAGACGAAATTCCACAATATGCTGGAATCTTTATAGATGATGGAGGAATTAAGGGACCAACAACCGACTATGATAACCAGGTGTTGGAAGAGAATCCCAGGATACGCAAATTCATTTGGGAGTTTGAAATTACATTAGAAAGAATCTTGTTTCGAATTGAAGAGGCTGGTTTAACTATTTCAGGTTCGAAATTTTCATGTTGTGTGCCAGCCTTAGAAATATTAGGCCATGTGGTATGTAGAGAGGGTAGGATTATGTCAAAGAAGAAAGTTAACAAAATTCAGTCCTGGCCAAGACCCAAGAATACGACCGAAGTTAGAGGGTTTTTAGGCGTTTGCATATATGTTAGAATGTTTATCAAGGACTTTTCTTCATTGGCAGCTCCATTGAGACGGTTAAAGAGAAAGGATGCAGACTGGGAGTGGGATGAAGAGTGTGAGAAGGCGTTTGTGAAGTTGAAGGAGGTTGTGGGGAAGGATTTAGTCCTGCACAAGTTGGATTATAAAAAAAAGGCTGGCAGAATTAATTTAGCAGTTGATTCGAGTCAGATTGCAGCTGGGGCAGTTTTGTCTCAGATGGATAAAGCTGGTTACATCAGGCCAGTTAGGTATGAATCTGTAGTATTTACTGAGGTCGAATCAAGATATTCTCAACCAAAATTGGAAATATGTGGTGTGGCAAAAATACTGAAGAAACTTCAGCATATTTTGTGGGGGCAACATTTTGAGTTGCAAGTGGATGCGAAATCGTTAATCCAGATGATTAATTCCCCAAGTTTACCGAACGCACCCATGACGAGATGGGTAGCTTTTATTCATCATTTTTCATTTGATTTAGTTCATAAGCCTGGCAAGACTTTTACTATTCCAGATGGTTTATCAAGGAGACCACCCACTGAAGAAGATTCAGACTCAGAGGAGTTCGATGAAGATATACCTATTATCAAAGCCAGCACTAAAGGAGCTGAAGACTTTCCATACCTCCCCCATGAGGTTAAACTGGCAGGACTATTGTGTTTAGATTATGGTGATGATGACCTCCACCAAGAGGATAAACTGGAAAACAGTTTTTATGTTAATATAGGTGTTGGAAAAGGTGTAGATAAATTTGGTAGAAAGGAGGTAGAAGAAGATGAGGTGTATGTAGAGGAAGATGGATTGGTAGTGTGGGATAGTAGTAAATTAAGGAATGGTGTATATGTTGGAGAATTAGAGAATTTAAATACAAAGGTGGATAAAGAGAAAGAGGTATTTTCAAATACGATTTACGAAGGATCCAAAGGTTCAGAATAAAAACGTCAACATAGCTCGATTAAAGATTTATTTAGGGGTCAACGATTATTGGCTCATTCATGTGCAGGTGATATTGGTGATAGAGAAGTCCCTATTGATGTTATATTAATTGATTTTCAAGATGAAGTCTGGGGTCAGACTGGTTTTTATTTTTTGTTAGTCAAATATTTATTGACTTTAGAGAGGCCAGAAGATTGTGAAGACGATGAATGGGTGGCTATCAAGAGGAAGTCAACTACGTTTTACCTATCTTGTTGAAGTTTAATGAGGAGGAGGTATCCAAATCCTCAAGTAGTTATAACTCAACAGAAGGGGCAAGAATTAGTTTTGAAATCACTGCATGAAGATCTCGGGCATAGAGGCGTTGGAGAAACGTTTAGAAGAATTTCTGATCGATTTTGGTGGCCTGGCATGAAGATGGCTGTTAAACAGTGGGTTCAGTCATGTGAAGAATGTCAAAGACAAAGTTATTTAAGGCCAATAGAACCTGGACGCGCGACCGGTGAATATACACTCTTTGGGAGAGTTAGTTTAGATGCCGTTCATATAAAAGAGGGATGGTATAAATATTTAATTGTGGCCAGAGATGATTTATCTGGTTGGGTAGAGGCAGCGCCTCTTATTAATTTAACTGCCAAAAATGTGGCAGAATTTTTTTTGAATAATTGGGTATATAGATATGGAGTGATGAAGTTGGTAACGGTAGATGGAGGTCCTGAATTTGGGACAGAGTTTAAAGAGGCCGTATTGAAAGTTGGATCAAAGGTTAGGGTAGCAACCCCATATTATCCTGAAGCTGAAGGCATGGTTGAAAGAGGGCATCAAGTTATCAAGGATGCTTTAGTTAAAATGTGTGGGACAAGTGCTGAAAAGTGGAGGCACTATTTACCTTTAGTTTTATTTGCTGATCAAATCACTGCCAAAAGGACGACCGGATTTTCACCTTATGAACTTGTTTTTGGACAGAAAGCGGTTTTACCGGTGTGGTAGCCTAAAGTTTAGTACGGCACCTAAGTACGTAAATGGAGTTATTACGGCGTGCAAGATTGGCATTATTATTTTTTTTTATAAAAGGGTTTTATTTAATTTATTTGAGTTTTAAATATGGAGAAATTGGTCACGAGCGAATGCCTACAAAAAAACAATTTATTTTACGGAGAAAACTTATTTTATGGTCTAAAAAAAATTTATAAGTATCAAGTCAAGACACTCAAGAACCTTGGGAAATTTTCCCAGAATTTTTACTATTTTTCTTATATTTTTAAATGAATTTTAAAGTTTTATAGAAATATTTACGTTTTCAAAAATTACTTAACTTTGATGAATTTTCACGGGGTAATTAGAGCTGCGCAGACTACGAAAATTAGTTTGCTAGGTAAAGGGGAAGTAGCTCTATTATGTGTAATTTTTCTAGATTTTTTATTATGGTTTTAAGGTTCTAAATTGAGTCCGGAAGTCCGGACAGACTCCGTTTCGACTCCGTACGGACTCCGTACGGACTCCGCTTTGACTCCGTACGGACTCCGTACGGACTCCGTTCCGGCTCCGTACGGACTCCGTACGGGCTCCGGATTGACTCTGGAAGAGCTCTGGAGGGGAAAACTTAGGCACGTGACTGGGAATACTTAAGCGCTTCTCAAACTCGAAATTGGGAGGAGGGACACATCATACAGCTTAATCATTAACCACCACAGTCTTATTTTTTATTACTCAACAAATTAAAATAACTTGTAATACCCTTATAACTTTATATTTTATATATAACATTTTAGAAATACTACTCAACAATTTAAAACACACTTCATACAGGGTATCTTTAGAAAGGTCTTCGTCGCTGGGACTTGATTATTGCTGTCTCATAAAAATTCAAAATATTATAAAAACATAAAAGTCAATCTTTACAGATCTTTCACTGGTACACCTTAATTGTTGTTATCAGTATTTCTTTCTCAACAGCCACTTTCATTAAATCTCAATAAGCGTTAATTATTTTAGAGTTTCATTATTTTTTTATCAATCAGATTCAAGTAGATTGGTTAGCTTAGTGATTTAGAATTCCCATTTTGTTATTTTTATTGGAAGGACGGGGTTTTCAGCTAAATCCACATATCTCCTCCGGATTCTGCTTACAGCAAGGCGACTGTAAGAGTTTACCTTACCATAGTTGGCGCCCAACATGGGGTTCGATTTCTCTAGCTTTCTTTAAAGACTTACTTGGATCAAGAACGTTCTTAGCCTGCAAGAGGCTTATTTTCTGGAACTCTAATTGGATTTTTGTTATTGGCCTGCAAGAGGCTTGTTATTTTAACGGTTTTTAACGCTTTTCTTATGTTTTGGGATGTCTTCTACTAGTGGAACTGCTATGTTGGCTGCTGGTGTACCTGTTAGGGCATCAGTAAGGATTGTATCTTGGGTTGGGCCCAAGTTTTCTGGAGATGATTTAGAAGGATTTTTACATAGGTATGAAACTGCAGCTGCGATTGATGGTGCTTTACCTTTGGATATGGTGAAGCAGATTAGGTTCTTTATTTTGGACAGAGAGGTGGAAAAGGAGGTTATTTCTATGGATGGTTATAAAGATCAAGATTGGAGAAAGCTCAAGATGGAAATGGAAAAAAGGTGGCCAAAAGTTTATTCATTGGAGGATCTAAAGGATATATCTAGGAAATGGGAATCAAAAGGTGGTGTAACATCTCTGCATCAGTATCATCAGTTTATGGTTGAATTTCAGGTGGTTCTGGATTATTTGTTGGAGTATGAAATTTTATTTCATGATAATGCATCAAAGTATATTTTTTGGGATGCTATGGGGGAAAAGGTTAAGAAAGATGTTTTGATGGTGCTTATTAAAGCAAATTTAATGAAGGATCTTCCAGATGGAGAAACTAGGATTCCTGGTATGGAGGTGCTAAAGAAGGTTATTTTGGAACATCTGGATACTCATAACTCTGTTGATTTGGACTCTGGAGAAGACACTGAGGTCGCTCAAGAGATAGAAGAGGATGGTGTAAAAGAACTAGTTACTGATGAAATTTTGGATTCAGCCATTCCTGAAGATTTTGTCCAGCCTGAAGATATTATTTTTGTTGACTCTTCTGTTTGGAAAGAAGAGGTTTCTGAAGATGAAGATATTATTGTCACTGATGAAGAAAAATTGGATGATGGGGATAATTTTGTGTTGAATGATTTGGAATCGGATTTAGAGGATTTTTCGCCTCAGTTTTTGTCTTCAGAAGCAGAGACTGTCTGCAATGAAGATATGGATATGGTGGATTTGTTACAATCTCAGGGAGAGATTGTTAAGGAGGATATGGTTTTCCCTGCACTAATAAAGAGTGTAGTGGTATTTGATAATAGAGTGCATAAATTGGATGCGCTCATATTTTGGAAAAGGGTTGTTTATTTTTTATGTCCAATGGTAGGACAAATTATGGGGGTTTATTTTTGGGTTTTATGGAATCGGTGGATAAGCCCTTGGGGCAAAATTTTGGATTATCTCCAGGGGATATCAAGAATTTAATTCCTCCGAAATGAGGATAAACTACCTAAACTCGGCTGAAATTTTTTTTTTTTTTTTTTTTTATCGTTATGTCTTCAATTTATTCAGGATTCAAATTATTATGGATGCCCTCATTTTTTGGGGTAGCAGGGGCTGATCGCTCTAATGTTGTAATCTCTCCTCAGGATGAGATCCCGGATTGCAATAGGTCAGCTCACTTGGAGATAATTCAAGTGGATTCTCAATTATTTTCTGTTAATATTACTTTGGAGTGCAAATACGTTTTGGACTTTTCTATATGTTTATTGGATTTACCTGGTTTTTCTATTAAATTTAAAAACGGTGAAAAAGGCAAAATGGGCCAAATTAGGTTGGATAAAAATTGGAAGGGTATGTTTATGGACCTCCAGCAAGAGGGTAAACTGCGAAAATCTTATCAAAACCCAATTAAAAATCTCAGTATAATTAAAACCCAAAAAAATAATTTTTGTGAAAATTCAATTCCGGTCCTCCAGCAAGAGGTTAAACTGCCGACTTTCTTTACGGGTGATTTACTGTTGGATAAGGGAAAAAAAGGTGTTGGAAAATCTGTTTATAAATTAGACGAGGGAAAGGAGAAAAGGGTAAAATTTAAAAATGAAATAAAATATTTTTCTAATTTTTCTTATTCTGATTCTGACGATGAAGAAGATTCATTTGATGAAAGTTTTAATGGCGATGTTTTACCTCAAGCTTATTTAGATGTGGACGCAGCTAAATATAAGAAGGTAGCAAATAAAGTTCGACCTATTAATGAACCCCTACCTGCTGAATTAAATCCACCTTTGAGAAGACCAAGGTTATCAAGAGATCCTTATGAAAGTCCCTTGGTAAAGAATCCGCCTGAATTTTCTGAGACGTCAAGAATCACTTTTGAGAGACTGGGTGTTGTTAATTTTGGACCTGATGGTTGGTTGTCTGGAGAAGAGAAGAAGTTGTTGTTGGATGTGATGGTCAAGCGAGAGAAGGCCATTGCTTTTGAAGAAGAGGAGAGGGGTGTGTTGAAGCATTCCTATGGGGAGCCTTACAAGATTCCTGTGGTATGTCATGAACCGTGGCAGCAGAAACCGATTCCTATTCCGGCTGCATTGAAAGAAGCCTATATTGAAGTTGTCAGAGAACGGATACGCACTGGACTGTATGAGCAATCAACGTCAAGTTATTCTAGTCCGGTATTTTGTATCAAGAAACCGAATGGCAAGCTTAGAGTTGTTCATGATCTTAGGGAATTAAATAGGGTTACAATAAAGGATGCTGGGATACCGCCTAGTGCTGAGGAGTTTGTTGAAGCATTTGCAGGGAGAGTGTGCTATGGATTGGGAGATATTATGGGTGGATATGATGAGAGAGAGTTACATCCGGACTCAAGGCCTCTCACTACATTCGATACGCCACTTGGTCGTTTACAGTTAACAAGATTACCTCAAGGAGCAACAAATTCGGTTGCAGTTTATCAAGCTCAGATGGCTTGGATCCTTCAAGATGAAATTCCACAATATGCTGGAATCTTTATAGATGATGGAGGAATTAAGGGACCAACAACCGACTATGATAACCAGGTGTTGGAAGAGAATCCCGGAATACGCAAATTCATTTGGGAGTTTGCAATTACTTTAGAAAGAATCTTGTTTCGAATTGAAGAGGCTGGTTTAACTATTTCAGGTTCAAAATTTTCATGTTGTGTGCCAGCCTTAGAAATATTAGGCCATGTGGTATGTAGAGAGGGTAGGATTATGTCCAAGAAGAAAGTTAACAAAATTCAGTCCTGGCCAAGACCCAAGAATACGACCGAAGTTAGAGGGTTTTTAGGTGTTTGCGTATATGTTAGAATGTTTATCAAGGACTTTTCTTCATTGGCAGCTCCATTGAGACGGTTAACGAGAAAGGATGCAGACTGGGAGTGGGATGAAGAGTGTGAGAAGGCGTTTGTGAAGTTGAAGGAGGTTGTGGGGAAGGATTTAGTCCTGCACAAGTTGGATTATGGAAAAGATGCTGGTAGAATTTATTTAGCAGTTGATTCAAGTCAGGTTGCAGCTGGGGCGGTTTTGTCTCAGATGGATAAAGCTGGTTACATCAGGCCAGTTAGGTATGAATCTGTAGTATTTACTGAGGTCGAATCAAGATATTCTCAACCAAAATTGGAATTATGTGGTGTGGCGAAAATACTGAAGAAACTTCAGCATATTTTGTGGGGGCAACATTTTGAGTTGCAAGTGGATGCGAAATCGTTAATCCAGATGATTAATTCCCCAAGTTTACCGAACGCACCCATGACGAGATGGGTAGCTTTTATTCAACATTTTTCGTTTGATTTAGTTCATAAGCCTGGCAAAACTTTTACTATGCCAGATGGTTTATCAAGGAGACCACCCACTGAAGAAGATTCAGACTCAGAAGAGTTCGATGAAGATATACCTATTATCAAAGCCAGCACTAAAGGAGCTGAAGACTTTCCATACCTCCCCCATGAGGTTAAACTGGCAGGACTATTGTGTTTAGATTATGATGTTGATGACCTCCACCAAGAGGATAAACTGGAAAATAGTTTTTATGTTAATAAAGGTGTTGGAAAAGGTGTAGATAAATTCGGCAGAGAGGAGGTAGAAGAAGATGTGGTGTATGTAGAGGAAAATGGATTGGTAGTGTGGGATAGTAGTAAATTAAGGAATGGTGTATATGTTGGAGAATTAGAGAATTTAAATAAAAAGGTGGATAAAGAGAAAGAGGTATTTTTGAATACGGTTTTCGAAGGATCCAAAGGTTCAGAAGAAAAACGTCGACATAGCTCGATTAAAGATTTATTTAGGGGTCAACGATTATTGGCTCATTCATGTGCAGGTGATATTGGTGATAGAGAAGTCCCTATTGATGTTATATTAATCGATTTTCAAGATGAAGTCTGGGGTCAGACTGGTTTTTATTTTTTGTTAGTCAAATATTTGTTGACTTTAGAGAGGCCAGAAGATTGTGAAGACGATGAACGGGTGGCTATCAAGAGGAAGTCATCTACGTTTTACCTATCTGGTCGACGTTTAATGAGGAGGAGGTATCCAAATCCTCAAGTAGTTATAACTCAACAGAAGGGGCAAGAATTAGTTTTGAAATCACTGCATGAAGATCTCGGGCATAGAGGCGTGGGAGAAACATTTAGAAGAATTTCTGATTGATTTTGGTGGCCTGGCATGAAGATGGCTGTTAAACAGTGGGTTCAGTCATGCGAAGAATGTCAAAGACAAAGTTATTTAAGGCCAAAAGAACCTGGACGCGCGACCGGTGAAAATACACTCTTTGGGAGAGTTAGTTTAGATGCCGTTCATATAAAAGAGGGACGGTATAAATATTTAATTGTGGCCAGAGATGATTTATCTGGTTGGGTAGAGGCAGCGCCTCTTATTAATTTAACTGCCAAAAATGTGGCAGAATTTTTTTTGAATAATTGGGTATATAGGTATGGGGTGATGAAGTTGGTGACGGTAGATGGAGGTCCTGAATTTGGGACAGAGTTTAAAGAGGCCGTATTGAAAGTTGGATCAAAGGTTAGGGTAGCAACCCCATATTATCCCGAAGCTGAAGGCATGGTTGAAAGAGGGCATCAAGTTATTAAGGATGCTTTAGTTAAAATGTGTGGGACAAGTGCCGAAAAGTGGAGGCACTATTTACCTTTAGTTTTATTTGCTGATCGAATCACTGCCAAAAGGACGACCGGATTTTCACCTTATGAACTTGTTTTTGGACAGAAAGCAGTTTTACCGGTTGATTTAGAAGCTGAATCATATCTTGGAGTTGACTGGGACACGGTCAAAACTACTGAAGAATTATTGTGTGCGAGAATGATGCAGCTAGAAAAGAAAGAAGAATATTTAGAAAAGGCATATTTGCGGATGATGAAGATCCGAAATCAATCAGTTAGATATTGGGATGAGCGGTTGGCACATCGATTAAGGAAACCTTTGAACCCAGGTGATATGGTCCTGGTGTATAATAGGAGTTTGGAAAGTCAGTGGGGAAAAATGTTTGCAGATAGGTGGAATGGACCGTATAAAATCAAGGAGCAAGTTTCCGGCGGTTCATATGTGCTAGAAGAGTTGGATGGAGTAGAATTAAAGAAGAGGGTAGCGGCCGATCAAGTGAAACGGTTCTATCCTAGAGGCACCAGGAGTGCCGAAGTCTTCCTCCGCAATGAGGATAAACTATGATATCAATGAAACTTTATGGATTCCTCCGCAATGAGGATAAACTATGAAATTTCTTAAATTTTATCAACTCCGAAATGAGGATAAACTACAATTTTAATGATATCTACGAAATTTTATGGATTCCTCCGCAATGAGGATAAACTATGATATCAATGAAACTTTATGGATTCCTCCGCAATGAGGAAAAACTATGAAATTTCTTAAATTTTATCAACTCCGAAATGAGGGTAAACTACAATTTTAATGAAATTTATCAAACTTTATGGATTCCTCCGCAATGAGGATAAACTATGATGTTTATAAAAATCTTATGACGTCCTCCGCAATGAGGATAAACTATGAAACTTCTGAAATTTTAGGGATTCCTCCGCAATGAGGATAAACTATAATACCAACAAAAACTTATCGACCTCCGCAATGAGGATAAACTATATTCTTTATATCAAAATGCTTTACTGTCGTTACACTGCATATGGGCAATGAAACTATGATGAAACTTAACGAAATTCAAGAAGACCTTCATTAAAATTTTCAAAAACTTAAATTTCTTAAAATATGGGTGAAGATAGTGTTGGAAAATTTTTTTTAAAAATTTATTGGAAGAAGTGTTCACAGGGGAACCTTCTTAATTAAATATTGGCAAGTGTGGGGGTAATTGATGGGCTGGCTGCTCTATACACAATTACCCCATAATGTTCGTTTCCAAAATTTTCCCTGTTTCTAGTTGAATCCTGGCTTTGTCTTTTAATTTTAGGAAGTCCACTAAGACTATAAACTGGAACGAATCAAGAGACACCGCTCTCAACGCCGGATTCAAGATTTTTTTTATTTTGATTTTGATTTTTTTTATGTTAGATTGTGATTTCTTTTCTTTAATATATATTATGAATTATTGTAAAGGTGATGCTCACTGGTGGTCTCTAGTCATTTTTATAAATTGGAGGGAGCCCACCCAGTGATCATCATTATAAAAATTATCTTCTAAAAAACTTTCATTTATTTTCTTTTCTTTTCAATTTCTTAAAATTGTGTAACCACATCAAGTTGCACTTGGATGTGGGTATGATGTCGAGGGTACGGCTCATCAAATGGCCGGGGGGCATCTTTTAAAATTTTATTTTGAAATTTTTTTTTTTTTATTACTTTTTTAACTTTCTTTTCACAGTTGTTTATCTTTCTTTAAAATTTAAATTTTAACTTTTATTTCAAAACTATCTTTTCTAAAATCTTTTATTTTAAATTTAAAAAAAAAAAAAATAAATAAATAAAAATAAAATAAAAAAAAATAAAAAAATAAAAAATAAAAAAAAATAAAAAAAATAAAATAAAAATAAAATAAATAATAAAATATTAAAATAATAATAAAAAAAAAAAAAAAAAAATTAATTAAATCAAAATTATTATTATATTTCTTAGTTTATTTTTCAGTCTTCATTCTTTTTAGTTTATTCATTTAGTTTAGACAGGAAACAGGGTCTAGGGGAACTCAATACCAATGGGATTTTACTTCAAGATATCTGTTAGTCCTCCAAGACTTTAAACTGGCTACTTTTCAAGACATTCTTTAAGGTTTTTTTTTACACGTATTTTGGATCTTTTTAGTCCTCCAAGACTTTAAACTGGCTACTGTTCAAGACTTTCCTTAAGGTTTTATACAAATTTTGGAGCTGTTAGTCCTCCAAGACTTTAAACTGGCTAATTTTCAAGACTATTGTTAAAATTTTTTATTGGATTTGTTAGGTCCACCAAGACCTTAAACTGGAGAGTTATCAAATGTTAGGTCCACCAAGACCTTAAACTGGACTGTTATCAAGCTGTTGGGTCCACCATGACCTTAAACTGGATTTCTTATCGATTAAATGTTTGGTCCACCATGACTTTAAACTGGTAGTTCATTCATTGTTTAGTCCACTATGACTTTAAACTGGAAAATTAATATCTGCAGGATAATTCAACATTCATTGGACCACTATGGCCTTATACTGGATTACTTGTCGATCAAATGTTTGGTCCACTATGACATTAAACTGGATTATCAAATTTATTCAATCTTTGGTCAAGCCTAGGCCTTACTTAGGAATATATCAAGATATTTATGCACTTAAACGATCTTTGGTCCACCAAGACCATAAACTGGCAATCGATTATATGTTTGGTCCACCAAGACTTTAAACTGGAATTTCAATCTTGTTTGGATAACTCAATTCAATCTTTTAATTTATCACTGTCCACTAAGACTCTAAACTGGTTATTCAATTATTTCTGGAATTGGGTGTTGATAGCTTTAGGAGGTTAAAATTTTAGGTGGTAATGATGCTAATGAAAGCATAATGGTGAATTAGGTGAAATTTGTGGCGCTTTAACATGGTCTAAAGTTGAAATTATTATTGGAAGCCTGGCAAAAGTATTTTATGGGTTTGCTGTATAGCAAAGTTTGAAAATTGTGATGAAGGAATCAGAAGTTAGGATGGTAGTTGGATTTTAGGGAATGATTTTTTTTAGTGCCTCATAGTTAGGCCATTTTTTTTTTGGTGTGAAGCTTGGAGGACCTTATGGCGAGATTGGAATCATAGAATTCGGCTCAGTGGGGGGCCCTATGAGGTTGGAATCAGGAGTATTCGGCTCATAGGAAGATCCACTCTCTCAATGCTGTGACAAGAAGGAAGACTGGTATATGGGAGTCTGAAGGGATTCAAACCTTGCTCTCAGTAGTGGAATCATCACAAGATTTATTTTATTTTATGTTATATCAAGCCAGAGAAGAAAGAAAACATCATTTATGTTGAAAGTTTAAGAAGACCAAGCAAAAACAAAATTTTATCAAGTTATACTGTTAGAAAAGATAATTTCTTTGAAATTGTTCAACATCATTATCAAAGCTTTGCATTAAAATTCTTCTTTTCATGAGGTCTTCATGGTTATTAGCTGGAGTTTCTTGAAAATAGGCCAGCATTTTTCGTTTCAACTCATTAGTAAAGTCAAGAAAAAGATAGCGATGAAAATTTGGGTAATGATTGATATAGTCCGTCTTCACTCTACCAACATCATCAGTGTTGGTTATTTCGACAGCTAGAAGTTCAAATATGTTATTAAGTCATAGGTTTAGTCAATTTTGATTAAAAGTTTTTTTTTTTTTTTTTAGTAAGATAAATAGGGTCTTACATTTAGAGCCAGGAAACATAGTCTCAGCAAAGTTAGTTGGGGGTACTGGCGTTATAGGATTAGGATCTTGTGAAGGCAAAATTAGGCCGGGATCCGTTGATGAAGATTGAACTTTTGAAGCTGTTTTTGATCTTATTCGTTTTAAGAAGACAGGAATTTTGGATCGCTTTTTAGAAGTTGAGGGATCAGGGAGAGCTGCTGGTCCTAAATATACGTTTGTTTTAGAAGGAACTATTGGCCGGTTGCATTTGACTTTTTTCACACGGCATAAGTCGCAAGCTGTTCTGCCAGGAAGATTAGGGTTGGACATTAAACAAGGTACCTGGTATCGAGCGCAGAGTTCACATGGAGCGACAAGTTCTTTGGAAGACATATTGATGAAGATGAATTTTTTAGTTGATTAAAGAAGATGGTGGTTGAAGGTTAAAGATGAATATTGTGCTCAACCACTTATGCGAAGTTATAAGAATGGGGACATTCTCGATTGGAGGGAGGATGTGGTAGCCTAAAGTTTAGTACGGCACCTAAGTACGTAAATGGAGTTATTACGGCGTGCAAGATTGGCATTATTATTTTTTTTTATAAAAGGGTTTTATTTAATTTATTGGAGTTTAAAATATGAAGAAATTGGTCACGAGCAAATGCCTACACAAATACAATTTATTTTACGGAGAAAACTTATTTTATGGTCTAAAAAAAATTTATAAGTATCAAGTCAAGACACTCAAGAACCTTGGGAAATTTTCCCAGAATTTTTACTATTTTTCTTATATTTTTAAATGAATTTTAAAGTTTTATAGAAATATTTACGTTTTCAAAAATTACTTAACTTTGATGAATTTTCACGGGGTAATTAGAGCTGCGCAGACTACGAAAATTAGTTTGCTAGGTAAAGGGGAAGTAGCTCTATTATGTGTAATTTTTCTAGATTTTTTATTATGGTTTTAAGGTTCTAAATTGAGTCCGGAAGTCCGGACAGACTCCGTTTCGACTCCGTACGGACTCCGTACGGACTCCGCTTTGACTCCGTACGGACTCCGTACGGACTCCGTTCCGGCTCCGTACGGACTCCGTACGGGCTCCGGATTGACTCTGGAAGAGCTCTGGAGGGGAAAACTTAGGCACGTGACTGGGAATACTTAAGCGCTTCTCAAACTCGAAATTGGGAGGAGGGACACATCATACAGCTTAATCATTAACCACCACAGTCTTATTTTTTATTACTCAACAAATTAAAATAACTTGTAATACCCTTATAACTTTATATTTTATATATAACATTTTAGAAATACTACTCAACAATTTAAAACACACTTCATACAGGGTATCTTTAGAAAGGTCTTCGTCGCTGGGACTTGATTATTGCTGTCTCATAAAAATTCAAAATATTATAAAAACATAAAAGTCAATCTTTACAGATCTTTCACTGGTACACCTTAATTGTTGTTATCAGTATTTCTTTCTCAACAGCCACTTTCATTAAATCTCAATAAGCGTTAATTATTTTAGAGTTTCATTATTTTTTTATCAATCAGATTCAAGTAGATTGGTTAGCTTAGTGATTTAGAATTCCCATTTTGTTATTTTTATTGGAAGGACGGGGTTTTCAGCTAAATCCACATATCTCCTCCGGATTCTGCTTACAGCAAGGCGACTGTAAGAGTTTACCTTACCATAGTTGGCGCCCAACATGGGGTTCGATTTCTCTAGCTTTCTTTAAAGACTTACTTGGATCAAGAACGTTCTTAGCCTGCAAGAGGCTTATTTTCTGGAACTCTAATTGGATTTTTGTTATTGGCCTGCAAGAGGCTTGTTATTTTAACGGTTTTTAACGCTTTTCTTATGTTTTGGGATGTCTTCTACTAGTGGAACTGCTATGTTGGCTGCTGGTGTACCTGTTAGGGCATCAGTAAGGATTGTATCTTGGGTTGGGCCCAAGTTTTCTGGAGATGATTTAGAAGGATTTTTACATAGGTATGAAACTGCAGCTGCGATTGATGGTGCTTTACCTTTGGATATGGTGAAGCAGATTAGGTTCTTTATTTTGGACAGAGAGGTGGAAAAGGAGGTTATTTCTATGGATGGTTATAAAGATCAAGATTGGAGAAAGCTCAAGATGGAAATGGAAAAAAGGTGGCCAAAAGTTTATTCATTGGAGGATCTAAAGGATATATCTAGGAAATGGGAATCAAAAGGTGGTGTAACATCTCTGCATCAGTATCATCAGTTTATGGTTGAATTTCAGGTGGTTCTGGATTATTTGTTGGAGTATGAAATTTTATTTCATGATAATGCATCAAAGTATATTTTTTGGGATGCTATGGGGGAAAAGGTTAAGAAAGATGTTTTGATGGTGCTTATTAAAGCAAATTTAATGAAGGATCTTCCAGATGGAGAAACTAGGATTCCTGGTATGGAGGTGCTAAAGAAGGTTATTTTGGAACATCTGGATACTCATAACTCTGTTGATTTGGACTCTGGAGAAGACACTGAGGTCGCTCAAGAGATAGAAGAGGATGGTGTAAAAGAACTAGTTACTGATGAAATTTTGGATTCAGCCATTCCTGAAGATTTTGTCCAGCCTGAAGATATTATTTTTGTTGACTCTTCTGTTTGGAAAGAAGAGGTTTCTGAAGATGAAGATATTATTGTCACTGATGAAGAAAAATTGGATGATGGGGATAATTTTGTGTTGAATGATTTGGAATCGGATTTAGAGGATTTTTCGCCTCAGTTTTTGTCTTCAGAAGCAGAGACTGTCTGCAATGAAGATATGGATATGGTGGATTTGTTACAATCTCAGGGAGAGATTGTTAAGGAGGATATGGTTTTCCCTGCACTAATAAAGAGTGTAGTGGTATTTGATAATAGAGTGCATAAATTGGATGCGCTCATATTTTGGAAAAGGGTTGTTTATTTTTTATGTCCAATGGTAGGACAAATTATGGGGGTTTATTTTTGGGTTTTATGGAATCGGTGGATAAGCCCTTGGGGCAAAATTTTGGATTATCTCCAGGGGATATCAAGAATTTAATTCCTCCGAAATGAGGATAAACTACCTAAACTCGGCTGAAATTTTTTTTTTTTTTTTTTTTTATCGTTATGTCTTCAATTTATTCAGGATTCAAATTATTATGGATGCCCTCATTTTTTGGGGTAGCAGGGGCTGATCGCTCTAATGTTGTAATCTCTCCTCAGGATGAGATCCCGGATTGCAATAGGTCAGCTCACTTGGAGATAATTCAAGTGGATTCTCAATTATTTTCTGTTAATATTACTTTGGAGTGCAAATACGTTTTGGACTTTTCTATATGTTTATTGGATTTACCTGGTTTTTCTATTAAATTTAAAAACGGTGAAAAAGGCAAAATGGGCCAAATTAGGTTGGATAAAAATTGGAAGGGTATGTTTATGGACCTCCAGCAAGAGGGTAAACTGCGAAAATCTTATCAAAACCCAATTAAAAATCTCAGTATAATTAAAACCCAAAAAAATAATTTTTGTGAAAATTCAATTCCGGTCCTCCAGCAAGAGGTTAAACTGCCGACTTTCTTTACGGGTGATTTACTGTTGGATAAGGGAAAAAAAGGTGTTGGAAAATCTGTTTATAAATTAGACGAGGGAAAGGAGAAAAGGGTAAAATTTAAAAATGAAATAAAATATTTTTCTAATTTTTCTTATTCTGATTCTGACGATGAAGAAGATTCATTTGATGAAAGTTTTAATGGCGATGTTTTACCTCAAGCTTATTTAGATGTGGACGCAGCTAAATATAAGAAGGTAGCAAATAAAGTTCGACCTATTAATGAACCCCTACCTGCTGAATTAAATCCACCTTTGAGAAGACCAAGGTTATCAAGAGATCCTTATGAAAGTCCCTTGGTAAAGAATCCGCCTGAATTTTCTGAGACGTCAAGAATCACTTTTGAGAGACTGGGTGTTGTTAATTTTGGACCTGATGGTTGGTTGTCTGGAGAAGAGAAGAAGTTGTTGTTGGATGTGATGGTCAAGCGAGAGAAGGCCATTGCTTTTGAAGAAGAGGAGAGGGGTGTGTTGAAGCATTCCTATGGGGAGCCTTACAAGATTCCTGTGGTATGTCATGAACCGTGGCAGCAGAAACCGATTCCTATTCCGGCTGCATTGAAAGAAGCCTATATTGAAGTTGTCAGAGAACGGATACGCACTGGACTGTATGAGCAATCAACGTCAAGTTATTCTAGTCCGGTATTTTGTATCAAGAAACCGAATGGCAAGCTTAGAGTTGTTCATGATCTTAGGGAATTAAATAGGGTTACAATAAAGGATGCTGGGATACCGCCTAGTGCTGAGGAGTTTGTTGAAGCATTTGCAGGGAGAGTGTGCTATGGATTGGGAGATATTATGGGTGGATATGATGAGAGAGAGTTACATCCGGACTCAAGGCCTCTCACTACATTCGATACGCCACTTGGTCGTTTACAGTTAACAAGATTACCTCAAGGAGCAACAAATTCGGTTGCAGTTTATCAAGCTCAGATGGCTTGGATCCTTCAAGATGAAATTCCACAATATGCTGGAATCTTTATAGATGATGGAGGAATTAAGGGACCAACAACCGACTATGATAACCAGGTGTTGGAAGAGAATCCCGGAATACGCAAATTCATTTGGGAGTTTGCAATTACTTTAGAAAGAATCTTGTTTCGAATTGAAGAGGCTGGTTTAACTATTTCAGGTTCAAAATTTTCATGTTGTGTGCCAGCCTTAGAAATATTAGGCCATGTGGTATGTAGAGAGGGTAGGATTATGTCCAAGAAGAAAGTTAACAAAATTCAGTCCTGGCCAAGACCCAAGAATACGACCGAAGTTAGAGGGTTTTTAGGTGTTTGCGTATATGTTAGAATGTTTATCAAGGACTTTTCTTCATTGGCAGCTCCATTGAGACGGTTAACGAGAAAGGATGCAGACTGGGAGTGGGATGAAGAGTGTGAGAAGGCGTTTGTGAAGTTGAAGGAGGTTGTGGGGAAGGATTTAGTCCTGCACAAGTTGGATTATGGAAAAGATGCTGGTAGAATTTATTTAGCAGTTGATTCAAGTCAGGTTGCAGCTGGGGCGGTTTTGTCTCAGATGGATAAAGCTGGTTACATCAGGCCAGTTAGGTATGAATCTGTAGTATTTACTGAGGTCGAATCAAGATATTCTCAACCAAAATTGGAATTATGTGGTGTGGCGAAAATACTGAAGAAACTTCAGCATATTTTGTGGGGGCAACATTTTGAGTTGCAAGTGGATGCGAAATCGTTAATCCAGATGATTAATTCCCCAAGTTTACCGAACGCACCCATGACGAGATGGGTAGCTTTTATTCAACATTTTTCGTTTGATTTAGTTCATAAGCCTGGCAAAACTTTTACTATGCCAGATGGTTTATCAAGGAGACCACCCACTGAAGAAGATTCAGACTCAGAAGAGTTCGATGAAGATATACCTATTATCAAAGCCAGCACTAAAGGAGCTGAAGACTTTCCATACCTCCCCCATGAGGTTAAACTGGCAGGACTATTGTGTTTAGATTATGATGTTGATGACCTCCACCAAGAGGATAAACTGGAAAATAGTTTTTATGTTAATAAAGGTGTTGGAAAAGGTGTAGATAAATTCGGCAGAGAGGAGGTAGAAGAAGATGTGGTGTATGTAGAGGAAAATGGATTGGTAGTGTGGGATAGTAGTAAATTAAGGAATGGTGTATATGTTGGAGAATTAGAGAATTTAAATAAAAAGGTGGATAAAGAGAAAGAGGTATTTTTGAATACGGTTTTCGAAGGATCCAAAGGTTCAGAAGAAAAACGTCGACATAGCTCGATTAAAGATTTATTTAGGGGTCAACGATTATTGGCTCATTCATGTGCAGGTGATATTGGTGATAGAGAAGTCCCTATTGATGTTATATTAATCGATTTTCAAGATGAAGTCTGGGGTCAGACTGGTTTTTATTTTTTGTTAGTCAAATATTTGTTGACTTTAGAGAGGCCAGAAGATTGTGAAGACGATGAACGGGTGGCTATCAAGAGGAAGTCATCTACGTTTTACCTATCTGGTCGACGTTTAATGAGGAGGAGGTATCCAAATCCTCAAGTAGTTATAACTCAACAGAAGGGGCAAGAATTAGTTTTGAAATCACTGCATGAAGATCTCGGGCATAGAGGCGTGGGAGAAACATTTAGAAGAATTTCTGATTGATTTTGGTGGCCTGGCATGAAGATGGCTGTTAAACAGTGGGTTCAGTCATGCGAAGAATGTCAAAGACAAAGTTATTTAAGGCCAAAAGAACCTGGACGCGCGACCGGTGAAAATACACTCTTTGGGAGAGTTAGTTTAGATGCCGTTCATATAAAAGAGGGACGGTATAAATATTTAATTGTGGCCAGAGATGATTTATCTGGTTGGGTAGAGGCAGCGCCTCTTATTAATTTAACTGCCAAAAATGTGGCAGAATTTTTTTTGAATAATTGGGTATATAGGTATGGGGTGATGAAGTTGGTGACGGTAGATGGAGGTCCTGAATTTGGGACAGAGTTTAAAGAGGCCGTATTGAAAGTTGGATCAAAGGTTAGGGTAGCAACCCCATATTATCCCGAAGCTGAAGGCATGGTTGAAAGAGGGCATCAAGTTATTAAGGATGCTTTAGTTAAAATGTGTGGGACAAGTGCCGAAAAGTGGAGGCACTATTTACCTTTAGTTTTATTTGCTGATCGAATCACTGCCAAAAGGACGACCGGATTTTCACCTTATGAACTTGTTTTTGGACAGAAAGCAGTTTTACCGGTTGATTTAGAAGCTGAATCATATCTTGGAGTTGACTGGGACACGGTCAAAACTACTGAAGAATTATTGTGTGCGAGAATGATGCAGCTAGAAAAGAAAGAAGAATATTTAGAAAAGGCATATTTGCGGATGATGAAGATCCGAAATCAATCAGTTAGATATTGGGATGAGCGGTTGGCACATCGATTAAGGAAACCTTTGAACCCAGGTGATATGGTCCTGGTGTATAATAGGAGTTTGGAAAGTCAGTGGGGAAAAATGTTTGCAGATAGGTGGAATGGACCGTATAAAATCAAGGAGCAAGTTTCCGGCGGTTCATATGTGCTAGAAGAGTTGGATGGAGTAGAATTAAAGAAGAGGGTAGCGGCCGATCAAGTGAAACGGTTCTATCCTAGAGGCACCAGGAGTGCCGAAGTCTTCCTCCGCAATGAGGATAAACTATGATATCAATGAAACTTTATGGATTCCTCCGCAATGAGGATAAACTATGAAATTTCTTAAATTTTATCAACTCCGAAATGAGGATAAACTACAATTTTAATGATATCTATGAAATTTTATGGATTCCTCCGCAATGAGGATAAACTATGATATCAATGAAACTTTATGGATTCCTCCGCAATGAGGAAAAACTATGAAATTTCTTAAATTTTATCAACTCCGAAATGAGGGTAAACTACAATTTTAATGAAATTTATCAAACTTTATGGATTCCTCCGCAATGAGGATAAACTATGATGTTTATAAAAATCTTATGACGTCCTCCGCAATGAGGATAAACTATGAAACTTTTGAAATTTTAGGGATTCCTCCGCAATGAGGATAAACTATAATACCAACAAAAACTTATCGACCTCCGCAATGAGGATAAACTATATTCTTTATATCAAAATGCTTTACTGTCGTTACACTGCATATGGGCAATGAAACTATGATGAAACTTAACGAAATTCAAGAAGACCTTCATTAAAATTTTCAAAAACTTAAATTTCTTAAAATATGGGTGAAGATAGTGTTGGAAAATTTTTTTTAAAAATTTATTGGAAGAAGTGTTCACAGGGGAACCTTCTTAATTAAATATTGGCAAGTGTGGGGGTAATTGATGGGCTGGCTGCTCTATACACAATTACCCCATAATGTTCGTTTCCAAAATTTTCCCTGTTTCTAGTTGAATCCTGGCTTTGTCTTTTAATTTTAGGAAGTCCACTAAGACTATAAACTGGAACGAATCAAGAGACACCGCTCTCAACGCCGGATTCAAGATTTTTTTTATTTTGATTTTGATTTTTTTTATGTTAGATTGTGATTTCTTTTCTTTAATATATATTATGAATTATTGTAAAGGTGATGCTCACTGGTGGTCTCTAGTCATTTTTATAAATTGGAGGGAGCCCACCCAGTGATCATCATTATAAAAATTATCTTCTAAAAAACTTTCATTTATTTTCTTTTCTTTTCAATTTCTTAAAATTGTGTAACCACATCAAGTTGCACTTGGATGTGGGTATGATGTCGAGGGTACGGCTCATCAAATGGCCGGGGGGCATCTTTTAAAATTTTATTTTGAAATTTTTTTTTTTTTATTACTTTTTTAACTTTCTTTTCACAGTTGTTTATCTTTCTTTAAAATTTAAATTTTAACTTTTATTTCAAAACTATCTTTTCTAAAATCTTTTATTTTAAATTTAAAAAAAATAAATAAATAAATAAATAAAAATAAAATAAAAAAAAATAAAAAAATAAAAAATAAAAAAAAATAAAAAAAATAAAATAAAAATAAAATAAATAATAAAATATTAAAATAATAATAAAAAAAAAAAAAAAAAAAAATTAATTAAATCAAAATTATTATTATATTTCTTAGTTTATTTTTCAGTCTTCATTCTTTTTAGTTTATTCATTTAGTTTAGACAGGAAACAGGGTCTAGGGGAACTCAATACCAATGGGATTTTACTTCAAGATATCTGTTAGTCCTCCAAGACTTTAAACTGGCTACTTTTCAAGACATTCTTTAAGGTTTTTTTTTACACGTATTTTGGATCTTTTTAGTCCTCCAAGACTTTAAACTGGCTACTGTTCAAGACTTTCCTTAAGGTTTTATACAAATTTTGGAGCTGTTAGTCCTCCAAGACTTTAAACTGGCTAATTTTCAAGACTATTGTTAAAATTTTTTATTGGATTTGTTAGGTCCACCAAGACCTTAAACTGGAGAGTTATCAAATGTTAGGTCCACCAAGACCTTAAACTGGACTGTTATCAAGCTGTTGGGTCCACCATGACCTTAAACTGGATTTCTTATCGATTAAATGTTTGGTCCACCATGACTTTAAACTGGTAGTTCATTCATTGTTTAGTCCACTATGACTTTAAACTGGAAAATTAATATCTGCAGGATAATTCAACATTCATTGGACCACTATGGCCTTATACTGGATTACTTGTCGATCAAATGTTTGGTCCACTATGACATTAAACTGGATTATCAAATTTATTCAATCTTTGGTCAAGCCTAGGCCTTACTTAGGAATATATCAAGATATTTATGCACTTAAACGATCTTTGGTCCACCAAGACCATAAACTGGCAATCGATTATATGTTTGGTCCACCAAGACTTTAAACTGGAATTTCAATCTTGTTTGGATAACTCAATTCAATCTTTTAATTTATCACTGTCCACTAAGACTCTAAACTGGTTATTCAATTATTTCTGGAATTGGGTGTTGATAGCTTTAGGAGGTTAAAATTTTAGGTGGTAATGATGCTAATGAAAGCATAATGGTGAATTAGGTGAAATTTGTGGCGCTTTAACATGGTCTAAAGTTGAAATTATTATTGGAAGCCTGGCAAAAGTATTTTATGGGTTTGCTGTATAGCAAAGTTTGAAAATTGTGATGAAGGAATCAGAAGTTAGGATGGTAGTTGGATTTTAGGGAATGATTTTTTTTAGTGCCTCATAGTTAGGCCATTTTTTTTTTGGTGTGAAGCTTGGAGGACCTTATGGCGAGATTGGAATCATAGAATTCGGCTCAGTGGGGGGCCCTATGAGGTTGGAATCAGGAGTATTCGGCTCATAGGAAGATCCACTCTCTCAATGCTGTGACAAGAAGGAAGACTGGTATATGGGAGTCTGAAGGGATTCAAACCTTGCTCTCAGTAGTGGAATCATCACAAGATTTATTTTATTTTATGTTATATCAAGCCAGAGAAGAAAGAAAACATCATTTATGTTGAAAGTTTAAGAAGACCAAGCAAAAACAAAATTTTATCAAGTTATACTGTTAGAAAAGATAATTTCTTTGAAATTGTTCAACATCATTATCAAAGCTTTGCATTAAAATTCTTCTTTTCATGAGGTCTTCATGGTTATTAGCTGGAGTTTCTTGAAAATAGGCCAGCATTTTTCGTTTCAACTCATTAGTAAAGTCAAGAAAAAGATAGCGATGAAAATTTGGGTAATGATTGATATAGTCCGTCTTCACTCTACCAACATCATCAGTGTTGGTTATTTCGACAGCTAGAAGTTCAAATATGTTATTAAGTCATAGGTTTAGTCAATTTTGATTAAAAGTTTTTTTTTTTTTTTTTAGTAAGATAAATAGGGTCTTACATTTAGAGCCAGGAAACATAGTCTCAGCAAAGTTAGTTGGGGGTACTGGCGTTATAGGATTAGGATCTTGTGAAGGCAAAATTAGGCCGGGATCCGTTGATGAAGATTGAACTTTTGAAGCTGTTTTTGATCTTATTCGTTTTAAGAAGACAGGAATTTTGGATCGCTTTTTAGAAGTTGAGGGATCAGGGAGAGCTGCTGGTCCTAAATATACGTTTGTTTTAGAAGGAACTATTGGCCGGTTGCATTTGACTTTTTTCACACGGCATAAGTCGCAAGCTGTTCTGCCAGGAAGATTAGGGTTGGACATTAAACAAGGTACCTGGTATCGAGCGCAGAGTTCACATGGAGCGACAAGTTCTTTGGAAGACATATTGATGAAGATGAATTTTTTAGTTGATTAAAGAAGATGGTGGTTGAAGGTTAAAGATGAATATTGTGCTCAACCACTTATGCGAAGTTATAAGAATGGGGACATTCTCGATTGGAGGGAGGATGTGGTAGCCTAAAGTTTAGTACGGCACCTAAGTACGTAAATGGAGTTATTACGGCGTGCAAGATTGGCATTATTATTTTTTTTATAAAAGGGTTTTATTTAATTTATTGGAGTTTAAAATATGAAGAAATTGGTCACGAGCAAATGCCTACACAAATACAATTTATTTTACGGAGAAAACTTATTTTATGGTCTAAAAAAAATTTATAAGTATCAAGTCAAGACACTCAAGAACCTTGGGAAATTTTCCCAGAATTTTTACTATTTTTCTTATATTTTTAAATGAATTTTAAAGTTTTATAGAAATATTTACGTTTTCAAAAATTACTTAACTTTGATGAATTTTCACGGGGTAATTAGAGCTGCGCAGACTACGAAAATTAGTTTGCTAGGTAAAGGGGAAGTAGCTCTATTATGTGTAATTTTTCTAGATTTTTTATTATGGTTTTAAGGTTCTAAATTGAGTCCGGAAGTCCGGACAGACTCCGTTTCGACTCCGTACGGACTCCGTACGGACTCCGCTTTGACTCCGTACGGACTCCGTACGGACTCCGTTCCGGCTCCGTACGGACTCCGTACGGGCTCCGGATTGACTCTGGAAGAGCTCTGGAGGGGAAAACTTAGGCACGTGACTGGGAATACTTAAGCGCTTCTCAAACTCGAAATTGGGAGGAGGGACACATCATACAGCTTAATCATTAACCACCACAGTCTTATTTTTTATTACTCAACAAATTAAAATAACTTGTAATACCCTTATAACTTTATATTTTATATATAACATTTTAGAAATACTACTCAACAATTTAAAACACACTTCATACAGGGTATCTTTAGAAAGGTCTTCGTCGCTGGGACTTGATTATTGCTGTCTCATAAAAATTCAAAATATTATAAAAACATAAAAGTCAATCTTTACAGATCTTTCACTGGTACACCTTAATTGTTGTTATCAGTATTTCTTTCTCAACAGCCACTTTCATTAAATCTCAATAAGCGTTAATTATTTTAGAGTTTCATTATTTTTTTATCAATCAGATTCAAGTAGATTGGTTAGCTTAGTGATTTAGAATTCCCATTTTGTTATTTTTATTGGAAGGACGGGGTTTTCAGCTAAATCCACATATCTCCTCCGGATTCTGCTTACAGCAAGGCGACTGTAAGAGTTTACCTTACCATACCGGTTGATTTAGAAGCTGAATCATATCTTGGAGTTGACTGGGACACGGTCAAAACTACTGAAGAATTATTGTGTGCAAGAATGATGCAGCTAGAAAAGAAAGAAGAATATTTAGAAAAGGCATATTCGCGGATGATGAAGATCCGAAATAAATCAGTCAGATATTGGGATGAGCGGTTGGCACATCGATTAAGGAAACCTTTGAACCCAGGTGATATGGTCCTGGTGTATAATAGGAGTTTGGAAAGTCAGTGGGGAAAAATGTTTGCAGATAGGTGGAATGGACCGTATAAAATCAAGGAGCAAGTTTCCGGCGGTTCATATGTGTTAGAAGAGTTGGATGGAGCAGTATTAAAGAAGAGGGTAGTGGCCAATCAAGTGAAACGGTTCTATCCTGAGGCACCAGGAGTGCCAAAGTCTAACTCCGAAATGAGGATAAACTATGATATTGACGAAGATTTATGGATTCCTCTGCAATGAGGATAAACTATGATGTTTAAAAAAATCTTATCAACCTCCGCAATGAGGATAAACTATGAAATTTCTTAAATTTTATGGATCCTCCGCAATGAGGATAAACTATGATAACGACAAAATTTTATGAATTCCTCCGCAACGAGGATAAACTATCTTTTTTTTTTTTTTTATCAAAAATACTTTACTGTCGTTACACTGTATATGGGTGACGAAACTATGATGAAACTTAATGAAATTCAAGAAAACCTTCTTTGAAATTTTCAAAATTTAAAATTCTTAAAATATGGGTGAAGATAGTGTTGGAAATTTTTTTTAAATTTATTGGAAGAAGTGTTCACAGGAGAACCTTCTTAATTTAATATTGGCAAGTGTGGGGGTAATTGATGGGCTGGCTGCTCTATACACAATTACCCCATAATGTTTGTTTCCAAAATTTTCCCTGTTTCTAGTTGAATCCTGGCTTGGTCTTTTAATTATAGGAAGTCCACTAAGACTATAAACTGGAACAAATCAAGAGACACCGCTCTCAACGCCGGATTCAAGATTCTTTTTATTTTATTTTGTTTTTGATTTTTTTATGTTAGATTGTGATTTCTTTTCTTTAATATATATTATGAATTATTGTAAAGGTGATGCTCACTGGTGGTCTCTAATCATTTTTATAAATTGGAGGGAGCCCACCCAGTGATCATCATTATAAAATTATCTTCTAAAAACTTTCATTTATTTTCTTTTCTTTTCAATTTCTCGAAATTGTGTAACCACATCAAGTTGCACTTGGATGTGGGTATGATGTCGAGGGTACGGCTCATCAAATGGCGGGGGGGCATCTTTTAAAATTTTATTTTAAAATTTTTTTTAGTACTTTTTTTTATCTTTCCTTTCACATTCGTTTATCTTTCTTTAAAAATTAAATTTTAACTTTTATTTCAAAACTATCTTTTCTAAAATCTTTTATTTTAAATTTTAAAAAAAAAAAAAAAAATTAAATTAAAAAAAATAAAAAATAAAATAAAATAAATAAAAATAAAAATAAAAATAAAATAATTAAATAAAATAAAATAAAATAAAATAAAATAAAAATAAAAATTAATTAATTAATTAATTAAATCAAAATTATTATTATAATTCTTAGTTTTATTTTTCAGTCTTCATTCTTTTTAGTTTTATTCATTTAGTTTAGACAGGAAACAGGGTCTAGGGGAACTCAATACCTATGGGATTTTACTTCAAGACATCTGTTAGTCCTCCAAGACTTTAAACTGGCTATTTTTCAAGACTTTCATTAAGGATAATTTTCTTTATCTTGACATCTGTTAGTCCTCCAAGACTTTAAACTGGCTACTGTTCAAGACGTTCTTTAAGGTTTTTTTACACGTATTTTGGATCTGTTAGTCCTCCAAGACTTTAAACTGGCTACTGTTCAAGACTTTCCTTAAGGGTTTTATACAAATTTTGGAGCCGTTAGTCCTCCAAGACTTTAAACTGGCTAATTTTTAAAACTTTCATTAAAGATTTTATATTGGAGCTGTTAGTCCTTCAAGACTTTAAACTGAATTTCAAGGATGTTCAAGATTTTATGGATATTTTTGGAGACAGATTTTTTTTATTTTATTTTATTTTTATCAAACAAATGTTAGGTCCACCAAGACCTTAAACTGGAGTGTTATCAAATGTTAGGTCCACCAAGACCTTAAACTGGACTTTTATCAAGCTGTTGGGTCCACCATGACCTTAAACTGGATTTCTTATCGATTAAATGTTTGGTCCACCATGACTTTAAACTGGTAGTTCATTCATTGTTTAGTCCACTATGACTTTAAACTGGAAAATAAATATCTGCAGGATAATTCAACATTCCTTGGTCCACTATGGCATTATACTGGATTACTTGTCAATAAAATGTTTGGTCCACTATGACATTAAACTGGATTATCAAATTTATTCAATCTTTGGTCAAGCCTAGGCCTTACTTAGGAATTTATCAAGTTATTTAGGCACCTAAAAGATCTTTGGTCCACCAAGACCATAAACTGGCAATCGATTATATGTTTGGTCTACCAAGACATTAAACTGGAATGTCAATCTTGTTTGGATAACTCAATTCAATCTTTTAATTTATCACTGTCCACTAAGACTCTAAACTGGTTATTCAATTATTTCTGGAATTGGGTGCTGATAAGCTTTAGGAGGTTAAAATTTTAGGTGGTGATGATGCTAATGAAAGCATAATAGTTAATTAGGTGAAATTTGTGGCGCTTTAACATGGTCTAAAGTTAAAATTATTATTGGAAGCCTGGCAAAAGTATTTTATAGGTTTGCTGTATAGCAAAGTTTGAAAATTGTGATGAAGGAATCAGAAGTTAGGATGGTAGTTGGATTTTAGGGAATGATTTTTTTAGTGCCTCAGTGTTAGGCCATTTTTGGTGTGAAGCTTGGAGGACCTTATGGCGAGATTGGAATCATAGAATTCGGCTCAGTGGGGGGCCCTATGAGGTTGGAATCAGGAGTATTCGGCTCATAGGAAGATCCACTCTCTCAATGCTGTGACAAGAAGGAAGACTGGTATATGGGAGTCTGAAGGGATTCAAACCTTGCTCTCAGTAGTGGAATCATCACAAGATTTATATTATTTTATTTTATGTTATATCAAGCCAGAGAAGAAAGAAAACATCATTTATGTTGAAAGTTCAAGAAGACCAAGCAAAAACAAAATTTTATCAAGTTATACTGTTAGAAAAGATAATTTCTTTGAAATTTTTCAACATCATTATCAAAGCTTTGCATTAAAATTCTTCTTTTCATGAGGTCTTCATGGTTATTAGCTGGAGTTTCTTGAAAATAGGCCAGCATTTTTCGTTTCAACTCATTAGTAAAGTCAAGAAAAAGATAGTGATGAAAATTTGGATAATGATTGATATAGTCCGTCTTCACTCTACCAACATCATCAGTGTTGGTTATTTCGACAGCTAGAAGTTCAAATATGTTATTAAGTCATAGGTTTAGTCAATTTTGATTAAAAGTTTTTTTTAGTAAGATAATAGGGTCTTACATTTAGAGCCAGGAAACATAGTCTCAGCAAAGTTGGTTGGGGGCACTGGCGTTATAGGATTAGGATCTTGTGAAGGAAAAATAAGGCCGGGATCCGCTGATGAAGATTGAACTTATGAAGCTGCTTTTGATCTTATTCGTTTTAAGAAGACAGGAATTTTTGATCGCTTTTTAGAAGTTGAGGGATCAGGGAGAGCTGCTGGTCCTAAATATACGTTTGTTTTAGAAGGAACTAATGGCCGGTTACATTTGACTTTTTTCACACGGCATAAGTCGCAAGCTGTCCTGCCAGGAAGATTAGGGTTGGACATTAAACAAGGTACCTGGTATCAAGCGCAGAGTTCACATGGAGCAACAAGTTCTTTGGAAGACATATTGATGAAGATGAATTTTATAGTTGATTAAAGAAGATGGTGGTTGAAGGTTAAAGATGAATATTGTGTTCAACCACTTATGCAAAGCTTTAAGAATGGGGACATTCTCGATTGGAGGGAGGATGTGGTAGCCTAAAGTTTAGTATGGAACCTAAGTATGTAAACGGAGTTATTACGGCGTGCAAGATTGGAGTTATTATTTTTTATAAAAGGGTTTTATTTAATTTATTGGAGTTTAAAATATGAAGAAATTGGTCACGAGCAAATGCCTACACAAATACAATTTATTTTACGGAGAAAACTTATTTTTACGGTCTGAAAAACTTATAAGTATCAAGTCAAGTCACTCAAGAACCTTGGGAATTTTTCCCAGAGTTTTTACTATTTTTCTTATATTTTTAAATGAATTTTAAAGTTTTATAGAAATATTTATGTTTTCAAAAATTACTTAACTTTGATGAATTTTCACGGGGTAATTAGAGCTGCGCAGACTACGAAAATTAGTTTGGTATGTAAGGGGGAAGTAGCTCTATTATGTGTAATTTTTCTAGATTTGTTATTATAGTTTTAAGGTTCTAATTGAGTCCGGAAGTCGGGACAGACTCCGTACGGGCTCCGGATTGACTCTGGGAGAGCTCTGGAGGGGAAAACTTAGGCACGTGACTAGGAATACTTAAGCTCCTCTCAAACTCGAAATTGATGGGGGGGGACAGATCATACAGCTTAATCATTAACCACCACAGTCTCATTTTTTATTACTCAACAAATCAAATAAATTTGTAATACCCTTATAACTTTATATTTTATATATAACAATTTAGAAATACTATTCAACAATTTAAATCACACTTCATACAGGTTTTCTTTAGAAAGGTCTTCATCGCTGGGACTTGATTATTGCTGTCTAATAAAAATTCAAATTATTATAAAAACATAAAAGTCAATCTTTTCAGATCTTTCACTGGTACAACTTAATTGTTGTTATCAGAATTTCTTTCTCAACAGCCACTTTCTTTAAATCTCAATAAGCGTTAATTATTTTAGAGTTTCATTATTTTCATCAATCAGATCCAAGTATATTGGTTAGCTTAGTGATTTAGAATTCCCATTTTGTTATTTTTATTGGAAGGACGGGGTTTTCCACTAAATCCACACATCTCCTCCGGATTCTGCTTACAGCAAGGCCACTGTAAGAGTTTACCTTACCATACCGTCAATAATTTGGGAAGGCCTCCAATTGTCAAGGGGTGCTTTTGGTCTAGAAGCTTGGTTCGAGGTTTATACGAGGAATTTTGGGGTTTTATTGGACTCTCAAAGAATGGTACGTATTTCTTAATCAAATAATTGCTTTACTCAAATAAAAGAGGTTGTTATAAGATATCAATATAAATTATAGATTAGAATTACGGTGTTTTAAATACTAAAACTATAAAATATAGGAATAAATGTATTGTTGTGAGTGTAATAATAATGTAAGTGATAAAAAGAATGTTTTGAAAAGCACAAAGTAAGAGGCCTTTTATAGGCAAAACATGCGGGAATAAAATATACGGAATTCACACTATGTATTGTAAGAATGTGAGTAAAAGAATGACTGAAAGGAGTACATATATGACATAAGAATTAAATAAATGATACGTCAACAAGGACATCAAATTTATTAGCAATAAAGTTTGAGTTCCTTGGACTGTCACAATTAATTACACAATAATTAATTAATTATATTACTTTCACGGGATTCCAGATCTCTCACTGAGGTAATATAATTAATTTAAAGTTTTTTATTATAATTTTATTTTTAAATTCTATTCCCATTGACTTATACCATTGAGCACAGTGTTAGGGAGTAAAATTGTAAGGGACATTTTATTTACATTAATTAATTATACTACTTATTGTACTTAACTAGTTAATTGTAAGTAATGCTTAAGTAGGTAATTAATTATTAGTAAGAAGAAGGGGCGTGGCTTCAACTCAGTAAAATAATTAATTATTTTACCAGTTAAGTCTAGTAGCCTGGCTGAATGTGTGTGTGTGTGTGTACAGTTACCAGCAATAAATCCTTGCCAAACTCAAATTTTTTATTTATTTTATTTTTTTTACTATTTTGTGGTAACACTCTCCCTAAAATGATTTTGATTCCATTTTTAAACTGATTTCATGACTCCTGAAGGCCATTAGATTCATAATATAATGTTGAAGAAGAAAATAAAAGATAAAAAAAGATAAAAAAAGATCAATAGTTTTCTATTCATTATGGGTTATCAATGTTAAGGGATCTGCAATTAGGGATCAGGAATTTTTTTTTCATAGTGTAGACAATCATAGAGTACTAGCTATAGGCCTTGACCAAGGGAGTTGGAGAAAACCAGAGAGAAAATCCCCAGTCCCTTTTTAGAAATACCAGGTGAGATTAATTTGCTACAGCAAATTAGAGACTGTTACAATTACCCTTCCAAAAATTTCTTGAATGCTTAACAAGTCAAGAAAGTAGCCAATAGCCGACCACTGAGAGCCAATAAACTAAAACCTGAAATGCAGAGAAAATCCACACCAGAAACCAGAAACACAGTGCATTTGTTGCACAGAAAACAGCAATAATATTTGATGCAGGCTGCAAATCTGCACCAGAGAAACCAGTTTCCAAAGTTGAGTTAAATGAAGAACTATACTTGCATCAAACACAGCCAATTGTGTCTAAAAAACAGTGAAAGCAGAGTATGAAACAGTGATCTAATTACTAGATAGTTGTATGAAAAATAGAGTTGCAACAAACTGTCTTATTCAGTATCTACACACAGACATATATTAAAATCTATGTTACACCTGCAAAATTGACTATTCTTCCACTAAAATTGCATAAAAACCCCTCTAGAAGCACTACCCAGGTTGCTACAGTCAAGGCAGGTGGGTGACTTCCCTAAACCAAAAAACCAGAGCCTCTAAAAACCATGAAAACAACATAAAACACCTTAAACCTATAAATATGATAAAAAATAATCAAAACTCAAAATGTAAAGAAAAATTAGCTCTATCATATGGTTCTAATAACTTAAACCTAGCACTTAAGGCTAGCCAAAAAACATGAAAACCAAAATTAAACAGTTATAGTAAAAACCAAAATATGCCCCAATGAGCCATTAAAACCCAGAATATAAAAAATACCATCAGGACATGAATTATAAATAAACACCAGGTATATCCAATGATAATAGCCACATCTCCATATTACCAATAATCATTCCAGTAATCCAGAAAAACAACATAAACCCCCAATTTCAGTATACCTGACACTCCCAAATGTCAACCCAATTACCAAAACAGCACCAAATCAACTTCTCAAAGGCACTATTCATGTTAATATGCCACACTGGATCAGAAATTATTAATTGAAGAAGATTCTTACCCACTAGCCCAAAGACTAGTGGATAAGGAAGGCACAATAATGCATTCTCCCACCTCTTATACCCCAATTTCTATTCCTAATTCCTGATCCCTGTCACCAGAAAAACTATGCACAAGGTCAAGGGAGTTCCTGAGTAAGTGATATTGGAAAAAGTAAATTGAGAACTACTTCAAAGCACAGAGGATTACTTTGAAGAATTTATTTGAAGATATTTCAAAGAGAAATTGATCCTGCTTTGAGATAGGTTTGAGAGAAATATTAATGTATGTTCTAAATTGACACTAATTATTCTGGCTAATCTCACAAAGGGTTTTAATTAATAATCAAAGAAAGGATTTAGGAATTTAGTGTTGATTAAAATTGATTATTAAGAAAGGTAGGAAACAATAATAGCCTAATATAATTTCAACTACTATCAGAACATATTATAATTAAATTCAAAGGAATGTTGAACCCATCCAACCCATTTATATTGACAACTCTACCTCAAATTGATATTTTGAATAATCTATCATTACCCAATCACAGACCCTTTAACCTTACTATCTACCCCTACTCACAGACCCTTAATTACCCTTTGATACACAATAACCCACATTTAGAGTATTGCATCCACCATAGCACTAATGTGTGGTGCTTCACTTAAGATTGTAAAGTATAAGAATATGATTGACTTATTTAGAATTTAATATTTAGATAGCGCAGTCAAATTGAGGTACAGCTAGTCCTAAAATGCTTTGTTCAAAAAAAAATTCAACTTTTGCCAATAATTTTACATTCTGTCTAGAAATGCCATCACCACAAAAATTTCTCATTTGAGAGAGAGAGGTGAGAAACTTGTTCATTCACTTTCTAAAAAATTCTTAAAAAACAAAAAAACTGTTAGGTATAGTTCCTCTTCCCACCCCAGCATCAATGACAGTTTCCCACTAATTGCTCATTTGGTGGAAGAAACATTATTTCTCAAGCTTTTTCAGGTAAATATACTTAATTATACTGGTTTCCTTTGCTAATATTTCCTTATTTTTTATTTTTTACCCTATTTTTTCCCTGTATTGTGTGTTCCCCCCCCCCTCAAGATTGGGTGATTTTTTTGTTTGGTGAGCTTTTTATTTGTTTTCTCAATTCTTTTTATCGGTTATAAAGGTGTTTATTCTAATATCACTCTAGTTCACACTTTGAAAAATATTCCATTCTTAAATAAGACCCACAATTCAAACTTTCCATGGTAATGGAAGCTTTGAATGGACTAACCCTTGATGATATTAACTTTAAAAATTCTTGTAACATTCATTTTAATTCTCCTTGCAATTGGCTTAAGATCTATAAAGAAACCCAATCTGTGGTCAGATATCCTTCTTTGTGCCTTAAGACTGGTTGCCCATTAATTTTACAGGAAGATCATTAAAAATTTATACTGGAAATGGTAGAAGAAGACCCTACCATTTATCAGGATGAAATTATTGAAATATTGAAAAATGATCACAATATAACAGTCTCAAAGTCTACTATAGCCAAGGAGCTAGTTCATCACCTTCATCTCAGCAAAAAATTATTACAATGTGTCAATCCAGCTCAGAGCCTTTTTCAAAGAGCAAAATTCTTTGCAACTGTTGAACAGCTAAATGTATCTCAATTGATATTTACTGGTGAGTGCTCTTTTTTGTTTTGATTAAAACTATAGCTAACTTTTGTGGTTGGAGTAATTGTTTTAAGATGAATGTGGTATATCATTAGATAATGTATATTTTTCAAAAGGTTGGGTATTAAAGGGCAGGCATACCAAACAAGTCTCTCATGTGAGAGCAAGGCATCTTTTTAAAATAATACCTGCAGTATCTCTATCTGGTAAACATGATTCAGCAAGAGACTGTCACTAGATTCCATTTTGAATTTTACTTGGAGAAATTTTTGGTCAATTTTTTGTTACCTGTTTTTTTTAAATAATCTAATTTTTTCCATTTATTTCCCCTTAGTTTCCAATGATGAATCCCTATCACCATGCAATATGGGGGGTGGACTTGCTAGAAAGTCTGCAAACTTGAACCCAAATTCTTTTTTGTTTGAGCATCAATTGAGGTGTTGATGAAGCTGTCAAGAAACACAAAAGAATCTTTGTTGAGCTCACTGATAAGACAACTTGAATATGTACTGAATTTCAGTAAACCATTACATGAAAACATCTTGAAATGTGGCTAGTATGATTTTTTGAAAAAATGTTGAAATAAGTGCCCACCATAAACTAACCAGGCTTGGAAATAAATAAGATATAAAGAATTTTTGTTTTTCATTTAAATTCTTTTAAAATGAAAATCTTTTCAATTTATATTGAATCAAATTCAATAATACAATAATATAGGCTCCGAGCTCAAATATATAGATAAACTATTAAATATCATAAGAAATTATTAGAGATAGAATATTTAATGCAGTTAAACTATTAAAAAAAGTTCAACTCATTGAAAATTTTGAGAAAAAATATTTTTTTTTCTTATTATTTGAATAGATAGTAATAAATCTTATGAAGATATATAATATATGTAGAAGGTAAGAAATTATAAAAAATAAATTTTAGAAGAATTTTTTAAATAATATAATTTGTAATAATTATATGTAGACATATAGTTTTATCACCAGTAGGTGAAAACAGTATATGTGTACTATAAAATCTTCAAAATGAGATGCATTTATCTTCCACATATATGAATGCAAATTTGGAAATTAAAATCTTATTTAATCAAATTGTAGAATACATTTTCACAAGAAGTCTAGTGGTTATTTTATGTTCAATTAATCACACTTTCTATTCTATTTAACTTGGTTATTGAATCTCTCTATTCAGTAAATTTGTTTGGAAAAACTCTTTTCTGCTCCTCTCCTATCCTTTCCATTCCAATAAACTCAAAAACATCTCCCTCTCTTATTTTCAGCCTCTTAAAACTCATGTTTTTATCCTGCTCCCACCCTTTCTCAACCCTCTCCACAATTTCTAATCACTTTTGACTCCTTCCAAGCCACACTCTACCCCTTTTAATCCATGGAAAGTGAGGTTTTTTTGAGTGACGGAAAAAAAAAATATCTTTAAAGTTAAACAAAAAGGGTGAGTTGACAGGTGGAGAGGGTAGGATGGGGGTGAGGATAGAATAAAATGGTGTAGAAAGGGTTGGGAGGGAAGCAAAAGCGGTAGTTAGGGGTGTGAATGGTAATAAGATGTATGGTATAAGATGAGAAGGGTATAGAAATGTGTATTGAAGGATGCGGAGGGAAGAAAAAACATTTGAATTAACTTAAAAGGCTTCATAAAGTAGTGAAAGGGGTGGGTGATTTGGGAATGGAAGTAAAGGGGGTGAGAAGGGGTGATGAAACCCAGAGAAAGGGTAAGAAGGGGTGATTGAAGGGGCAAAAAAAGTGAAAAATATCATGGTGTACTCTGACATTTGGCTTAACATCAGAGTACACTATCATCTAAAATCACTGACTACAGAAACAGCTGTAGTTTGTCCAAATGAAGACTGGTTGACAGCTGTAAATTTCTTATCTTGTGAGAACACAGATGCATAGAATTTTTTAAATTTACAAAACATGGAATTTTCTGATCCATGGAAATGTATAAAACTTGTTCAATTTAAAATAAAGCTTTCTTGTATCATTTGAAAGAATACTATATTCCAATAAATAAGCATTTATATATAAAAATTAAAAATGAAATAAAATCACAAATATATTACATATAATTTCATGGAAAATGATTACTAATTGTGCTTATAATTATAAAAAAAAAGTATTTTTTATTATGAGGAACAAATTTAAACAAAAAAACCCGTATTCAAATTCAAACCATTGATATTGACATGATAAGGTGAAATTTATTATATTTTATTTCAAAATTCAGCTCTGTTGAAGATGTGCAGAACAGATTTAATATGCATTGTTGGGTTTGAAAAAACAAATAATAATAATTTTTTGATATATCGCAACTTTAAGCTTTATTTTTTACCTTTATAGTGTTATATATACCTGAATGAATACATGTAATTATTAAAAATTTAAGAAAAAAATAATAATTATATGTCTCAAAATATATATTATTATTTATTCAACAGGAGTAAAAACTTTTTTACTGCTCTTCATTACTAAATATATTTTATGTCGATGAACATATACATTTTTCAAAAATGTTATATCTAAGCTTTAATTGATCTTAGATTGAACTCTAAATGTAATCCAGTTTCTAAATGTTCTTGCAGCTGACTTATAATTTAATTTGTTTTAAAAATATTTCTTAATTTGATGTCAGATTTTTTAAAGTATACAAAAGTACATTTCTTGATCAAATGGATTTATGTTAAATGCTTCATGAATTGTTGGAAATAAATAAACCTTTGAACAATATTATAATATTTCAAATGAATTTCACTATATTATAGTGTAACATTTTTCAAATTATAGATTAAGGGAAGCACTCATCTTAGTTTTTTTTGAACTATACTAAATAACATAATTTTTCTAATTTTAAGTTTATGTTTTAGGTAATTTTAAAGAGGAAATTTCTTTTTATAAACATAAATGATAAAATTCCTTCAGAGTATTGCATTACTTTTTTTAAAACCATATTTCTAAGTTTTAATAAAAAATCAAGGGAAAAACTAAATTAAGATATCAAATAAAAATTGCTTTTCACCAATTAAAAAGTCATGATAAAATAAGCGAATGTCCTTAATTTTTTCATCAAAAAAGTTGAAATAAATCTGGTTTGTATGAGGTTTATTAATAATATACTAATTTAATTATCAGATAAGGGATATACCAAAGAGAAAATATTTAGTTGTTTATTGTAAAAAAATATCAAATATAATTTAATTTATAGATTTAATTGTTCAATTTCATAAAAATTTAATATATTACTTATTAATTTGATTATCCAATTTCTAATAAAAAGCTAAAATTTCTTGAGATTCTTTTTATTTCACCTGAGACTTATGTATACTTTTTAAGCTGTTAATTATGCTGGTGAAAAGTTTTGATTCCATAAAACAAGAGTTCCCACCTGTGCCTTTGAACTCTATTTAAAGTTTATAATAAATATATTAAATTATACAAAATAAATATTTGAAATATTTTCTTAATTTTAAATTTATTTTAATATTTGTATTTTCTATGAAAATAACTCAAATTTTCTATTATATATATTTTTAAACAAAATTTCATAGTGAGGTTTTCATAAAAAAACTGGAAAAGTTATTAGAAAATCAATCTGCCTTTTCAGTAGAGTGACTTAAAAGTCATTAAGTCTAGAATTGAGCCTTGAATCATCTCTTTTCAAGTATAAACACTATCTATAATTTGTGGTTAAAGTTTCCAGTTGTACACTATTTTTATCCACAAAAATAGTATTCATGAACATAATAACATTAAATTTATAATTTTAAGAATTATTTATTGGCTTATTTTAATTTCTAATTCAAAATTAAAGGTTCTTTTGAGTTGAATGTTTTCTCAAAATTAGAGATTCACTGATTAGTGATTTATTTCTTCAATTCTATGAGATTAATTTTCTGATCTAATAGATCCTACAGAATATTAATGGAAAAAATACAAGAATTTGATAATTTCAGATATTCATTGTGTTTAAATAAGATATCATATATATTTATTTTTTAGTTGAGGAATCACTATAAATATAAAAAGTTTGAAATTAATTACCTTACTCTTTTTCTTTTTTCTTGAATTCACAAAGTCCAAAAAAATTATTAGAATATACCATTTACAGAATTAGATTTACTTTAAAATATCAAATCAGATATTTTTCATTTAAGTGTAGTTGCTGCAATCAAAATAGAAGGGTGCTTCTTTTAGTAAAAAATTAGCAAATAACACATTGCTTTTTCTTTTTCTTTTTTATTTTTGGTTTTGTGAATTTTGTACCAAATTCTAGAATCAAAAATTTAAGAGTTCTGATGGTTAAAGGTATTGATAATGTAATTCATTTAAATTCAAGAAATAATATTGTATAATCTTAAAATTTATATGTGAGATAAAACAAAACTTCACCTTATATATTTTTACTGATCATATTAATTTTGTAAGCTTTCAAACAGCACATATGTGCTATAAAAATGAAACTTATTGATAAATATAATTGTTACAAATTTTCTTCTTAAATTATTCAATAAATCAAAATAAGGATTATGAAAAAAATCAATTTTATGTCTTTTTTTTTTAGGATAAAACTCAAAAAAATAATCCAAGTAAATTTTTTTCAGAATAATGTGGATTAAGCAGATTCATAAATTTTTAGTGTACTTATTTCTATCCAGTTTTCATTTGATTTTCACCATGATTTCAGTATTTATTCATCTATCAATAATGAAGAGCTCATTCTGAGCTCCATCTGAGTTCATTCTGGGTTCCATCTGACTTCAATTTGAGGACTTGCTAGCAAGTTCCTTTTAAATATTGTGTGTTGTATCCTGCAGCAAACAGTGTCCTTGTTTTATATAAAGCTGCATTCCATCATGGGGGGAGAATAGCCAAGATAATTCATAATCATTGTTGAAAAATTGTATATTTGCCTTCTTATTCTCCTGATTTAAATCCTGTTGAAAATTTTTTCTCTGTGCTCAAAAGTAATCTCAGAAGATATGCCAAAGTGAGTGGGGGGCATGAAGATAAAATTATTATTGATGGTTGGGTAAAAGTTCTATTTAAAAAAAATTTATTAAATAAAATGCATAAGGCTACTAGTTATATCGTATAATGCATGTTTTTCAAAATGCTTTGAATGGTTAGTGTGACCTTCACATTCAGCTTGAATTTGCTTTAAATAAGGTCATGGTTTTTAGCTGAAAATCTGAGAGTATTTTGATGTGCTTAAAGGACACTAATATTATTTATGTGAAATGCTTAATTTGAATCAATATTCTCAATATAGATTGGTCTAAAACAGAATGTATTGTAGTTAATTTTTTTTAGTTTTATATAAAAAATGTTTCAACATAAAAAAGAGAAAGTTGTTGCTTCTAAAACCAAGCCACCACAAACACCTTAGAAAGATATAAAAGCTCTCCTGTCCTTTTCAAATAATTTTATCAACTATATCATTTCACTATATAAAATATTCATGTTTAAAATCATGTTTTGTATATTTTAAATTTAAGTAGTTAGTTTTAAATCAAGTATTCATAAAAAGTTATTTTGTCATAAGTGTTGTGTAGTTTTTTCATATAAAACTTAAAATATCCTGAGTGCTAATACATTTCAAATAAACAGGATAAGCTTTTGAGTATTGGACTAAGTCTCAAGAATAAGGTTTTTAAATAGCTTGATTTTCAAGCTTATTTGCATTGAAGTCTTGAAAGAACAACCAATGATTGCGTTGCATACTTTGCAATGCATTTTGCAACTCAACATCAAATGGGTCAACTTTTTCATGAAAAAAAATCAGACATAGAAGAATCCAATTCATTTGAACCTAAATCCAAGGAAACTGTGGGAAAAGCATTATGAGGTTTGTCTTGATTTAAATTATTAATCATTTGATGATTAGGCTGATGACTTAGTGCATTTATTGTTGTGCCCAGAATTTTGGCTAAAACATTCAAAGTGACAGTCATTCTGGAGTTAGAAACAACTTCAGTTTGTAGGACATAAGAATTGGCTGTTGGATGGCAGGGGAACCTCAGCTGGGGAGTATTGAGGGGAAACAAATGAGAGACTTGGGTAGGTTTATTTTTCTTAAGAAAAAAAATAAATTCAAAAAAAAATTAGCATTAAAATTCAAATACATTTTTTATTAAATACTTACAGTTGCTGTAGCCCATATCTCTACCAAAGCAGGCGCAAAAATGAAGTATTCATGCAAATTTGAAGGGATGACACAAAAAAATGCTTCTGAGCAGCCAGTGAGATCCTCCCATGGAAGATGTGATTCTTGAATCAAACATACTATCTCATAATTTTCAGCGGTAAGCTCCACCCCCCTGCTAATACCAGATTCACATGAAGAATTACTTTGGTTTATTGAGCAGTGTTGTGAGAAAGATTGACGCTAATCACCATGAAAAAGTAGACTTTAATATAAAATTATTAAAAAGTAGTAAACCACAGAATAAAAACCTTAACTGCCCATTTAGGGTCCTTTTTCTCAACCTGGCATATAATACTTTTCCCATCTTTTAATTTGTGTGCAACATCAAGAAAATTTTGTAGTATCTCATTTAAATCTAAGCAAGTTTTCCTTCTAGCTGAAAATCTTCCTCCATGAGAAATTACTAAAAAGCATGTGAATGTTTCTAAATACAGTTGTTTACAAATGTGCTCTGCCCACAAAAAGTCCTTTCCCTCCTTGATTGTAGTAATAGTTTCATCCTTAAATCTTTAAATTTCTGAATTACTGATTGGACAAATAATTGATAAATTATGAGTTTTAGAGATCACCTTCTCAAACTTTGGTTGCCTCTTAGACCCCATAGATCTCCTTCTTAGGGTTCTCTGAGATAATTATTCCTTTGGTATATAAAAACAAACTCTTTAAAGACTGTTATAAAGTTTTGGTAAGGTAACTGTAAATTACTGTCAGATTCATTAGGGGGCATCAAAGTTGACCAATCCACAATTAAATAAATTGTGGATAAAAATCCTTATATCCCAATTATCTTCTGCAATTATTTTTGCTAATAATTGGGTTATTAGAAATTTTATGTGTCAAAGTTGACCTCTTATCCAACATTTTTCTACTCAATTTTTCATAACCACATATCGGAAAACTTTCTGTCATAACCACATCTTGGCCTACCTTCATTTATAACCACATCTTTGACTACTCCCTGGCTATGCCTTCTACCTTTCTGCGCACTCCCATACTCATCTCACCCTGTCTATTCTCTCCATTCAGAACACCTTGCTATCTCATCTGCTTTTTTTACTCCTTTTCATCTTCAATTATCTTAACATTCCCCATCATCATAGATCTTCTCAAAGTAAGCCTTCCCCCAGTTGTTCTTCAAATTTCACTACTCCCTATTTCCCCTGCTCAGCCAATAAATCAAAGGCCATTTAATTAAAAAAAAGATCATCTCATTCTTATTAAATGGCTGAAAACTAAATCTAAATATGATTCTTGTTTTGGTACTGAAAATTCAACTAAAGTAGGATGGCCCCCTGCATCAAAAGTTAATGGTTATCTACTACTGGACAATGAATTATGGAATAAGACCAAGGGAAGGATAGATCTTTTACCTAAAAAGATGTCTGAACGTTTCAAGCATTACCAAGGAAAATACAAGAAGGCAAAGACTCTTTCATCTTCCACTGGTTTTGGTATTACCGACATTGATATCAATAAGGGCATAGAATCGATAGGTGATAAACTTGAATCTTAATGTCCTTACTTTAAAGAGATGGATGCTATTTTTGAAGAGTGAGCTGATGTTAATCCTGAAAACATTCTGGATGGTGAAGATGATATCTCCAAACATGATGTTGAAAGAAATCTTTTTCCTTCTTCTTCTACTCAAGCCTCTCCTCATTCAACTTCCACAAATCAAGATAACTTTTCAATAGATCCTTATGGCAATATAAACTAACCTGATCTAACTCAATTATGTTTTTTTCTTTTATCTTACCAATTCTTTTTTTATTTACATTTTCTTATTTCTAAAAAGACTGAAGAACAAATGCAGGAACCACAATCAACTGAGTTGGAAGCCAGAAAAATGATGAGAAGGAAAATGTGACCTTGAACAAAAAGCAAAGGGCTTCAAGTAGTCTAAGTTTCCACTCTCAAGGAAGAAAAAAAGTGATACTTCTTCTCAATACCCATTTTCTTCTATCAAAGAATTTTTGGAGATATTTGATGCTGGTAAGTAATAGCATACCTCTTAATACTTTACTCTGCTTTTCTCCTAATTTTTGTTAATATTTCTTGTCACTCTAGAGAAAGCAGAAGTTGATAAAGAGACTCTAAATTTTGAAAAGCAAAAATACAAGCTCTCTTTAAGGAGGGATGATAGGACACAAGACTTGGAGGAGAGGAAGTACAAGATCTCTTTACAGAAGGATGATAGAGCACAAGACTTGGAGGAGAAGAAATTCAAGCTAACTCTTAGTATTGAAAAATCAAAGAAAGAGGAGAAAACACTTGAGCATCAAAACATAATGGAACAGATAAAATTTAAGCATGATCTTGAGGAAAATTCAAAGAAGAAAATTTTTTTAATGGAATGTGTTTTAGCCAATAAATTTTATGAGGAAATTGAATGTCTAATGAAATTTTTTTAATTACTAGTGTGTTTTATTTCTTTCATACTTCAACTATTCATTATTATTTGTACATAAAATTTTACAATAATTTCCTGTATTTCATTACTCTATCCATCATTAGTTGAATTTTTGTATTTTTATTTTAAAATTTCTTTTTTAAATAAAATTTTCAAGTCTCATTTGAAAATTTTGCCAATCCCCCCCCCACTGCATTTTTTTGAAGTAAGGGGTGGGTATCACCAAAGTTCTTTCAAGTCAATAATCTTGAAAGTCTTATGAAAATTTGGCATTAATATTCCCTGCATTTTATGGGTCTCACCAAAATTCTTTCAAGTCAAGAATTTTGAAATTCTTATAAGAAATTTTGCAAATACTCCCCCCCGCATTTTATTAAAGTAAGGGACAGATATCACCTAAATTTCAAGTCAAGAGTTTTGCAAGTCTTATGAAAAATTTTGGCAATACTCCCCCCTGAATTTTATTGAAGTAAGGGACAGATATCACCAAAATTTCAAGTCAAAAATTTCACATGTCAGATTTGAAAATTTGGCAATACCTCCCCTGAATTTTATTGAACTAAGGGGTTGGAATCACCAAAATTAAATATAATTACATGAGTTAATATATAAACAACTAATATATATCAATATCCCTAGTTTTAAAGAAGTGAAAATTCCTCCTGCCAAAATGTGGACCAAGTCTAGAAACTAAGTTTGGGACTTTCCACAGGTATAGGCAAGATAAACCCCATGAAACAATTTAATGTTATCATGATTACCGTTTATACAAATCAAGTTTGTTGGCCAATTACTTTACTTTAGGAATTTGAAATATAAAAGTTATTTATAAAAAATTATGAAAAAATAAAAAATATTTGATGACTCTACTCATCCCCATATTTTTGATCTACATAAAGTTTTTTTATATCTGTTAAATTTACCTTCTTTTTTTACCTTGTTTAGTCTGTGGATTAATTTTTGACAGATTTAAAATGAACACCTAAAATGTGTGAACTCTTGAAAAGATTCCAAGCCAGGTGGAGCTTTGGTTGTTTGAAAGAGAAGTAAGAGGTTATTCTAACAAAATAGACATTTTTTTCTCTGAGCAAAAAAAAATTTGTGTCAAAAACCAAAAAAAAAATGGCGAAAAAATAAAACTCACAAAATTCAGCTTCTTTATTCAACCTTAAGAATTTTCTTGATAAAAATTAATGCAAATAATTTTTTTTGAAAAGAAATCAATTAATAAAACTGTCCTTGAAAAAAAAATTGAAACAAAAAAATTAATATAATATAAAAAAAAACATCAGTAAAATTATTTGCCAAAAAATTAATTTGAAAGTAATTTGGTGTTAGATATACCACCTAAAGTCCTTGAAAAAAAATGCTAAAAGAAATTATAATCAAAAAATTAAACCAAAAAAAAGATTTTGTATCAGAAATTTTTTTTCCTAAAAATAAAAATAAAAATTATAAACACACCAAATTTATTTCTGATTCAGCTTGAACCATAAAAAAAAACTTTTTTTATAATATTCTGTAAAAAATAAACCAAAAAATACAAAATAATGTAAATTTTCTTTTACATACACCCATATTACTCCTCCTTGTCTACCTCATTAAATTCTTTTTGGTGTCCTTAAACCCTCCCTCCCCCTTCTCCACCTTTTTCACCAGGTCCTCCCCCCTTCCCCCCCCTTTACCCCCTTTAGGCCATCTCATAATACTCCCCCTCCCCCCTTCCCCCTTATCCCTTTCCCTCGCCTCCCCCCTCCCCTCTCACCTTTCCTCCTCCCCCCTTTAACTAGCTATAAAATTGCTTATAGATTTTTTTATCTATTAAATTTACTAGCTAAAAAATTGCTTAGCAATTTGTTAGCTAATAGGTAGGGGGGGGAAGTGGGGGGAGAGGGGGGAGGGGGGGAAAGGGATAAGGAGGGAGGAGGGAGGGGGGGAAAGGGATAAGGAGGGAGGGGGGAGGGGGGGAAGCAGTGAAGGGGAGAGGGGGGAGAGAGTTGAGAGGTGGCCTAAAGGGGGGGAAAGGGCCTAAAGGGAAGAAAAAGAGCTCCTAAAGGGGGAGAAGGGGGGAAAGGAAGGAAAAAGAGCAGGATAAGAGAGAAAAGAGGGAGAGAAAAAAAAATATTTTAACCTTGAAAAAAAAATGAAGCACTTACAAAATAATAATATAAAAACAAAAAAAATCATGATTAGCAAATAAAAATTCAATAAAAATGAAAAAAATGACTTACCTGGTGAAATGAGTTAAAAAATGCAACCAAAATATTTGAGGGATGTTTGAGGAGAAGAGAAAAAGGATATAAGTGAAGAATGAAAAAAAGAAAAACTGAAAAAATATGTGATTTCATGTTGAGCTGGTGAAAGAAAACCAATGAGCCATCCAAAAAAGAGATACTCACTGAAAATTCAAAATAAAAATGAATATGCAACAAAAAAAATACCAAGCCAAGTTAATTAAGTGGAAATTTGGAGAGTATTAAAACTAAAAATTAAAACGGTTGTGTGTCAAAATGGTGGAGGGTGATTGGCATAATGACAGAGCATATGCCGATTGAATGAATGTTTTGTGATTCAAGGGAGGGGAGAGCCGGTGCTGGTTCAGGATCCTTTTCTTCATAAATATAATTCCACTCATCCTTTAAATCAGCTAGGATATTGTGGAGTATAATTCAAGTCATGATCCAATGATTTTCAGTTTTGATCTCCAATTTTTTTTAAAATTGGATTTTGAGCTCCCGGAGACCGGAAAATCTTCCCTTTAATATACTAATAGCATGTTCAACCCATACTCTTGATTGGGCAAGGTGATAATTAAAGGCGGTTTTTGGGTCATTTTCTAAAGTTTTACCACAGAAAGCATGTATAATATACTTTCCACTTGCATATGCTGAGTCTGCAAGGAGGTACTGAGATTTGTCAAAGTATGAGTCAGGGCTTTGAGAAATCCTCATTCTTTGGAAGACAGAAGAGTAATGGCATGAGCTGGGGAAGCCACTATGAAGAGAAATAAACTTTTTTTTTGATTTTGTGGTCTTCCAACATTGGAAGAAGCCTTTGTTGGGTTGTTTGGTGCTGTTTGTGTATGTCTTAATTGACATTGGTCAAAGAATTAGGTGTTATTTTTGGTTTAACTCAGTGAATATTGAGACTGTGATTATGTGAGTACTACCATTAAATAGCCCTGGATTCTCTTTATATTCTACGTCTTCATGACATTTTTCATATCCCAAGTTTTAAGGGGTCATTTCCTCATTTTTCATTTCTAAAAGATAGCTGTTTAATATTGTTTTTTATGTTTTGCGGGCTAACCTTAAGCCTTAGGGTTAAATGCTTAGTACAATTAAGTAGAGCTAATTTGGCTCTATATTTTATTTCAAAATGTGGTCTTAGCTGAATTTTGTGTTTTAAGGGTTTTAGTAGTCATGGTGGATTTTTCTAAGTATTTAGACTTTTTTAGATGTTTTTTTGTGGTTTTTTGGCTTCAGGGAGGTCCGACCGCCTTGGTTATAGAAGTCTGGGGAGCATTTCTAGAGTGTTTTTATTCAATCTGGCTGTCAAAGGCGTCAAATTAGTTGCTGTGCATGGATTTTAGATAGTGGGTCTGTGTGTACATACTGAATAAAAGAGTTTGGGGCAGCTTTAATTATCATACAACCATCTGATAGTTATATCATTGTTTCTAACCCATTTTTAACTGTTTTTTGGCCAAAATTGGCTGTGTTTTTTGCAAGGTTAGTTCTTCATTTAACTTAATTTTGGAAACTGATTTCTCTGTTGTAGCTTTGAAACCTACATCGATTATTTTTGCTGTGTTTGTGCAAGAAGTGCACTGTGTCTTTGGTTTCTGGTGTGGATTTCTCTGCATTTCTGGTTTTCTGGTTCTTTTGTTCTCAGTGGTCTGCTATTGGCTACTCTCTTTACTTGTAAAGCATTCAAGGAGTTTTTTGGAAGGGGTAATTGTAAAAGTCTCTAATTTTCTGTAGCAAATTAATCTCACCTGGTTTTTCTCAAAGGGACAGGGGGTTTTCTCTCCAGTTTTACTCCAACTCCCTTAGTCAAGGTCTATAGATAGTACCATAGGATTGTCTACAATGTCACAGACAATTTGAACAGCAATAGAGTATCTACAAAAAAGATAAAAAGTTAGTTTATGAAAGATATGAAATTGGAGAACATTTTGAATAAACCTTTTTTTTCAATCTAAATAATGGTTGCAATCATGAGCAGGCTTTGGACTCAAATGTATAGTTGTACCATCAACAAAACCTACACAGCCAGGGAAACCTTCAGCTTGCATTACATGAGAGGATTCAAGTTGCTGTTGTTGAGTTGGCCAAGCAAGTGTTTGTGACTTTAGAGAAAGGATAGCAGTCATACAGTGCTTGGTGTATAATATCACTGTACCATATCCTATGTTAAAGAGATTATCCAAACATCTTACAGCAGCACCATTTCCATTTGAGCCAAAGCAACATAGTGCAAAAGCAATTTGAATAGCAGGATCATGCTGTTTATTTTGAGAATTGTTATGAAAGATAGGATTTTTGGAGATGAGTGGATAAAGTTTTAAGAAAGAATCAGGAGAAATTCAAAATAGTTGAGAGAAGTTTAGTTGAGGAATGTTGAGAATGGATCAGAGATCATATCTGGGATCATGATGAAGATTTGGCCCCCTTGGGTTTATGTATTGCTTTTTGGAAAAAAAAGACATATAGGCTAAAGCATCTTCCAAATCAGAGTCCAATTTATAGTAAAGAACTAAAAGTAAAGTGATAGCATTCATATTTGAGTGAAGTAGCAGCCTAGTAGAGATGTGTTTCATAGTTGTCAGTGGAAGGTTATGTGATGAGGGAAGTGGGAATTCACCACCAAATGTGCAGTTGGTGTGTGTAGATAGAAAAAAAATTTAAGTTTTCTCCACCAATATTAAGTGGAATAGAGTGAGGAAAGACTTAAGGATGGCATCAGCAATTATAAGTCATGTGAATTTCTTAAAAATCCATCATGGATGTGATGAGTTTGCAATCTGGAATTAGGAATGGAAATTGGGGTATAAGAGGCAGGATAAGGCATTATTGTGGATTCCCTATCCACTAGCACTGGGGCTAGTGGATAAGAATCATCTGCAATTAATGATGTCTGATCATGGGAGAAAAAATTCATGATCCCTAATTGTGGATCCCTCAACTTTGATACCCCCTATTGACTTAACCTTGGCTTCCAGCATCCTTAGAATCACTCCAAGAAAAATTGGGATTTTGGGAATTATTGATTGAAGGAGTTCAATGATAAAAACCCTTTCACTGGACATTGAGCTGTCAAAATGTTATTGAACAATAATGTCAGATTTAAAAAACAACCAAAAAAACCAAAGAATGACTTACATTGATGATTTATTTAAAAATAAGGGTTACAATAATTAAAAAAATAGGTGGGGGAAATAAATAAAGAAGTGGGTGGGGGTTTGGAAAGTTGGAAGTGATTTGGCACATAAGGTACTTTTTTTTCACTGCTGCATGCTCAAATCACGCTGTAGAAAATCCTATAGTACTAGCTATAGGCCTTGACCAAGGGAGTTGGAGAAAAACCAGAGAGAAAATCCCCTGTCCCTTTAGAAAAATAGAGTGAGATTTACTCGCTAAAGTAAGTTGGTTCCTGTTTGCTAAAGCCCCTTTTTCAACACACTTGACTGCTTGATGAGCCAAGAAAGTAGTTCTCAGACAGACTACCAGACCAAAGAACTGAAATGTAGACCAATTTCCACACCAGAGAAATCAAAGATACTTGATGTAGGCTGCAAATCCACACCAGAGACAGCAATAATACTTGATATAGCTTGCAAGACTATACCAGGGAACCTGTTGCTAAAGTTGAGTTAAATGAAGAAATAACCTTGCAACAAACACAGCCAATTGTGGCCAAACACAGTGAAAACTGAGTGAGGAACAAGGATATCACCTCCAGATGGTTGTATGATAATTAAAGTTGCCCCAAACTGTCTTATTCACTATGTACACATAGACCACTATCTAAGAGCCCATGCACACCAACGAATTTGGCGCCTGTACCAGCCAAATTGAATAAAAACCCTCCAGAAGTGCTCCCCAATCTTCTAAAACAGAGATGGGCGGGCCACCCGACGTCGGAGGTGCCTCCTGAAGCGGCCCAGCCTCCCTGAAGCCAGAAAACCAATAAAAACACCTAATCTACTTAGAAAAATTTACTACAACTACTAAAGCCCTTAAAACACAAAATTACGCTATAACAACATAGAGACATGAAATATAGAGCTAAATTAGCCCTATCTAATGGTACTAAGCACTTAACCCTAAGACTTAAGGTTAGCCCATAAAACACAAAAAACAAAATTAAACAGCTATCTTCTGTAACTGAAAAATGAGGAAATGACCCCTTAAAACTTAGAATATGAAAAATATTATAAAAACATGAAATATAGAGAAAAACCAGGTCTATCCAATGATAGTACCCAAATACCCTCAGTCCCAATATTCACAGAAGAAAACCAGAAAAACACCCAATTTTTCAACAGATGTCAATTTAGACATGCACAAACAGCGCCAAACAACACAACAAAGGCCCTTGCTAATGTTGGAAGACCACATCCTCCCTCCAATTCAGAATGTCCACATTCTTTCTTCATCAAACCACCATGTTCAACCTTCTTCCCAAATCTAACTCTGAAATGGGTCCTTGCCAATACTGCATTGACAATAATCTAATCTGCACCATCACACCTCCTGCCCATCCATACAGATTGTCCTGAGATCTCTGCCAATCCAGAAAGAAGACCTGCTACAGACCTGGTCCATTATCTTCTGAAACAGCCTCACCTCCACCTCCACCTCAACCTGGTCCATCTTCTACCAGAACCAAAGATCTGGGCCATTTATCTTAATTCCCAGATTAATCAAAAAGCTACACCCTTCCCAGAAGAGTTCCAAAACCACTAAAACATTAAGTTCCACCATCCCTGGTCCATCTGATGGTAAAAAACTTCCATTTATTATTTCCATTTTATAAAACTGATGACTTCTCAGTTCCTTCATCTTCTGACAGTGATGATAACAATGTAGGATTCATTGAACCAACAACACCAAACCTTTTGCCCACAATTAAGGCCAAGTTCCAAAAACACACATCTCAACAGAAACACCTTCTGCTAAACTACTTCCAATCCACTCCTGCTAGAGATCCACAGGACATTGAGAACAGAAGACACCTCATTCACCAGTTTAAGGCTAATTCTGAACACTTCATTTCATCTCTTGATTACCTCTGTAATTCCACTAGTACTTGAGCTTGATTCAGAAAAGAAAAATTGACCACACCCTCTATAGGATGTAACCACAAACAACCCTCAGTTTTAAGTCTTGGGGGACCATCCTCATTTTATAGTCTTGGGGGACTCAAAAAACCCTCGGTTTAAAGTCTTGGGGGACTCAAAAACCTAAATCATAAACCCAGAACCAGAGATAAACCACATTAAGACACAGAGAAAAACCTAACATTCTGGGCTAATTGTGAATAGAGCTGCCAGCCCATCAATTACCCCCAAACTTGCCTTTGCTAAATTCAGAGGCTCCCCCTGTGGATACCCTCCGCCAATCTTTCAAACCCATTCCAACAACAAAGACCCATTCCTCAGTTTATAATCTTGGGGGACTACACCATCAAAAAATCCTCAGTTTAAAGTCTTGATGGACTAATCTTGAAACAATAAAATTTTCAGTTTAGAGTCTTGATGGACTAATCTTGAAACAATAGAATTTTCAGTTTAGAGTCTTGATGGACTAGCAGAATTTTGCATAAAATAGACGCAGCCAATTTCATACAGAATACACCTACAGCCAACCTGCTGAACTTCCACCTTCTCTTCATCATCTACCCATCACTGACAAAAATCTCCTTCTTATCTCTTTCCATCATCTTTTCTCACCACAGATCATGGCTGGATCCCCTGATGTTGCCCCTCCAATCTTCCTTGCTTCACTGCTCCCAAGGACTATGCCTGAAGCAGTGCATCCACATGTGCAGACCTTGCACATTCACTCTTCCAACTCCTGAAGCCAAATTCTACAACAGGGCCTGTGATTCTTGCTACTCCAAAAAGAAGAAATGTGACAGAGATGCCAAGTACCATATTTGTCCTCTTCACCTTCTCATAAATACCTCTCCAGATCCCCTACCAGATCCCCAGAGCTTGGTCCAGCCTCTTCATCTTTATCCTCAGCACCATCCAGAAGATCCCAGAACTCAGTTTCCAGAACTCTTTCAAAAAGGCCTGCTTTAACTTCCCAAGAAACAGCTTTTATCTCTGCTAAATTAGCTCCAAAAGCTTCAAAATAAGCTCCTAGGCTTCTAGACCGCGTCCAGGGGGCCCGGCCGACGTCAGGCGGCCCACCCGCCTCACTAGACAGTGAAAATCAGGCTATAAACCTCCAAAAACAACCAGAAAACAGCTAAATTCCTCCAATCAACAAAAACAACTCCATGCAGCCACCTCCCACTGCTCCCAGAGCAATGCAGCCAACCTCTCCAAGGTCCAAAAACTCCAAAATTTCCCTAACTTCTAGGAGACCTACCAGAGGACTCAGGAAGACACCAGAGCACCCAACACTGCATCAAAGCAACAACTTTGCCCCCGGTTAAGGCAAAAAAACTACACCTCCCCTCTGTCAGCCAACTATTTTCTGACAGTTCCATTCCTTCAAAAGCATCATCCAGAAGAGATCAGTCCAGTTTCAGATCACCCTCTCCTTCCCCATCTTATAACAACCCTGGTACTCCATTACCAGCACCTCATCCAACTGAATCAAGCAGAAATATGAACAACAGCAATAACAGGCCTGCTGCTCCAACTAGGCCCCAGGAACATCAGCCTCCTAGTTCACCTTCTCAAAACCTTTCAGAGGAAGACCAAGAGAATCCATATCTTTCCCTAATTGATCCACCTACTATCACCATTTCAAAATCTTCAGAAGTCCAAATTCCGGCCGCTTACAAATTTGATGAGCTTTCAATCTGTAAGTACCACATTAATTCATCCAATTTCTTCAACAAAAAATAATTACTGATCCAATTCTTCTTGTCTAGTTAGCACCCCTCCTCCTGAATCTACCATTGGAGTTGGCCAACCTCTAGAAACTTCTTTGACCCTGGATTATGGAGACATGAAACAATACCTCAGCACCATGTGTTCAAACATGCTGAAAGCCTTTGCCCTCCATGGACCATTAAATGACTTTGAGAGAACCTTGAGGAAACAACTATTGGACGACCACTGGAAGATGTCTAGGATCATTAAGCACACCTTCCAACAATCAATTCCTGCCTCTTCTTCTTCCTCTTCTAAACTTCCATCCAAACCCATTCCTGCCCATTATAATACATATAATCTCTCCAGCAGGATGCACTTCAAAGAACACAGTGCTTCCCACAACCCCAACAAAAAACAAAAACGACATCATAATCCAGACCAGCCTCCAGAAACTTCATCATCAAGACAATGAGCTCTAAAATAAAAATTGATAAATAAAATAAAAGATAAAAAATAATACAAATGGTATCCCCCAGCCAATTGATGAGCTGATCCCCTGATACATTACCCACATCCAAGTGCACCTTGATGTGGATACACCTTAAATAATTTAAATAATTTTAAATAAGAAACATAAATTAAGAGTAATAACAAGAATAAAAAATAAAAAATGACATTAATGAAAATAAAAATAAAAAAAAATAAAATGATAAAATAGCATTGCCTGGCCAATTGATGAGCCTTTCCCCACTAATGCTAGCCCACATCCAGGTGACCCTGAGGTGGTAACACCCTATATTTTTGATTTTATAATTTTAACAACCCCCATAAAAAATTAAAAGAAAAAAAGAGAAAAAAGAAAATAATCTGAAACTACTATCTAGCAAAATCATAAATAAAAAAATCAAAGAAATTCCAGCTCCATGGATGGTCCAGATTAAGAGAAGGTCCAGTAAGAGAAATTCCAGTCCATAGAAATGATCACTGGGTGGGCTCCCTCCAATATGTAAAAATGATGGGAGACCACCAGTGATCCACCACCAACCCAAAAAAAAAACCAAAGATAAAGAAGCCAGTCCGAAACCAGTATAAAGTCATAGTGGACTTAAAAACTGAATAATAAGCCACAAAACTAGAATTCAACTAGGAAAAATAAAAGACTTGAGACAGACATTCTGGGGTAACTGTTCTCCAGAGCAGCCAGCTCATCAGTTACCCCCACACTTGCCAAAATAAAATCTAGAAGCCCCCCTAGGTACCTTCTAATGAGAACACATCATCCAACACAATAAACCAAAACCAATAAGAGTGAAGAGTCCAGCACTTGAAAACCAAAGGAAATTCCAGTTTAAAGTCATAGAGGACTAAAACCTGTGAAAAGATACCAATACTAGGGTTCAACCAAATGAAGAGAAAGGGTTGGAAACAGACAATCCGGGGTAACTGTTCTACAGAGCAGCCAGCCCATCAGTTACCCCTACACTTGCCAAGATAAAATCTAGAAGCCCCACCCATGGGTACCTTCTAACAAAAAGTTTCCAACACAAAAGTTGCTCTGCAACACCAAAAATTCCAAAATTTAAAGAATGTTCCATAGTTTATCCTCATTGCAGAGTCAATCTTCTTCATGTCTAGTGCCTCTGGGATAGAACCTCTTCACCTGGTCTGAAGCCACTCTCCTCTTTAAGACTGCACCATCCAACTCTTCCAAAACATAAGAACCTCCAGATGCCTGAGATCTGACTCTGTAAGGTCCGTCCCATCTGTCAGCAAACATTTTTCCCCACTGACTCTCCAAACTTTTATTATAAACCAAAACCAAACAACCAGGTATCAAGGGATTCTTGAGTATATGAGCCAACTTCTTGTCCCAGTATCTGACTGATTGATTCCTAATCTTCATCATTCTAGAGTATGCCTTCTCTTGACATTCCTCTCTACATTCCAACTGTTGCATCCTGGCACAGAGCAATTCTTCTGTTGAGTGCACCTCATCCCAATCAATTCCAAGATAAGAGACAGCTTCCAAGTAGACTGGTAGCACAGCTTTCTGACCAAACATTAACTTATAAGGAGAATAGCCATTTGTCCTCTTCACAGTGACCCTATCAGCAAATAACACCAAGGGTAAATAATGCCTCCACTTTTCAGCACTATCCCCACACATCTTTACCAAAGCATTCTTGATAGCTTGATGGCCTCTTTCAACCATGCCTTCAGCTTCAGGACAATAAGGTGTAGTCACTCTAACTTTAGAACCAACACTAGCCCCAGCTTCTTTAAATTTGGCACCAAACTCTGGCCTGCCATCAACAGTCACCGAATTCATCAACCCATACCTATAAGTCCACTCCTTCTTCAAAAACTCTGCCACATTCTTGGCAGTCAATTTAACCAGAGGCACTGCCTCAACCCAACCAGAAAAATCATGCCTGGCAACAATTAAGTATTTATACCTGCCCTTTTTAATATGGACAGCGTCCAGACTGACTCTTCCAAAAACAGTTGATTCACCAGTAGCATGGCCAACCTCTTTAGGTTTCAAGTGACTTCTTCTTTGACATTCTTCACAAGATTGAACCCAACCCTGCACAGCCAACTTCATATCTGGCCACCAAAATCTTTCAGCTACTCTTCTATAAGTCTCCCCAAAGCCTCTATGACAAAGGTCTTCATGAAAATACTTCAACACAACTTTTTGACCCTTCTTCTGAGTCACTACAACTTGAGGATTAGGATATCTCCTCCTCATCAACCTTCTTCCTGACACATAAAATCCAGAATACTTCTTCTTGATTTCCAACCAAGTATCATCATCACAACTATCTGGCCTCTTCAAGGTCAACAGATATTCCAACATAATAAAATAAAACCTAGGCTGACCCCAGGTCTCATCTTTAAAATCCAACAAAACAACATCCAAGGGTACAACTCTGTCATTAAAATCACCAGTATGAACATGAGCCAGTTGACCAGCCCAACCAGGACACCAATCCTTAAATTTTGGCACATCCTTCTCTTTCCACTGAATCTTGTGAGAATCCAGCTCACTAAAAAAAACACCCTTTTCCAAATTTGAGCTGTCCCAAACAACAACTCCATCTTCATCATTAAAAACATCCTGATCACCAGAATCAAGATCATATCCAGCCAGTTTAGCCTCTTGGGGGAGGTCAAAAAAATTGTCAGCACCCTTTGTTCTGGCCCTAACCACTGGAACATCTTCATTAAACTCTTCAGCCTCAGAATCTTCATCTCTAGGTGGCCTCCTTGATAATCCATCAAGCATTGTAAAAGTTTTTCCTGGTTTGTGTACCAGGTCAAAAGAAAAATGTTGAATAAATGCCACCCACCTAGTCATTGGAGCATTTGGAAGACTAGGTGTATAGATCATCTGAAACAAAGATTTTTCATCCACCTGCAGCTCAAAATGCTGCCCCCACAAAACGGTCTGTAGCTTCTTTAAAATTTTTTCTACACCACACAATTCCAACGTAGGTTGAGAATACCTAGATTCCACCTCATTAAACACCACAGACTCATATCTTACTTGCCTGACCCTCCCAGTTTTATCTTCCTGAGACAAAACAGCACCAGCAGCAATGTAGCTTGAGTCCACTGCCAGATAAATTTTTCCAGCACCAACACCATAATCCAACTTGTGAAGAACAATATCTTCCCTAACAACCTTTTTCAACTTCTGAAAAGCCTCTTCACACTCTTCAGTCCATTCCCAATCTGCATCTTTCCTGGTCAACCTCCTTAAAGGTGAAGCCAACAAAGAAAAATCCTTAATAAAAATCCTGACATATAAACACACACCCAAAAATCCCCTGACTTCAGTAGTATTTTTAGCCCTTGGCCATGAATGGATTTTATTAATCTTTTTCTTTGCATAATCCTTCCCACTTTACATACCACATGACCCAGAATTTCCAAAGCAGGAACACAACAACAGAATTTCGACTCTGAAATGATCAAACCAGCCTCTTCAATCCTAAAAAACACTCTCTCTAGAGTTATTGCATATTCCCAAACAAACCTCCTTATACCAGGGTTCTCTGTTAACACCTCATTACCATAATCTGTGGATGGTCCTTTAATTCCACCATCATCAATAAAAATACCAGCATGAGTAGGAACCTCATCCTGAAAAATCCAAGCCATCTGTGCTTGATATACTGCCACTGAATTAGTTGCTCCTTGAGGCAACCTAGTGAGCTGAAATCTTCCCAAAGGAGTCTCAAAAGTTGTGAGAGGCCTTGAATCCTTATGAAGTTCCCTCTAATCATAACCACCCATAATATCACCCAAACCATACCACACCCTTCCAGCAAAAGCTTCAACAAAATCCTCTGCACTTGGTGGCATACCAGCGTCCTTGATAGTGACTCTATTCAAGGCTCTAAGATCATGAACCACCCTCAACTTTACATTCTTCTTCTTTACACAGAAAACCGGACTTCAGTAACTGGATGTCGATTGTTCGTATAACCCAGTCCTGACTCTTTCCCTAACAATCTCCACAAAATTCTCCCTGATAGCAGCTGGAATCGGAATAGGTTTGATTTGCCAAGGTTCATGACAAACCACAGGAATCAAGTAAGGTTCCCCATAAGAGTTCTTCAACACACCCCTTTCCTCCTCAACAATAGCCACAGCTTTTTCCCTTAGCACAATAACGTGCAACAACAACTTCTTTTCTTCTTCAGACAATCACCCATCAGGACCAAAATTAACAACTTTCAACCTTTCCACAGTCACCCTAGCCGTCTCTACAAATTCTGGAGGATTCTTCACCAAAGGAGTACAGTACGGATCTCTTGACAAAGGAGGTCTCTTCAAGGGCGGATTCAAAACCACAGGCATAGGCTCATTGACAGGCCTAATCTTCTGCGCTACCTTCTTATACTTTGCCACTCCACCTTCAACTTGAGGGATCTTCAGGAAATCTTCACCACCAGACCTGGAACAAAAACCAAGGGTTTCCCCATTTCTCACATGTGTGGCCAAGGAAATGTTTTTAAAAGGTGTAGAAGAAACCCTAGTGGTGCACAATTGGGAGGAATTACTTTTAGACCCCAATCTCACCACTCCAAAACTTTTCTGCAATTCCAAACCTTCATCCTCACTTCCATCTTCCAAATCTTCAAATCTTGATTCATCTTTGGAATCAACTCTTTTAAAATTGTGCAGTTTATCCTCATTCTGGAGGCCCAAAAATTGATCTTGAAGATTTTCACAAAAATATTTTGAATCTTCTTTCTTCATTATCCTCATATTTTTTTTGATTTTCTTGAATTATCTTGAAATTTTTTTCTTCTTTTCTTGAGTTTTCTTCTGACCTACAAAAATAACCAGGGGTTTCCCCAATGCTCACAGGTGTGGCCCAGGTAATGTTTTTGAAAGGTGTAGAAGAAACCCTAGCGGTGAGCAATTGGGAGGACTTACTTTTAGACCCCAATCTCACCACCCCAAAACTTTTTGGCATATCTTTCAATAAAGATATATAACCAAACTTCTTCCTTGAGCTTGAATTAAAAATAATTGAGAATCACCACAGAAAATTTGGAGGGGTATTGCTAGCAATACCCCTCATTTAAAAATGTTGGGAAGTGGCTGGAAAGCTGTTGGAAGGCTGTTGGGAGTTCATTGTGAAACCAGATTTAAATTAATTGGACAAAGATTTGGTAATCAGTTAGACCTAGGTTCAACCAAACTCAATCACAGGTTTCTTGGAGCTTGGTGATTACTTTGATTTTGAGCTGAGCACAGATTGAGCAAAGCTTGAACATATCACTTAACATATCATAATATTCACTTTCCCATCTTGTGGAAAGCAAAATTTGATATTCGTTCTAAGAATATCTACATATATTTTCTTGCCAAGTTGGTAACAGAAGGTTAAACTGTAGTATCTCAATTATTACACTAGACTACATAGATATTTGATAAAACATACAATTCAAATCAATTTTAATATTATTGAGATCACCATAAGTGTCTGTCCAAAGACTTACAAAAAGTATGTTAGTATCAAGACATCGTTCTAGGTAGTAGTTTCAATTTGGATTTTGAACTGACATCTAAAGCATTTTACTATTAGACAGAAACATAAATAAGTGTAATAAGAGTGAAATTATTCTATTTTGTGATTATAATGTAACAATAAAGCACATTTTTATTGAGAAAATTTTTCTTCCTCCACAAACCAAAATTTACTCTATAGGCTCAAGATTTATTTTTAAGCCATATTATTCATTTCAGTTATCATTGATTTACTTCCAATATTTATTAAAAAGATAATAATAATACATGTGAAAGAATTATGAGCTTAGCATAGCATATGCTAAAAAGTTATTTTGTCGTTTTATTCAAAACTGATTCTTCATTTTTTGCTTCAATTCATCTTTTAACAACCACTATCTTCAGATACTATTCTTACTTAATATGTCATGTCTCAGATGTGTTGGACAGTTCTCAATAACAATCAATCAAATTTATATGAATGTAATTTCAAGATTTCAAAACTCACCGACCCCCACGATTTTACAGTGAGGCCATTCGAATGTTCATATTTTTGGACTATTTGAAGAAAGAAAACCAACCCTTGTCGGTAATCTTTCTCAAGTTCAGAGTCAGCACATTGGACCACTATTGGGTGACATTGGCTCTGGATCTCACCATTTAAACCAAAGAAGTGCCTTGAATCCTATGAAGCCTTTCTATTTTCATGCTTACTTGGTTCCAGTTTTTGGTAATCAGTATCAACTTTGGGGATGCCTCTTTTCTTCAAGTACACTAATAAGTCTTGCTAAAGAAGCATTTTCTTCTGCACAAATCGATTTATGTCCAATCCTGAACTACGACTCCACTATCTTTTTTAATATCCCACATGTAATTTTTGAAGGCTCTTTCCAAATATCTCAGAGTACTCAAGATTGGAAAGCTGATCAACTTATCCGAGGAATCAAAACAGTTCTCAAAACACATCAACTTCAAGCAATAAATTTTATGATTGACAATGAACGAATGTTAAAGGAAAAGTTGGATATCATGTGGAGGCACCAGGACAACCATTGGCTTAGAACTGGATTCAATGACTATAAAGATCAGTTTCTTAACAATCAATTAACGCCTGAAGGAAACGGGTCAATACTTGCTGATGATATGGTTTTGGGAAAGACAATTTCAACTCTTTCTCTTATAAGTGCAACTCAAGGTGAAGCAAGACAATTCCAGGTATCAGAAAATCAAGAAGGTATTAATCGGAGTTCAGCCACACTGATTATATGCCCCCTGGAAACACTATCGAATTGGATCAATGAAATAAGTGTGCACTTTGAAGATAATGCGCTTCCTTTCAAGGTTCTTTATGGGAAGGATTGTCAAAATACTAATGTCAATGAGCTACAGGACACTGCTATTGTTTTAACTACCTATGAAATAGCTAGCCCAACGATGTCAAAAAATCAAAGCCAAAAAAAGATACCGGTGACTCAAATGCTCTTTTGGTATAGAGTTGTTTTAGATGAAGCTCCGTTAGTGCCCATTTCTATATCTAAAACTTAAAACTTAATTTTTATAATCAATTTTTATAAATATTCTTTTAGTTACATTAAAAATCCTTACTCGCAGAGGGCTCAAACAATATTTGACTTGGAATCCCAACACCGACTATGCTTGACTGGAACTCCACTTCAGAACAGGCCCACTGACCTTCAAAGTCTCATATTTTTTCTTAGAATCGAAAAGTGGCAAGAAGACTGGTTATGGAAGAATTTCCTTTTTCCAGGTTTGCAAAAAGGAAAGGCTAATTCTATTAAATCAATCAATCACTTAATGAAAGTCATAAGCCTACGTAGAACAAAGGATGAAATTTTGTCTCTTCCAAAAAAGATTCAAAGGGGGATATCGGTTCAATTAGCAGATCCATGGAGGTCTAAACTTGATGTGCTTCAAGAAGGATTCACTGAGCGATATGGGCCCTCCAGAAGCACTGACTTCCCTTGGGACTCATCTGAGTTTCTAAGAGAGCTGATGATTTTGAGAAAATTCTGCAACCATCCAATCTACAAAAATCTGGATGAAACTCCAACTTTTGATTTCACCTGGCAGCATTCCGCAAAGATTTGTCATCTTATAGGCCACTTAAAAAACTTTTTGTCTGGTGAAAGGGATATAAATTTTCCAAAAGCTGTTATATTCTCCAACTTTGCAGACTTTTTGCAGATGTAAGTGATTCTATAATGAATTGTTTTACAAAATTGTGTTGGCTTATTAAAAACAATTTTCTAATATTTCAAAATAGAATAAAAATGGCTTTAGATGACCACAATATTAGGTATACCCAGCTTACGGGTGAACTCAGCAGGACAAAGCGAGACAAAAATATGCATGAATTCCATTTTAATAAAAATTGCCAAGTTTTGGTTGGAACGATTCAGGCTGCAGGAGTGGGTATAGATCTCAGGTGTGCTCAAAATGTATATATAATGGTGAGCTCAATGTCTTTTATTTCATATTAAGAACAAAAATATTAAATTTTTTATATGTTCAATGTTGAAATAGGAGCCAAATTGGAATCCAGCAGTTGAGCAACAGGCTGTTGATTGGCTGTATAGAATGGGGCAGCAAAATGAAGTAAATGTTTTGAATTATTTTGTACAAGGAAGTATAGAATTCAGCATGTATAAGATTCAAAGGAAAAAAATGGAGCTAACAATGTAAGCCAAATTTCATTTCTATAAATTTTAATGATAATAGTAATCATTAAAATTATGTTTTTGTTTTCAAGGCTAAGTGTCCCAAACAGTGGAAATGAGGAGTATGAGTGTGCAAACCTATTATTAAGGGAGTTTTTCAATCACTCACATTAGAGGAAGAAAGAATTTCAAGGAGAGCAGGTAAATTTATGGGATTTTGAGGATTTAAAAGTCTGAGTTGTTGAGGATTTAGAGATGCAAGATATAAGGGAGAATAACAGTCATTCGGCAAACCCCGGGGGACATGAGAAGGATTAAGGTTAGGGGATAACGTTGAAACCAAACTGATTCTTTTGTACAAGGCCAAGTCCTTTAGCACACTTCCAGAGTAGGTTGAATTATCTCGAATATCAAAGTGTTGTTGGTCAAGATATTGTGCAACTTTAGAAAAATCTTCAGACCTCCATTGCATTAAGATACGTCTTAACGATCCATCATTATCAATTTTGGTGTCTGAACAACACTTGATTTTTGTGAAAAGGTTGTGATAAGTTTCACAATGTGGAAGTTGTTTAAGAAGTTTAGTTCGGTTAACTGAATTCTAAGAATCTTTGTTATTTAAAATAAAGGTCATAAATAAAAACGGTGTGGTAGCCTAAAGTTTAGTACGGCACCTAAGTACGTAAATGGAGTTATTACGGCGTGCAAGATTGGCGTTATTATTTTTTTATATATAAAAGGGTTTTATTTAATTTATTTGAGTTTTAAATATGAAGAAATTGGTCACGAGCAAATGCCTACACAAAAACAATTTATTTTACGGAGAAAACTTATTTTTACGGTCTGAAAAATTTATAAGTATCAAGTCAAGTCACTCAAGAACCTTGGGAAATTTTCCCAGAATTTTTACTATTTTTCTTATATTTTTAAATGAATTTTGAAGTTTTATAGAAATATTTACGTTTTCAGAAATTACTTAACTTCGATGAATTTTCACGGGGTAATTAGAGCTGCGCAGACTACGAAAATTAGTTTGGTATGTAAAGGGGAAGTAGCTCTATTATGTTTAATTTTTCTAGATTTTTTATTATAGTTTTAAGGTTCTAATTGAGTCCGGAAGTCCGGACGGGCTCTGTTTCGACTCTGTACGGACTCCGTACGGACTCCGGACGGACTCCGTACGGGCTCCGGATTGACTCTGGAAGAGCTCTGGAGGGGAAAACTTAGGCACGTGACTAGGAATACTTAAGCGCTTCTCAAACTCGAAATTGAGGGGGGGGACACATCATACAGCTTAATCATTAACCACCAAGGTCTCATTTTTTATTACTCAACAAATTAAATAAGTTATAATACCCTTATAACATTTATTATTTTTACATAACATTTTAGAAATACAATTCAACAATTTAAATCACACTTCATATAGGGTATCTTTAGAAAGGTCTTCATCGCTGGGACTTGATTATTGCTGTCTCATAAAAATTCAAATTATTATAAAAACATAAAAGTCAATCTTTACAGATCTTTCACTGGTACACCTTAATTGTTGTTATCAGAATTTCTTTCTCAACAGCCACTTTCTTTTAATCTCAATAAGCGTTAAATATTTTAGAGTTTCATTATTTTCATCAATCAGATCAAAGTAGATTGGTTAGCTTAGTGATTTAGAATTCCCATTTTGTTATTTTTATTGGAAGGACGGGGTTTTCGGCTAAATCCACATATCTCCTCCGGATTCTGCTTACAGCAAGGCGACTGTAAGAGTTTACCATACCATAGTTGGCGCCCAATGTGGGGTTTCGAATTCTCTAGCTTTCTTTAAAGACTTACTTGGATCAAGAACGTTATTAGCCTGCAAGAGGCTTATTCTTTGGAACTCTAATTGGATTTTTGTTATTGGCCTGCAAGAGGCTTGTTATTTTAACGGTTGTTAACGCTTTTCTTACGTTTTGGGATGTCTTCTACTAGTGGAACTGCTGTGTTAGCTGCTGGTGTACCTTTTAGGGCATCAGTAAGGATTGTATCTTGGGTTGGGCCCAAGTTTTCTGGAGATGATTTAGAAGGATTTTTACATAGGTATGAAACTGCAGCTGCAATTGATGGTGCTTTACCTTTGGATATGGTGAAGCAGATTAGGTTCTTTATTTTGGACAGAGAGGTGGAAAAGGAGGTTATTTCTATGGATGGTTATAAAGATCAAGATTGAAGAAAGCTCAAGATGGAAATGGAAAAAAGGTGGCCAAAAGTTTATTCATTGGAGGATCTAAAGGATATAGCTAGGAAATGGGAATCAAAAGGTGGTGTAACATCTCTGCATCAGTATCATCAGTTTATGGTTGAATTTCAGGTGGTTCTGGATTATTTGTTGGAGTATGAAATTTTATTTCATGATAATGCATCAAAGTATATTTTTTGGGATGCTATGGGGGAAAAGGTTAAGAAAGATGTTTTGATGGTGCTTATTAATGCGAATTTAATGAAGGATTGCCCAGATGGAGAAACTAGGATTCCTGGTATGGAGGTGCTAAAGAAGGTTATTTTGGAACATCTGGATACTCATAATTCTGTTGATTTGGACTCTGGAGAAGACACTGAGGTCGCTCAAGAGATAGAAGAGGATAGTGTAAAAGAACTAGTTACTGATGAAATTTCGGATTCAGCCATTCCTGAAGATTTTGTCCAGCCTGAAGATATTATTTTTGTTGACTCTTCTGTTTGGAAAGAAGAGGTTTCTGAAGATGAAGATATTATTGTCACTGATGAAGAAAATTTGGATGTTGGGGATAATTTTGTTTTGGATAATTTGGAATTTGATTTAGAGGAATATTTACCTCAGGTTTTGTCTTCAAAAGCGGAGACTGTCTTCAATTCAGATGTGGATATGGTTTATGAATCTGGTATATGTATGGTGGATTTGTTTCAATCTCAGGAAGAGATTTTTATGGAGGATATGGTTTTTCCTGCACTAATAGAGATTGTAGTGCCATTGGACAATAGGGTGCATAAAGTGGATGCACTCATATTTTGGAAAAAGGTAGTTTATTTTTTATGTCCTTTTATAGGACAAATTCTGGGAATTTATTTTTGGGTTTTATGGAATCGGTGGATAAGCCCTTGGGGCAAAATTATGGATTATCTCCAGGGGATATCAAGAATTTAATTCCTCCGAAATGAGGATAAACTACCTAAACTCGGCTGAAATTTTTTTTTATCGTTATGTCTTCAATTTATTCAGGATTCAAATTATTATGGATGCCCTCATTTTTTGGGGTAGCAGGGGCTGATCACTCTAATGTTGTAATCTCTCCTCAGGATGAGATCCCGGATTGCAATAGGTCAGCTGACTTGGAGATAATTCAAGTGGATTCTCAATTATTTTCTGTTAATATTACTTTGGAGTGCAAATATGTTATGGACTTTTCTATATGTTTATTGGATTTACCCGGTTTTTCTATTAAATTTAAAAACGGTGAAAAAGGCAAAATGGGCCAAATTAGGTTGGATAAAAATTGGAAGGGTATGTTTGATTGCCTCCAGCAAGAGGTTAAACTGCAATTATCTCCTTCTATTTTGGACCTCCAGCAAGAGGGTAAACTGCAATTATCTCATCAAAACCCAATAAAAAATCTCAGTATAATTAAAACACAAAAAAATAATTTTTGTGAAAATTCAATTCCAGTCCTCCAGCAAGAGGTTAAACTGCCGACTTTCTTTACAGGTGATTTAATGTTGGATAAGGGAAGCAAAGGTGTTGGAAAATCTGTTTATAAATTAGACGGGGGAAAGGAGAAAAGGGTAAAATTTAAAAATGAAATAAAATATTTTTCTAATTTTTCTTTTTCTGATTCTGGCGATGAAGAAGATTCATTTGATGAAAGTTTTAATGGCGATACAAAAGAAAATGTTTTACCTGAAGTTAATTTAGATGTGGACGCAGCCAAATATAAGAAAGTAGCAAATAAAGTTCGACCTATTAATGAACCGCTACCTGCTGAATTAAATCCACCTTTGAGAAGACCAAGGTTATCAAGAGATCCTTATGAAAGTCCCTTGGTAAAGAATCCGCCTGAATTTTCTGAGACGTCAAGAATCACTTTTGAGAGACTGGGTGTTGTTAATTTTGGACCTGATGGTTGGTTTTCTGGAGAAGAGAAGAAGTTGTTGTTGGATGTGATGGTCAAGCGAGAGAAGGCCATTGCTTTTGTAGAAGAGGAGAGGGGTGTGTTGAAGCATTCCTATGGGGAGCCTTACAAGATTCCTGTGGTATGTCATGAACCGTGGCAGCAGAAACCGACTCCTATTCCGGCTGCATTGAAAGATGTTAATATTATTTCAGCAAATATAGCATGTGTCCCCTCAATATCTCACAATCACAAATTATCCAACAATACGCAATATTGCATTACTAACAACTCACACTGGACACCTCAACAAGATGAAGAACGAGTAAGAAGAATAAGTACAATAATAGATAAAAAGGCAAAGACAATTAGGTGGCATTGGAAAGTAAAAGAGAAACATTGTGCATTAAGAAAAGGCATCAAGTATCGTAATAAGAGAAAAGATAACACACAAAGTAATAATAATGTTCAACATAACATTTTTATATTCAAAAGTAATAAGAGAGGTCATAAGAGAAAGGCGTGTGATATTGGAAAAGCAAAAGTTAAAAGGATAAAAGGTGATACTCAATCATGGGATTGTGAAAGCATAAAAGCTATTTGTACACTTCTAAAATGTTGTAAGAGAAGTGCTTTTGGGTATCATACACACTTTAATGAAAACAGGTATAAATAAGGATGTAACTGTTGTAGTCCGTCATTAGAATATTTTTGTATATAAATTTATTTAAGTATATTTAATTGAAATATTAATTGTAAAAGGTTTACATCATTTTAATACATTATCAGTACCAACATACTGAAAAAATCTTATATCGCTCCTTTTAAAAATCAGAATCTAGTCAAAATGTCAGAACCAACCAATAACACCAGTAACAACCCTCGATGCTTGCTTAATGAAAATAACTACTTTATTTGGTCTACCATCATGGAGGCCGAACTAGTCAATGTAAATTGTCTCGATTACATTAGCGGCAAAGAATGCGATAAAATAGAAGAAAGGAAACGAAAATCTTACAATCTTATTGTTCAAAGTCTAAACAATGACCATGTTGCAATAATTGCTAGCGAGTTATATGGAGAGAATAAAGGCGACGGACTAAAAGCATGGGAACTACTGAAAGGAAAATATGCTGGCGGCAATGCCCAAGGACGCCGATCTGCATTCAATGAATTATTAGCAATTGAATTCACCAATACAGAGCAGTTCCTTAGAGAGGTAAGAAGGGTTAATAGCAAAATAAAACTTACTGGTCTTAAAATCAATAATGAAGTACTATCCCTTCAAGTACTCCACAAACTACCGAAGGAATTCGAATCGTTAATCAGAGTAATCATGCAAGGGGAAGATATTTTAGGGCTAGAAGAAATTTTGAAGAAACTTGAGAAAGACAGTAAACAGTTCGCCATTAAAAAGGAGGACAATGTTGCCATGACCACGGCAATCAATCAGAAGAAAAATATAAAATGTTACAACTGTGGAATTATGGGTCACTCAGCTCGAGAATGTAGAAAACCCTGGTCGAAGTACAAATTTGCTCCCCCAAGAAATGCGACAACTTCAGAAGCTAAAGAAGAAGAAAAGGAAAGTAAAAGTGTTGCATTTATGGGAAAAAGAATTATTGAGATCAGTGATGATGAAGAACAAGTTAACAAGAAACTTACAGTCGACTGGGAGAAAGAAATCTTCGATGATAGCGATGAAGAGTTCTTGTATGGTGACACAATCAATGAAGACAACGAGGGAGAGTCTTTTGTCAGTATCAAAATATCTACATATGTAGGCATTCTTGAAGCTAACATATGTCTCAACACCAGTAATGAACTATTATTAGACTCTGGAGCATCAGATCATATGTGGAATCGAAAAGATGATTTCGTGAAAATCCAGGAGTGTAGAGGGATTGTAAATATCGGAGAGGTTGGTAGGAGTGTAAATATTAGAGGAAAGGGAGAAGTAGTGTTATATAGCCCAAGTGATGAAAAGATAATATTCAAAAATGTATACTATGTCCCAGATCTACCATATTGCCTCGTTTCACAAGTCTTGCTATGGGAGAAAGGTGCCCAAATCATAAAAGGAAAAGAAAAAAACTTTGAGGTAACCATCAATAATAAAACAGTAATGAGAGGAGAAATCAGAAATCGCTTACCATTCTTGAACCTTGAAAGAAGACATGCCCAAGCTCATAATGCCCTAAAAGAACATAAAAGACTCGGACATCCGGGAGATGGAATCAGTTGTGAGACATGCAAGCTCGGAAAAATGACAAGAAAACCGTTTAAGAAAATAAGAGAAAGGACAATTGTGCCTGGTGAAGAAATTTCTGTAGATTTAATGGGACCGATAACACCCATATCATTAGGAAAATCGAGATTTGCTTTAACTATTGTAGACACAGCTACAGGCTACGTCTGGATTAGAGCCCTCAAACATAAGGGAAAAACTGAGAAAGAGATAAGAGGTGTCATACAACTAATAAAGAGACAAAAAGATTACAACGTAAAAAGAATAATAAGTAATGGAGGAGGAGAATTTATCAGCAATGAATTTAAAGACTGGCTACAAGAACAGGGAATAAACCATATAGTAACTACACCAAATACACCGCAAAATAATGGAATAGCGGAAAGAATGAATAGGACCATCATAGAAAAGTCAAGAACCTTAATACTAGAACACAATTTACCAAAAAAATTATGGGCAGAAGCCATGATTACGGCAGCAACTTTATATAACAAAACCAGTAAGAGAGAGCCGTTTAAAAACTTTTGGAAAAAAGATCCTCAAACAGAAAACCTCAAGGAGTTCGGTAAAGACATATTATATAGTATCCATCATTATCAGAAAATCGGCAAACTGGATCCTAGATGCAAGAAGGGCATATTAGTAGGAATGGATGAAAACGAAGCAAACACTTACCGCGTTTGGGACAAAGAGAAAGGAAATATTATCAGGACAAGAGACATATTTGAGATCGAGAAAGAAGTCCCACAAATAAACGAAATGAACATTAGTGCAATCACACCAGTAACTGAAGAGACAAAAGAAGCAGAAGTAGAAGAACAAACTAATAACGAAGAAATTCAAGATGAAGGTACAAGAAAATCAAAAAGGAATAAAAAAGAACCAGAAAGATATGGCAATCTAAAAACATACACAACTGAGAAAATAAAAGAAGATAATGAAGAAGAAGTGAATCTTGAAGCCTTCATGATGGAAACATTCATACGAGAAAACGTTATAACACCAAATAGTTATCAAGAAGCTAATAAATCCAAAGAATGGATCTTATGGAAGAAGGCCATATTTGAAGAATTCAATTCAATCATAGAAAATGGGGTATTTGAAATAATACCAAGAAACAAAAAAGACAAGGAGAAAACAATAATCACAACCAGGTGGGTCTTGAATAAAAAGTTTGACACTAATGGAGAGTTGCAAAGGTATAAGGCCAGATGTGTAGCAAGAGGCTTCAAACAAAAAGAAGGAATCGACTTTGAGGAAACATTCTCCCCAACAGGAAGACTTAGTACTATGAGATTCATTCTTAATTATGCGGTAGCAACAAAACAACAACCGAGACAAGCAGATTTTGTAACAGCATATTTAAATGCAAAATTAGAGGAAGAGGAAGCAGTTTACATTGAAATACCAGATGGTTTTCGAGAGTGGATACAAGAAACTAAACAGGAAACATATAATGATAAAAACAAGGAACATTTAGTTGAACACCCGGAGAATTTTGTAATAAAATTAAAGAAAACATTATATGGGCTTAAACAGGCAGCGAGAGGGTGGTATTTAACTATGACTGGATGGTTCACCAAAAATGGATACCGCGTTAGTGATGCAGACCCCTGTCTGTTTATCCACTCTGAGGGAGATCTAGCATTCGCTTGGGTAGATGATCTAATCTTAGTAGGAAAAAACAGTGAAATGATCATTAAAAACATGAAAGAAAGTTTTAAAATTAAAGATCTAGGAGTAGTACAGCACGTGTTAGGCATAAAAGTCAAAATAGAAAAAGACGGGAGTATATTCTTGTCTCAGGAACATTATATTAAAAACCTAGTACAAACATACGATTTAGAAGAAGCTAAAATAAGTGGGACCCCAATGAAATCTAATGAGAAGATTGAGCCATCCACTAATGAAGAACACGAGAATTTCAAATCCGAAAATAAAGACTACAGGTCGGCAATCGGATCATTAAATTATCTGTCACAATGCACTAGACCAGATATTTCTTATAGCGTAGGTATTCTATCACAATTCCTTGAAAAACCAAACAAAACCCATTGGGAAGCATTTAAGCGAGTCATTAGATACCTAAAGGGAACACAAAGTTGGGGAATACACTATCAAAATGAAAAGGAGGAACTACTCGGCTATGTAGATTCTGGATGGGCAGAAAACGATAAGCGAAGATCAACAAGCGGTCACATATTCATGATCAACAACGGATCAGTATCTTGGCGAAGTAAAAAACTAGGAGTAATCAGCACATCATCATCTGAGGCCGAATTCCGTGCTTATCTAGCAGCAGCGCAAGAAGCTCAATGGTGGCGAAAGATGTTCATGGAACTAGGCATGGATTTAAAAACCCCTACATTAATAGAGTCGGACAGTCAAAGTGCAATTAAGAAATCGAAAAATCCTATATTTCACTCTAGAACTCAGCACATTGAAACTCATTACAACTGTGTTATGGATCTAATAAGAAATAAAGAAATCTTCATAGAGTATATACCAACAAATGAGATGATAGCTGATATCTTTACTAAGCCTTTAGATAGAATTAAACACTTCAAATTCATGAGAAAAATGGGAATGCAAAATTATGAGATATTGAGCGGAAGTGAGTGTGTTAATATTATTTCAGCAAATATAGCATGTGTCCCCTCAATATCTCACAATCACAAATTATCCAACAATACGCAATATTGCATTACTAACAACTCACACTGGACACCTCAACAAGATGAAGAACGAGTAAGAAGAATAAGTACAATAATAGATAAAAAGGCAAAGACAATTAGGTGGCATTGGAAAGTAAAAGAGAAACATTGTGCATTAAGAAAAGGCATCAAGTATCGTAATAAGAGAAAAGATAACACACAAAGTAATAATAATGTTCAACATAACATTTTTATATTCAAAAGTAATAGGAGAGGTCATAAGAGAAAGGCGTGTGATATTGGAAAAGCAAAAGTTAAAAGGATAAAAGGTGATACTCAATCATGGGATTGTGAAAGCATAAAAGCTATTTGTACACTTCTAAAATGTTGTAAGAGAAGTGCTTTTGGGTATCATACACACTTTAATGAAAACAGGTATAAATAAGGATGTAACTGTTGTAGTCCGTCATTAGAATATTTTTGTATATAAATTTATTTAAGTATATTTAATTGAAATATTAATTGTAAAAGGTTTACATCATTTTAATAAAAGAAGCCTATATTGAAGTTGTCAGAGAACCGATACACACTGGACTGTATGAGCAATCAACATCAAGTTATTCTAGTCCGGTATTTTGTATCAAGAAACCGAATGGCAAGCTTAGAGTTGTTCATGATCTTAGGGAATTAAATAGGGTTACAATAAAGGATGCTGGGATACCGCCTAGTGCTGAGGAGTTTGTTGAAGCGTTTGCAGGGAGAGTGTGTTATGGTTTAGGAGATATTATGGGTGGATATGATGAGAGAGAGTTACATCCGGACTCAAGGCCTCTCACTACATTCGATACACCACTTGGACGTTTACAGTTAACAAGATTACCTCAAGGAGCAACAAATTGGGTTGCAGTTTATCAAGCTCAGATGGCTTGGATCCTTCAAGACGAAATTCCACAATATGCTGGAATCTTTATAGATGATGGAGGAATTAAGGGACCAACAACCGACTATGATAACCAGGTGTTGGAAGAGAATCCCGGGATACGCAAATTCATTTGGGAGTTTGCAATTACATTAGAAAGAATCTTGTTTCGAATTGAAGAGGCTGGTTTAACTATTTCAGGTTCAAAATTTTCCTGTTGTGTGCCAGCCTTAGAAATATTAGGCCATGTGGTATGTAGAGAGGGTAGGATTATGTCCTAGAAGAAAGTTAACAAAATTCAGTCCTGGCCAAGACCCAAGAATACGACCAAAGTCAGAGGGTTTTTAGGCATTTGCGTATATGTTAGAATGTTTATCAAGGACTTTTCTTCATTGGCAGCTCCATTGAGGTGGTTAACAAGAAAGGATGCAGACTGGGAGTGGGATGAAGAGTGTGAGAAGGCGTTTGTGAAGTTGAAGGAGGTTGTGGGGAAGGATTTATTCCTGCACAAGTTGGATTATGGAAAAGATTCTGGCAGAATTTATTTAGCAGTTGATTCAAGTCAGGTTTCAGCTGGGGCGGTTTTGTCTCAGATGGATAAAGCTGGTTACATCAGGCCAGTTAGGTATGAATCTGTAGTATTTACTGAGGTCAAATCAAGATATTCTCAACCAAAATTGGAATTATGTGGTGTGGCGAAAATACTGAAGAAACTTCAGCATATTTTGTGGGGGCAACATTTTGAGTTGCAAGTGGATGCAAAATCGTTAATCCAGATGATTAATTCCCCAAGTTTACCGAACGCACCCATGACAAGATGGGTAGCTTTTATTCAACATTTTTTTTTTGATTTAGTTCATAAGCCTGGCAAAACTTTTACTATGCCAGATGGTTTATCAAGAAGACCACCCACTGAAGAAGATTCAGACTCAGAAGAGTTCGATGAAGATATACCTATTATCAAAGCCAGCACTAAAGGAGCTGAAGACTTTCCATACCTCCCCCATGAGGTTAAACTGGCAGGACTATTGTGTTTAGATTATGGTGATGATGACCTCCACCAAGAGGATAAACTGGAAAATAGTTTTTATGTTAATAAAGGTGTTGGAAAAGGTGTAGATAAATTCGGCAGAGAGGAAGTAGAAGAAGATGTGGTGTATGTAGAGGAAGATGGATTGGTAGTGTGGGATAGTAGTAAATTAAGGAATGGTGTATATGTTGGAGAATTAGAGAATTTAAATAAAAAGGTGGATAAAGAGAAAGAGGTATTTTCAAATACGGTTTACAAAGGATCCAAAGGTTCAGAAGAAAAACGTCGACATAGCTCGATTAAAGATTTATTTAGGGGTCAACGATTATTGGCTCATTCATGTGCAAGTGATATTGGTAATAGAGAAGTCCCTATTGATGTTATATTAATCGATTTTCAAGATGAAGTCTGGGGTCAGACTGGTTTTTATTTTTTGTTAGTCAAATATTTGTTGACTTTAGAAAGGCCAGAAGATTGTGAAGACGATGAATGGGTGGCTATCAAGAGGAAGTCATCTACTTTTTACCTGTCTGGTCGACGTTTAATGAGGAGGAGGTATCCAAATCCTCAAGTAGTTATAACTCAACAGAAGGGGCAAGAATTAGTTTTGAAATCACTGCATGAAGATCTTGGGCATAGAGGCGTTTGAGAAACATTTAGAAGAATTTCTGATTGATTTTGGTGGCCTGGCATGAAGATGGCTGTTAAACAGTGGGTTCAGTCATGCGAAGAATGTCAAAGACGAAGTTATTTAAGGCCAAAAGAACCTGGACGCGCGACCGGTGAATATACGCTCTTCGGGAGAGTTAGTTTAGATGCCGTTCATATAAAAGAGGGACAGTATAAATATTTAATTGTGGCCAGAGATGATTTATCTGGTTGGGTAGAGGCAGCACCTCTTATTAATTTAACTGCCAAAAATGTGGCAGAATTTTTTTTGAATAATTGGGTATATAGGTATGGGGTGATGAAGTTGGTAACGGTAGATGGAGGTCCTGAATTTGGGACAGAGTTTAAAGAGGCTGTATTGAAAGTTGGATCAAAGGTTAGGGTAGCAACCCCATATTATCCCAAAGCTGAAGGCATGGTTGAAAGGGGGCATGAAGTTATTAAGGATGCTTTAGTTAAAATGTGTGGGACAAGTGCCGAAAAGTGGAGGCACTATTTACCTTTAGTTTTATTTGCGGATCGAATCACTGCCAAAAGGACGACCGGATTTTCACCTTATGAACTTGTTTTTGGACAGAAAGCAGTTTTACCGGTTGATTTAGAAGCTGAATCATATCTTGGAGTTGACTGGGACATGGTCAAAACTACTGAAGAATTATTGTGTGCAAGAATGATGCAGCTAGAAAAGAAAGAAGAATATTTAGAAAAGGCATATTCACGGATGATGAAGATCCGAAATCAATCAGTCAGATATTGGGATGAGCGGTTGGCACATTGATTAAGGAAACCTTTGAACCCAGGTGATATGGTCCTGGTGTATAATAGGAGTTTGGAAAGTCAGTGGGGAAAGATGTTTGCAGATAGGTGGAATGGACCGTATAAAATCAAGGAGCAAGTTTCCGGCGGTTCATATGTGCTAGAAGAGTTGGATGGAGTAGTATTGAAGAAGAGGGTAGCAGCCGATCAAGTGAAACGGTTCTATCCTAGAGGCACCAGGAGTGCCGAAGTATACCTCCGCAATGAGGATAAACTATGATATCAATCAAACTTTATGGATAACTCCGAAATGAGGATAAACTATGATATCAATGAAACTTTATGGATTCCTCCGCAATGAGGATAAACTATGACATTTATGAAATTATATGGATAACTCCAAAATGAGGATAAACTACAATTTTAATGATATTGATGAAATTTTATGGATCCCTCCGCAATGAGGATAAACTATAATACCAACAAAATTTTATGACGACCTCCGCAACGAGGATAAACTATCTTCTTTTTTTATCAAAATACTTTACTATCGTTACACTGTATATGGTCGACGAAATTATGATGAAACTTAACGAAATTCAAGAAGACCTTCTTTGAAATTTTAAAAAACTTAAAATACTTAAAATATGGGTGAAGATAGTGTTGGAAAATTTTAAAATTTATTGGAAGAAGTGTTCACAGGGGAACCTTCTTAATTAAATATTGGCAAGTGTGGGGGTAATTGATGGGCTGGCTGCTCTATACACAATTACCCCATAATGTTCGTTTCCAAAATTTTCCCTGTTTCTAGTTGAATCCTGGCTTTGTCTTTTAATTTTAGGAAGTCCACTAAGACTATAAACTGGAACGAATCAAGAGACACCGCTCTCAACGCCGGATTCAAGATTTCTTTTATTTTATTTTGTTTTTGATTTTTTTTATGTTAGATTGTGATTTCTTTTCTTTAATATATATTATGAATTATTGTAAAGGTGATGCTCACTGGTGGTCTCTAATCATTTTTATAAATTGGAGGGAGCCCACCCAGTGATCATCATTATAAAAATTATCTTCTAAAAACCTTCATTTATTTTCTTTTCTTTTCAATTTCTCAAAATTGTGTAACCACATCAAGTTGCACTTGGATGTAGGTATGATGTCGAGGGTACGGCTCATCAAATGGCCGGGGGGCATCTTTTAAAATTTTATTTTAAAATTTTTTTTAGTACTTTTTTTTTATCTTTCTTTTCACATTCATTTATCTTTCTTTAAAATTAAATTTTAACTTTTATTTCAAAACTATCTTTTCTAAAATCTTTTATTTTAAATTTAAAAAAAAAAAAAATTAAAATTAAAAAAAATAAAAAATAAAAAAATAAAAAAAATAAAAATAAAATAAAAATAAAATAAATAAAAAAAAATAATAATAATAATAATAATAATAAAAAAAAAAAATTAAAATTAAAATTAAAATTTATTAATTAAATCAAAATCATTATTATATTTCTTAGTTTTATTTTTTTTAGTTTTCATTCTTTTTAGTTTTATTCATTTAGTTTAGACAGGAAACAGGGTCTAGGAGAACTCAATACCAATGGGATTTTACTTCAAGATATCTGTTAGTCCTCCAAGACTTTAAACTGGCTACTGTTCAAGACGTTCTTTAAGGTTTATTTTATACGTATTTTGGATCTGTTAGTCCTCCAAGACTTTAAACTGGCTACTGTTCAAGACTTTCCTTAAGGTTTTATATGAATTTTGGAGCTGTTAGTCCTCCAAGACTTTAAACTGGCTATTTTTCAAGACTTTCATTAAGGATAATTTTCTATATCTTGACATCTGTTAGTCCTCCAAGACTTTAAACTGGCTACTGTTCAAGACTTTCCTTAAGGTTTTTATACGAATTTTGGAGCTGTTAGTTCTCCAAGACTTTAAACTGGCTACTGTTCAAGACGTTCTTTAAGGTTTTTTTTTTATATACGTATTTTGGATCTGTTAGTCCTCCAAGACTTTAAACTGGCTACTTTTCAAGACGTTCTTTAAGGTTTTTTTTTATATACGTATTTTGGATCTGTTAGTCCTCCAAGACTTTAAACTGGCTACTGTTCAAGACTTTCCTTAAGGTTTTATACAAATTTTGGAGCTGTTAGTCCTCCAAGACTTTAAACTGGCTAATTTTCAAGACTGTCATTAAAGATTTTATATTGGAGTTGTTAGTCCTTCAAGACTTTAAACTGAATTTCAAGGATGTTCAAGATTTTATGGATATTCTTGGAGACAGATTTTTTTAAATTTTTTTTTATCAATCAAATGTTAGGTCCACCAAGACCTTAAACTGGACTATTATCAAGTGTTGGGTCCACCATGACCTTAAACTGGATTTCTTATCGATTAAATTTTTGGTCCACCATGACTTTAAACTGGCAGTTCATTCATTGTTTTAGTCCACTATGACTTTAAACTGGAAAATTAATATCTTCAGGATAATTCAACATTCATTGGACCACTATGGCCTTATACTGGATTACTTGTCGATCAAATGTTTGGTCCACTATGACATTAAACTGGATTATCAAATTTATTCAATCTTTGGTCAAGCCTAGGCCTTACTTAGGAATATATCAAGATATTTATGCACTTAAACGATCTTTGGTCCACCAAGACCATAAACTGGCAATCGAATATATGTTTGGTCCACCAAGACTTTAAACTGGAATGTCAATCTTGTTTGGATAACTCAATTCAATCTTTTAATTTATCACTGTCCACTAAGACTCTAAACTGGTTATTCAATTATTTCTGGAATTGGGTGCTGATAGCTTTAGGAGGTTAAAATTTTAGGTGGTGATGATGCTAAGGAAAGCATAATGGTTAATTAGGTGAAATTTGTGGCGCTTTAACATGGTCTAAAGTTAATATTATTATTGGAAGCCTGGCAAAAGTATTTTATGGGTTTGCTGTATAGCAAAGGTTGAAAATTGTGATGAAGGAATCAGAAGTTAAGATGGTAGTTGGATTTTAGGGAATGATTTTTTTTAGTGCCTCATAGTTAGGCCATTTTTTTTGGTGTGAAGCTTGGAGGACCTTATGGCGAGATTGGAATCATAGAATTCGGCTCAGTGGGGGGCCCATTGAGGTTGGAATCAGGAGTATTCGGCTCATAGGAAGATCCACTCTCTCAATGCTGTGACAAGAAGGAAGACTGGTATATGGGAGTCTGAAGGGATTCAAACCTTGCTCTCAGTAGTGGAATCATCACAAGATTTATATTATTTTATTTTATGTTATATCAAGCCAGAGAAGAAAGAAAACATCATTTATGTTGAAAGTTTAAGAAGACCAAGCAAAAACAAAATTTTATCAAGTTATACTGTTAGAAAAGATAATTTCTTTGAAATTGTTCAACATCATTATCAAAGCTTTGCATTAAAATTCTTCTTTTCATGAGGTCTTCATGGTTATTAGCTGGAGTTTCTTGACAATAGGCCAGCATTTTTGTTTCAACTCATTAGTAAAGTCAAGAAAAAGATAGCGATGAAAATTTGGGTAATGATTGATATAGTCCGTCTTCACTCTACCAACATCATCAGTGTTGGTTATATTGACAGCTACAAGTTCAAATATGTTATTAAGTCATAGGTTTAGTCAATTTTGATTAAAAGTTTTTTTTTAGTAAGATAAATAGGGTCTTACATTTAGAGCCAGGGAACATAGTCTCAGCAAAGTTAGTTGGGGGTATTGGCGTTATAGGATTAGGATCTTGTGAAGGCAAAATTAGGCCGGGATCCGCTGATGAAGATTGAACTTTTGAAGCTGTTTTTGATCTTATTCGTTTTAAGAAGACAGGAATTTTGTATCGCTTTTTAGAAGTTGAGGGATCAGGGAGAGCTGCTGGTCCTAAATATACGTTTGTTTTAGAAGGAACTATTGGCCGGTTGCATTTGACTTTTTTCACACGGCATAAGTCGCAAGCTGTTCTGCCAGGAAGATTAGGGTTGGACATTAAACAAGGTACCTGGTATCGAGCGCAGAGTTCACATGGAGAGACAAGCTCTTTGGAAGACATATTGATGAAGATGAATTTTATAGTTGATTAAAGAAGATGGTGGTTGAAGGTTAAAGATGAATATTGTGTTCGACCACCTATGCAAAGTTTTAAGAATGGGGACATTCTCGATTGGAGGGAGGATGTGGTAGCCTAAAGTTTAGTACGGCACCTAAGTACGTAAATGGAGTTATTACGGCGTGCAAGATTGGCGTTATTATTTTTTTATATATAAAAGGGTTTTATTTAATTTATTTGAGTTTTAAATATGAAGAAATTGGTCACGAGCAAATGCCTACACAAAAACAATTTATTTTACGGAGAAAACTTATTTTTAAGGTCTGAAAAATTTATAAGTATCAAGTCAAGTCACTCAAGAACCTTGGGAAATTTTCCCAGAATTTTTACTATTTTTCTTATATTTTTAAATGAATTTTGAAGTTTTATAGAAATATTTACGTTTTCAGAAATTACTTTTATTTTACGGAGAAAACTTATTTTTAAGGTCTGAAAAATTTATAAGTATCAAGTCAAGTCACTCAAGAACCTTGGGAAATTTTCCCAGAATTTTTACTATTTTTCTTATATTTTTAAATGAATTTTAAAGTTTTATAGGAATATTTACGTTTTCAAAAATTACTTAACTTTGATGAATTTTCACGGGGTAATTAGAGCTGCGCAGACTACGAAATTTAGTTTGGTATGTAAAGGGGAAGTAGCTCTATTATGTGTAATTTTTCTAGATTTTTTATTATAGTTTTAAGGTTCTAATTGAGTCCTGAAGTCCGGACGGACTCCGTACGGGCTCCGGATTGACTCTGGAAGAGCTCTGGAGGGGAAAACTTAGGCACGTGACTAGGAATACTTAAGCGCTTCTCAAACTCGAAATTGAGGGGGGGGACACATCATACAGCTTAATCATTAACCACCACGGTCTCATTTTTTATTACTCAACAAATTAAATAAGTTATAATACCCTTATAACATTTATTATTTTTACATAACATTTTAGAAATACAATTCAACAATTTAAATCACACTTCATATAGGGTATCTTTAGAAAGGTCTTCATCGCTGGGACTTGATTATTGCTGTCTCATAAAAATTCAAATTATTATAAAAACATAAAAGTCAATCTTTACAGATCTTTCACTGGTACACCTTAATTGTTGTTATCAGTATTTCTTTCTCAACAGCCACTTTCTTTTAATCTCAATAAGCGTTAAATATTTTAGAGTTTCATTATTTTCATCAATCAGATCCAAGTAGATTGGTTAGCTTAGTGATTTAGAATTCCCATTTTGTTATTTTTATTGGAAGGACGGGGTTTTCAGCTAAATCCACATATCTGCTCCGGATTCTGCTTACAGCAAGGCGACTGTAAGAGTTTACCATACCATAACGGTTGAAAAAAAAGGGATTTTCATACTTTTTTTTTAATTCTATATTTATGCTTTCTCACTTTGATTATTTCTTGAGAGCTATGAGAATCCTTCCCAAGTCTTAATCTATCAGCATGACCTAAAAACCAACGGTGAAGAACTCCTATTTGATTTGAGTCAATTGGATATGCAATCAAATTATTGGTTTTTAAGGCATTGTCCCAGTGTTTAATGAGAATATTTGCCAAGACCTGGTTCCATTTGTCAAACCAATCTAGGTTCCAAGCGAAAGTTGATCCTGGGAAACCACACATGCGAAGGTGCTCAATAAAAGATTCACGGAAAATTGGTGGAAACTTTTCCGAAACCGCTGAATTTGATTCTGGATGAGGTAGTTCAAAGGCAATGTTGCAAGAATTCATGTCAAATGATGAAAATCTGTCTAATTGCTCTTCAGTAGGGTTTTGTTTCCATCCATTTGATTCTGGTGACATATCCAAAAGTGAATGACAAAAATTGTGTATAGATCTACAAAAGTGAGAATTGAATGGAGGCAAAGTCTCATTAAAAATTCTATTAAGTGTTCTTGTGTTTGTGGGCAGGTTTCCATGAGGAAAGTAAGAGCTACTAGGGTTCATAAATAATTAAATTAAGAAAGTGTTCAATTAAATTAAACAAAGAGGAAGGATAAATTGTTGAGCTCCAAAACTTTATGATCAAAGTTGATTTAAGGAGAAATATCACAAAAATTAAGAATAAGAAATATTTCGACTTTATGGAATTATAATATGCATAAATTATATTTTTATATGCAACTTGAACTCAAAAGGAATTGTATAAAATAAAGAGAATGATTATGTGATAAAAGCAGACTCATTTAAGAAACGGATTTTTTTTTCTTTTCAAAAAATTCTTCCACAAAAATAATTTGTTAAATGTGAGGCTATGTTCATTTTTTGATTACCAAAAAATTATTTTTGGTCCAATATGATAGTAATACATATTCTATTGAGTAATTTTTTTCAACCTGAATAAATAGACTAGAGTGTCACTTCATCTCATTTATGTATGAAAAGTTATACAAGGTTTCAGCTTTTATGTAATTCTTTAAGGTTTACACTTTTGTAGCATCTATTATTTGAGTATTTTTGATTTTTTCTTTATAGAAAATTCTACCTAGTACAGAACAATTTTCAAATTGAAATAAATATGTTTGTGATTGTTTTTTACAAAATATTAAACTTATTTTTGGGTTTAACTTTGATTTTTGGGGTAATTTTTTAAAAATTATGTTAAAAATATGGATTACTTTTCTTATAGTCCATAACTAAGAATTTTTATCAAAATCAAATAATTATAGGGTAGTTAGATATAACTCAGAAGGCATTTGATAGAAAAATAATTAAGATGCTTGTGCATACAACAGAATTTTTTCTATGATAGAAAATATTCTGATAAACATGCATGCATTGTTATACAAATGCAGAGAGTATACAGAATACAAATAAAGTAGACTGCATAACTTTAAATTAATATATAATTTATCCGATTAAAAATTAAACATTTAAACTTAAATAATTTCAACACATATTCCATCATATTCTTTTGATAAAAAAATGTAGCTTATATTAGCTAGTGCCTTTCAAAAAAAGGAATACCTTCAATCGGTAACTTCGAATAGCTAACTTATTCCTACAATTATTACAATTACAATGCCTCCATTTTTTCATGTATGTCAATGTCAAGATCTTGGATGTGTCAATAGAAAGTATCAAACTTCTTCTGGGTCCTTTGAAGTTGGTATGGCTTTCAAAAGCTCTAATTCTTATGCAAAACATCAAGAGGAAAGAAATAGGAAGGCCCAGATGGTTATTTCTTCCAACAATCCACTTAACATTGGAAGTTCCCGCTCCACAGAAACAGTAAGCTGTATATCTATAGTTCAATGTTAGAATTAAAGTCTTTATGATGTTTCAATGATTTATTACATAGGGGCAGTTGCTATTGGGGGCAGAAGTATCTTCAACAGTCTCTAGAAACTCAAATCTTGGGGAACGGTATAGCCAAATAATTATGTGGCAGGCAGAAAAGCTTTCTCTGATTCATCATTTGAGCAAAGAAGGTTGTACTCAATTTTTGGATGAAGAAATTAAGAAGCTCAAACTTCTAGGTGATAGTGGAATACTGGATTCTGATAGCATTGTCCGCCTGGTCCCACGCTCAATAGATACAGTTTTTAGTCGATTAAAGCTCAATCAATCATTTTTCACTAAAACATGCTGTCCTAAATGCTTTGCTCTTTATGAGTATAACTCTGAATCTCAACCATCTATACTATGTTGCAATCAACCGTTTCTTTCATCATCAAAGCGCTATTTAAAAATGTTTGGAGCAGGACAAATTGCAGTTAAATGTGATGAAAGGCTGTATTTGATGGAGGAACATCAAGAACATGTAAAATACTTATCTCTTAAAACATTTCGTCACCATTCTTTTATCGACTGGCTTAAGGAAAAGATCAAACTGTTCAAATTTGAGCTTCTGATTGAGAAGAAAACCCCTGTGGCAGAATGTGTAGAGTGTGATTTGATGAAGGATGTTTGTGATGGTTCAATTTGGAAAAACTTTCCCATAACCACTCCAGCTCTGGATAGCAATGATGATGAATATACGATAACTTCAGGCAACTTAATGTTTACTTTATATGTCGACTGGTTTAGGCCTGGTGGAAATAGGATTGGAGGTCATCAGAAGTCTGTAGGCAATATTATGATGGTGTGTATGCACCTACCTCAAGAAGATAGATACAAAATGGAAAATCTTTTTTTGTATTCTATTATACCCAGACCAACTGAACCCACAAGTGAACAGCTTAATCACCTTCTAAAACCACTGGTTAATGATCTACAAACTCTATGGGATGGTATATTGATTGAAAAGACACATCTTTATCCACGAGGCCGGAAATTAAGAGTTGCATTGTTCTCTTTGATAGGTGACATTCCTGCAATACAAAAATTGGCTGGCTTTTCGAGTCACTCTGCAAAAATGTTCTGCTCTTTCTGTAATATCTCTAAAGATGAAATTAGTGAAAAGAATGTGGGAAATTTTTCATTACGGAATCATGAGGATCATATGTGCTGGGCAACAAAGTGGAAAAATTCTAAGTCACATTGGGAGCGTGTATCAATTGTTCAAAATCATGGGGTACGATGGAGTGAGCTGAATAACCTTGAATATTGGCGTCCAACTGAATATTGCTCAATTGATGTTATGCATTCACATATGCTTGGCAACCTAAAAGATCACAGTCTAAGCTATTTTCAAATCCAAAATGCAGCAAAAGATCTAGAAAGAAAGCTGGAAAAGGATAAAAATTGGCATGTAAGAGAAGAAGATGATGATTTCTTTTCTGATACTTCACTGCACAAACATTCAAAAAAATGTAGAAGTAGCTTAAGCACCACGAATAATGATGATGATGATACAGGACACACGAGACAGCACAAGCGGCAAAGACGTACGAGTTCAAGACAGTCATCAAGTCATCATGGACTAGATAATGAAGGATTGGGAACAAATCGATCAAGAAGCCAGAGTAGGTCATCCAGCTCCAAATTTATTCCTCCATATAGCGATGTGGCCTCAATACAGTCTCACAGCAGTGACAGTAGGAATTCATTGTATAACTTAAGGCAAAGAAGCATTAGCATATCACAGAGTGAAGGATCTCACTCATCAAATGAGACAGCTAGAGATGAAGAAAATAAAAGGAAAGGTAAGGAGAAAGAAAATGAAGGTAGTAGTAATCCACAAATCACAGCAGCAGAGCTACAGGTTGTATGGAAGATGATTGATCAAGTAAGAAGACCTTCCTGGCTAACACGAGTTCCAAAATCAGTAGGATCTAAAAAGGCAGGATCCCTCAAGGCAGCAGAATGGCACATGCTGTATACTCTCTACTTCCCTTTGTCACTTATACCCCTTTGGTTTGAAAAATTTAAAGAATCTGAATCTTCAGCTTCCTCAGCTGATAAACCAAGAGAATATTATCTTCTCAAGTCACTTGTAACATTATGCTCGATCACCAATTTTTTGACATTAAAAAATATACAGACTAATGAGCTTAAAGATCTAGATCAATTTCTGTTAGAGTATCGTGAGTGCCTTGAAGAGGGTTGGAAGAATATTAATGCAAAGCCAAATCTGCATATCACTCAACATTATCCTGAAATGATAAAGCGTCTTGGTCCACCATCAGGTACAGCTACTTGGTCTGGAGAGCAGGTGAATCATATATTATCTGAAATCCCAAACAATCACCATCCACGTATGTAATGTTTGTAAGCAATGATTTAAAAACTCAGCTGTGCTAATTTATTAATATTTACCGCAGGAGAGATACCTCTAACAATGCTCAAACATTGTTATCGGAAGTCTAGGGTATTAGATCTTGGTGAAGCTGAAGATAATGATCAATTTGAGACTAAAAAAATCCATATTGATCTCGATAAACAAAACAAATGGATTCATCTAAGTATGGCATTATTTACTAAATGGGTAAGGGCATGAATGGGAAAAGAAACTTCAAGACGGGCTTTGACACCATCGGAGAAAAGTGGGGATCGGGTAGTTGAAAATGTAGCAAGCATATTTATACATGGAAAGAGGTTTACTAGTTACCATCGACACATTTCTAATTCAACAATTGAATTCTACTATGGAAAAGATAGCCAGTTTGGGCAAATTGATGATCTTTTCAGATCAAAGGAAGAGATTGATCAAATATATTTAATAGTAAGTCCTTTCAAAGAGCTCCGTCCAGAAGAAACATCAAAGGATCCCTATGAGCTTTTCCCACAAGTGCATTGTCGGTTAGTAAGAGTAGCCAAAGCAACTCAAATTGTGATTAAGAAAGATGCAATAATTGGACATGCAGCTACTGTCGAGCACAAAAAAGGAATGTTTGGAATCAAAGACGAGATTGTCACTGCCATTGGACTGCAGACAGTAGTGAGTGAAAAAATTAATCAAATTTATTTTCTGTTGACTAACATCTTTGTGTTAATTTGGGATTGGGGAAATTTGTAGGATTGGTGATATTTGTAAATGGTGAAAGAAATAATTCAATTCTCGATTAAAAAATGCAATGCATCCAACTTACCTTATCATAAATCAGTGAACAATTACTTTGGTTGCTTTTATTGCGAGAGAACCCATGCTTTCAATGAGTCATTTTTATCTTAAATGTAAGAATGAAAGAAATAAAATCATGATAATGAGAAATATGATAAAATTTTTAATTAATGAATGATCTTCTTGCTCATTCATCTACTATAAATAGTTTGACCTTCCAACTTTAGCTGATAGCTATATATTATTCACTTTATTTTTCGACAAGAGAACATACACATTTACAAGACTATATACATAGTATCTTTTTTTACTTTAGCTTTGATAGGTATAAATTTTAAAAACTGATTATTTTTATTTTATTTTATTTTATTACAGTTCATTATGGATGATAATTTTGAAGGGATGTCTGTTGACCCAACCGATTCTGATTGTTTTCCACCTCAACATACTAATACTGGAAATACTCCTCCACCACCCTCTGCTGATCCACCTCCAGATGCATCTCAATCTGTACCACCTAATCCTAACCCACCACCTAATCCCAATCCAGGCCAAGAGTCTCATTCAGAACCGAGAAATTTTAATCCCAATCATCCTTCTGCTTCTGAAAGTGCTAATCAGCAAGCTGATCAGCTAGGAAGAGATTGGGCTAGTGAAGTATTGAGGGAATTTTTCGGAGACCAATCATCATCTGCTCAGCCTAACCAAGGAGCAAGCACAAGTGGAGCAGGTAAGTCAAATTTGTAGTGTATTCTTTTATTGAAAAATAACCAATTTAATTAACTTATTTGAATTGTTAGTGAATCCCTCAATCATTATGGGTATCAGTGATTACCACAGACTCAATTCAGCAGAGTCTCATGAGCGAGAACGGGGGTTAAGGGCTGTAAGAGGCTTAGTTAGAAGGAATGATGTTCCCAGGAGCTCGGACAGTCTAAATAGAAATATTTACCACTTTCTGAAGTATTTTCTTGGGGGACCAACACAAATATCAAAATATCCTGCGAGCCCAACACCTTTGGAGATTGAAAATTGGAAAGATTGGAGCCAATTCAAACTAAAAACCATTCAAACTGTCCTAACCCAAGTCCAATCTTCTAACCGTGCCAATTCTGCAGCTGATCGACAATTTCTGATAACCAATTCTATAGCCTTCTTGCGATCCAAAATTCGACTACCTGAATTTTTTCCAGCACCTGAGCCTCGAGGACTAAAAGGAGGAGCACCGATCCCACTTTCTGTCAAAAGAAACTTAGAGCGTGAATTGCAAGAAAAAGGTTTTCGGAAATTCGCGTTTGATTGGACTTGCCGTGATTTTTCAGAATCAACTTGGAATCAAGTCATGGGAAGCATAGTATGCGACCTCTGTACCAGATGGCTCACCACCTTGAATACAATCGACCTTGAATACAATCGATCAGTCAAAGCTTCAGTTCACTCAATTTGTTATTGAGAAATGGGTAGTTAATAAGGGGAAGGAGATGATAAGGTTGTTTGGGCAAGAAGAGGAAAGGGTAGCAAGAGAAAAGATTGAAAAGAGGGCAAGGGCACAAGTAAAACGTTATCGGACCAAGGTAAGTTTTTTATTTTACTTTGCTTTTTGTTATTATGAAGCTGATTTAGTTGGAATTCAGATTGCTAGTGCACGCTACAAGTTAGCAAGAGATCTCTGCAGTGATGTGCCAGGTTTTGTTGTGCTTTTTCATGATACTAGGTGCATCTCTGATATCGAGGAAGGCCCAGCACCAGCCCCAACTGCACCTATCCGAGCTATTCCTGGATGGCGAAATCCTGAACTCAATGATTTGTTTAAAAAAATGGATAAAATGACAAAGGACTTAGCCCATACACCAGCTCAAAAAAAATCAGCATTAAAAACATATTCACGGTCATCAGAAAGGACAGTTGCACAAAATGGTATATTCAATGTTCCCAAATACCTCCCCAAGAATTGCTATTCAGCAACATTTTTGCAAGGATTATCTGTGAATGAACGTGAGTCACTTGGGGTTGGAGCTGATATTGATCTGGTAAAGATTCGGGAATCAATTAATAGAGCATCAACATCATCATAACTTAGGTATAACGGTGATCTTCTGTGTAATATAGCTATCTTATATTGAATTTTATGTATTCTGTTTTTTTTCAAAGCAGCTTGGTAAATGTTATAAAGTGATATTGAGAGAGAGTAACATTTTATTTAAGAAAAACAAATAATGTATGAGATATAAAAATGTATTTTCAACAAATTGATGGTCCATACCTCTTTATGTCACATTTATGTATCCATATTAATTTCAATCGAATTTAATGTTGACCAATACATAGTGAATACACGCTATGCCACTTATACTTGCCAGGCATTGCTACCATTAAATATGCCAGTATCAAAAATTAATTTCGATCAAAATTAATGAGCATGATAATCATGAATTTCTGGAGTCAACTGCTTATTTTTATGCATGGTTCCTTGCCAACATTAATTTTGATCGAAATTACTTTTGATACTGGCATATTGCATGGTGTCTATTCCTGGAAAGTGTAAGTGGCATAGTGTGTATTCATTACGTATTGGTCAACATTAATTTCAATAGAATTTAATATTGACATTTTCATATTGAACCCAAACCAGCAAACGACCCAAAAAATTCTTCATAAAACTGCTCATTAATTTCGATGGAAATTAGTGAGCACCATATACATATTGAATGGTAGTTATATCTGGTGTGTGTAATTTGTAAAGCTTGTGTTCAATGTTTATTGGTCAACATTAATTTTGATTGAAATTAATATTAATGTGTAAATGATATTTACATGCTCAATATGCATTGTAATGTGTTTACTTAAGAATAGAGTGCCCTACTTTTCATCTTACATAAAAATGCTTGGTGGCATGTCAAATTCAATTTTTATTAAAATTAATGTTGACATGTTACCATGCATAACAGTAAGCAACTGACTGAATAAATTGATGATAATCATGAACCTTAATTTCGATCAAAATTAATGTTGCCAAGTGCAGATTGAAAAAAGCTATGCCACTTACACTAGCCAGGCATATCTACTATTTATTATGTATTGGTCAACATTAATTTTTATAGAAATTAATATGGATATGTAAATTTTATATTTACCCTCAACATGTATAGTAAATTTCAATACTTAAAAATACTTGCCGTCCTTTACATGTCATGCAAAAAAGCATTATATCATTTCAACATTAATTTTGATCAAAATTAATGTTGGCATGCCATTATGCATTGAAACAACTAACTGACTGAAAAAGTTCATGATCAAAATGCTCATTAATTTTGATCAAAATTAATGTTGACCAATACATATTGAATATAAGTAATCTCTGCTTACTCAGACCAGATATAACTACCATTCAATATGTATATGGTCAGCCTTAATTTCGATCGAAATTAATGGGAAGTTTTATGAAGAATCTTCTGGGTTGTTTTCTGGCTTGGGTTCAATATGCAAATGTCAACATTAAATTCGATCGAAATTAATGTTGACCAATACATAATGAATACACACTATGCCACTTACACTTTCCAGGCATATATACATGCAATATGCCAGTATCAAAAGTAATTTCGATCGAAATTAATGTTGGCAAGGCACCATGCATAAAAATAAGCAGTTGACTCCAGAAATTCATGATTATCATGCTCATTAATTTCAATTGAAATTAATTTTTGATACTGGCATATTTAATGGTAGCTATGCCTGGCAAGTGTAAGTGGCATAGCATGTATTCATTATGTATTAGTCAACATTAATTTCGATTGAAATTATTATGGACATGGACTATGCATAAAATTCCTATAAGTATAGGTAAGCTAAGCAGTTAGATAAACTGGTTTGATCAAGTACACCATATAAAAATTGATGTTTTAATGCCTTGGTTAATTTCGATCAAAATTAATTTTAAGCCATGCATGTTGAATTTTATCTATGTCTGTGTAGTCCATGTGAAATGGCTTGTATTCAATATGCAGGGGTCTATATTAATTTCGATCGAAATTATGAGGTTCATTGCCTCATAAATTTGATGGTTTCTGTCAGTGTTTCATGCATGGTGCCATATGATACTTGTTGATTCCTATCAAAATTAATTTCAACACCAATATATTGAATACAAACCATGGCACTTACAGTACTTGGTCATAGCTAAAATTCAATATGCTAGTCTCAAAATTAATTTCGATAGAAATTAATCAGGATCCATGAAGTTTATCAATAGTGTATGAGTTAAGTTTCAAGTCATATGTTTCATCATTTTCTTGCACCCATTTCTAGGTTATCTCAACAATTTTTTTCAAGTTTTATTATATTAATCAAAACTGTGGTAAGTTGTGAAAAATTAGCTAATCCAAATCTCAAATTGAATATTAATATTTTAATAATTTTGAATGTTGCTTAAGGTATTTCATTGGGTGATTCATAATATTATTTTATCAACTTAGTAGTTCTATAACTTTTGAAAAGTAACAATATTGGTATAGTTAGGGACAACAATGCAATATCTTGTGCAGACTAAGATATATTGCAAAATAAAACTATTCAATTTTTTTTTCCCTTAGTTGTATCCAAGTTTATCAAAGGTTTGGTCACGGTGCCCACACCCTAGCCTGACACTCCTCCTGTCACTTAAAAAACAAATTCTTATCTTAAATTCTAATGTTACCAATTTTATATTTATAATTCATTTCTTGTTTGATGAGGCATATCAGAATATATGTGAATCTTGCATTGTCATCTGAAAGTAAATTTAACAAATATTCATAAAGGATTATCCTTTTTTTTCATATAATATACTAATTAAGTGTATCTCCATTGTTTAGGAGTAAATTCTAATTTAAAAAATTTTGAATTTACCCGTGGCAATTTGCATATGGGATATAAATTTGTTATTATTTGTTTTTCACACTAAAAGTCCCCAAAGAATTACTAGTATTTTCTGTTAGCTACATCAAATTTCGCTTCAATATAAACAGATTGTGATTTAGCATGTTACTCAGTTTACCCCACTATGAATAATACATGTTAAAAAAAGCTCAAATAATATAAAATCCCCCTCTTTATGTTTTCTGTTTCTTTCATCCTCACTTTAATTTTAATCTTATTCAATTTTTTATCCTATTAAATTATCAACTTCAATTTTCTAGAATAGAGTTTCTTATAATTATTCATCATATTACATCATAATTTTTTGATATCAAATACTTTTTTTTAATATTCATTAATCAATATGTCTAGTATACAAAATCCTACACCTCCACTTTGTATGTATATCATGTTCCTCTCTCTTAATTTATATATTTCACTTATGTTCTATATCTTTTTTTTTCAAAAATTTGATTTTCCAGAACCCAAATGTGTTTCATCCCACTCTCTGATTGATACTCGCTTTGAAGCTTTTGAGCTTGCACCATGTCTGCCACATGGCATGGCACCTAACCCTCCTGTACTTAGCAATGAGAGGCAGGAAATAACAAGAGTTCAGTATCGCAATTTACTTGAATTGGCTAGAGATAAAACAGAAGAGCTTGTCAAGATCCTTAACAATAATCCTTCTCCTTCATATTTATCTAACCCTTGTAATGACTTACTCCAATATGTGAAAAGCCTTGAAAAATGTATGTTCATCACCTTTATTTTCTCCTTTTAAATTAGTAGAGAAGATTATTAATATTTTTTTTTCTTCATATATATTTGTAGCTTATGAGGAGGGTATGATTCCTCCTGATGAAGTCATTGTCATTAGGGATGATGATGAGACAGATGAACCATCAGCTTCAACTCATGCTTCAACTTCTAAGGAAAATCTTGAAACACCTGTTATCCGCTCCAAGAAAAAGAGATTATCCCAAGGCTCCTCTTTTGTTCGACATATTAAACCGGCTTCTGCTAATGAATTTTCTGATGTATCAAATAATAAATCTCAAAAAAAAAGCAAAGGTTTTGATAATGAGTATATTCTTGTTTCCTTTTTTTTTTACTGTTATTCTTTTATCTTTAAAATTCAATCATATATCTCTTTTATTGCTTACATATTGTACTTTTTATCTTTCTTTTGATATTTTGTACCAGAAACTCACCTGCTGTAGATTGTTCCATTCATAAACGCCCTCTCCCTGATGAAGATGATGAAAAGAGAAATGAAAATAGCGATGATCAACTGTCAGAATATGAAGCTATGCTTGTTCATCAAAAAAAGCAAAGTTTAAAATCTTCTTCAAGACATGTTGATATGTTTGATAAAGATGATGATTCAAACAGCTCATCACCAAATTCCTTCATTTCTAAGAAGCAATACCCATCACCTCCTAAATTACCTACTTTGACTTCTTTGAAAGCTTCTCTACCAATGAAATCAACTCCAATCAAGATATCGAAAAAACCTCTAACTTATTCACCCTCAGTTCTAAAAGAATCTGATTTGCAGGAGGAATTCTGTAAAATTCATAATTTTTATAAAGGTAGAATCAGCACGGCAAAGGTCCTCAGGTCGTGGTTGGAAATTGTTACTCTCCTCGAATTACGCTCTTCTACTTCTTCCCAAGAACCCATGTCAAATATACCAATGTTTACTTTTCATTGGGAAAAATCTTGTGGAGAAGATTGGCTTTCAAAACTTACTGAGTTATGTAAGTTACCATAATTTTTAGTCTTGACTTTTGTTCTTTTACTTATTTTTTTTTCCTTTTGTAGAAAATATTTTTTTAGAGATTGATAGCTCACAGCTATGGGTACTCGATAATATTGATTTCAAAAAAATGGAAGATTTATGTGATCCTGATGGTTTAAATACTGAAATTCTTTCCTCAACAAAGAAAACGGATCACCCTGAATCCAATCTTATCCGAATGCTCATGAGATTAATGATCCCAAGTGACCACTGCCGTTCTTCATGGGTATCTCTTATATCATCTTCACTTTATCTGACCGCACATGAATTCAGCCAGCTTCCATCACATCAAAACATTAACTCAGATTGTCCAATTGAACGTGGTCTTCAGCTTCTAGCTCACCTTTCAAATCTGAAGAGTCCGATTTCTGATGGCTTAGAAGTTGGTCCCACTGCACTTCAAACCTGTGATATATCAATGTCAACTCTTCTTCAAATCAGCAATATTATCATTGATATAATTATGTCAATTATCATTCTTAAATCAAAATATTGTGCTGCAACAATATCAGGTGGCAAGACTAGTGAAGCTCAACAATCAAGTGAGAAAAACGAAAATACTGAACTGACTATAATGAGAGAGAAACAAAAGGCTGCACTAAACAAAATAAATTCTGAATACTCCCACCACCGATATCAATCTTTCACATTCTATATAATTGATGGTGTCCGTGGTTTATTTCTGAGCTCTCAAGATCATAGATTGGCTTCAGCAGCTGATTGCTTGGAGGTAATATCAGAAGTTAAGTTTCTTAATTTACATGAAAAAAAAAATCATTTGATGGAAGAAATAATTTGGAAAAATTTAAATAACTATATTTTAACATTAATAAAACCTTTTATAGGCAAGTGTGATCCATTTCCTTTAAAATTTGATACCCCAAGTCCTCCGGGAATTGCTAGGGCTATTTCTGCAGATTTTCTTAATCACTGGGGCTCCATTCAGCCAGTATCACCTTTTTTTGCTAAACATAGCCTTTCAATAAATTAATATTCCAACATGTAAATAGATAAAGTTCTGTCTATATGATATATCTTGTATAATTCAAGTTATTTTCCTTCAAATACGTCAAAAAGGTGACCATCTTTGAAATTTATTAAGTAACCTTTGACATGATTTTCTAAATTAATTATTAAAAAAAATTATTGTAAGTCCAGCAATAAAAAAGATTTTAAAATCTACTTATATGATTTCAAATACTTGTATTAAATTCTTAAATATTTTATTGTTTATATAAAAATATGATAACTGCTCTAGTTTTGTTACTTTACCTTTAATATTATATAATCTATTAATTATTACAAATATTTTCGTTGATTGTAACATTTTTAATCAGAAGTAGAACAATTTAAATAATTAAATGAGTAAATTCTTAAAAAAATACAATTTAATCTATTATTGATTCAAAATTCTTTCTTCAACTCTTTATTATTAACTTTTTTATTAATAAGCCTGTTTGACCTAAAATACTATACAGTCAATTTGGTAGCATTAAAAGCACATTTTTATGGCTAATATATTTCAAATTCTTTATTATAGTTTTTTTTATTTTAGAACCTTTGCTACCAATTTAATAAAAATGACATTTAAAGATTTCACAACTTATATATTTCCTCAAAAGTAAATCAAATTTTCTTATAATATTATGAAAAAAAATTATTTTATTTCACAAATAAAAAAAATAGATAATACTATAATTATCAAAACTGAAAATGTTACAGCTACTCCCAGTATTTATCATGTTTAAATTTGCATTAAGTTGTGTATATATAATATAAATTTTTAATATTTATATATCTAGATTTTTTAGATTTGTCTTAACATTAGATAAATAATACTTTGCTGATTCTATTTCTTCCTCTATTAAGTCATCTCTTTTCAAAAAAACTCTCAAAGCACTAATCAAATATTCTAACCTAAATTTTTCTTTTTTAATTTCTAAGTATTCTGAAATATCAATATCAAAAACATTAAGCTTTTCTATAGCATGAAAAAGTCTAGTGCTGATTTGAATAGAAGAACCTATCATAGTGAAGCCAGGAATTTCATGACATCTTGAGGTAAAATGCCTTAGTTGATTGGCAGGCCATAATGTCACTGTTATTCCATTAGTTGCTTCAAAGTTGATTTTACTTCGAATTTCGGGAAACATAAGTTCTCCACCTATTTGTCGTGGTTGGGTCTTATCATACTTCATATGAATGGTGTTTTTTTCTGTATCTTTAGGAAAAAATATTCCTAAAGTATACTCACTTGCATCCTTATCGAGATGAACCTCATTAGAGAACCCATTACCATTCCCTCCAGATGTCCAAGTTAAATTACTAGCAAACGGTACACCCTCTTCTTCACTAGAAACTTTTGAAAATCCAGGAATACCAAGTTTTGCGCAAAGATTAGTTGCCTCATTGTACTTTACATATGATATTTTTTTAAAAAAATATTCAAAGTACATTGCAATCCTCTTCATTCGTTTTTTATATTCATCCGTTTTTACAATATCATCAGTGTATTCATCTGCAAGGAAAAGCATTCAAAAATTCAGTATTTAAATTAAAAAAAGTGATACTTACAAATATGTAAAGATTTCTTTCTATCTAAAATAAAGCCACCACCAAACATTTTTCCAAAACCACCAGCTCTTTGATGATAACCATTATTTTTAATTTCATGTTCGCAGTAAGAAAGATCCTTAATGCATTGCACCGTAGCTTCTAACATATCTAGTTCTTTGAGCTCATGAATTTCAAAAGTCTGCACAAGAACATTAGGTATTAAGACACCTTTTGGTTTATAAATACTACATCCAGGAAAAAAATTGTAATAATTATTGCAATCTGTCATATTATTTGCATAAGATCGTGCATAGAAATGTGGCTTCTTCCCGTTTGTATCCATTCCAAGAGCGTTTACAAGTTTCATTCCAGTAGCAATGTCTTTCGCCCACCTATTGTTAGAGTTCTTCCCTGGCCGTTTTTTTTTTCAAATTGTTACTCATTGATGTTTCAATCCTAAGAGAATTCAATTTTGATTTAAAATAGAAAAAAATCAAAAATTAGAAAATAGTAACATAATTTCAATTATCAGTCAATGATACCTTTAACTTTATCATATCTTCAATATTAGAAATACAAAAGTTAGAATATCTACATATTAGTAAATTTATATACTTTTTCTTTATTTCAAATATTAAGAAAGAGTTTCAAAGGTATACTTTATTAAATTATACATATAAAGAGTATAGCTTTATCCTGTATGCATTCAGCAAGTACGAGATTTGGCTCTACACTTAATATTAATAATATAATGAAAGTATAACTCCAATACACTAGTAATATTAAAAAATTTACGGAATTATGATATCCACATATATAAAATGAAAAATCTTGCTCTGATCAATATATTGACTTAGAAAGTTATACTTCAATAAATTATTAATTTTTAAATTGTAGCATTGTCCTGTATGCTTTCAGCAAGTGCGAGACTTTGAAACAACTTAAAAATCAATAAATTAAAGGTAAAGTACAAACAATCTAATTATTATTATGAAAAGCAAAACATTATCCTGTATGCTTTCAGCAAGTACGAGATGATATTTTACTTTTCATATTAATAATATAATGGTTGAGAAAGTATTAAAGAAATATAGAAAAATGATAAGCAAAACATGAACTTAGATGTCTATAAAATCTTCTTCCATTTGTAGCTGATTGATCAAAATTAATTATAAAGTTTATTTTATAATCACTGTTTTAAAAAATAAATGGTTAGATAAATAAATTGAACATAAGTAAATTGACAAACAAATAAAAAAACTTTAAGTTAACTGAAAAAGAATTATTTTATAATGAATCAAAAGGGTACAGTAAAAGATACCATAAAAATAAATTCAGAATTAGAATCATTAGATTAACTTGTCAAAAGTGTAAAAAAGTGTAACAAACCAAAATGATATGAAATGCAATAGCAAGAAAAATTTGCTTACCGGTAATCAGATAAGGTCAAGAAAATAGTACCAATAATTCAAAATGATAAAGCAAAAATATGATTGATAATTTTTGAAAAAGGTAAGTGAGAAAGAGAAAGGAAAAATTAATTGGGTGGCAAACAGATGTATATATCATGAATTTTCACTGATCACATTTTCAAAAAAATGCAGCTCTCCAAGTCATATGATAAACTTCATCTAAATTCCAAGAATGATGTTGCCAAGGCACTGTACACAGCATGATCATTTTTTCCTATGCATATACTAATTCCAGCTAGAATTTACTTGGCTGCATGTTGTACAGATGCACATTTGTGGAACACTGAATTTTACATCTAAAAAAAATTGACGCCACATAATTCTAGCTACCATGTTTCACGTAGCTAAAAAACATACACTCATCACATTTAAATTTACATTGCGCCAAAATTAATTCATTTTTGAATTTTTTTAAAGGAAACTATAATGTGCACCACCTATTTCTAAAATATGAACCTCCGCACCATATTAAATTGGGAGACTTTTAATTATGCAATTTTTTTGCTGTGACCTTTTTCCTGATCTTACTTGGTTCAAAATATTGAAACATGGCCAACGTTGATGAAAGAAACATTTGATTTTGTTTCTATGTGTAACAATGGAAGGCTGTTTCTTACTGGCTGAAGAGTGTTGTATATTTTATTTGAACAAATGTTTATTTTTTTATGTATTTTATTTAAAAAATTTACTTTTTATTGCAGCCAGATTTATACTGGCTGCTTTTTAGAAACCTTAATTTATGACCCAAGCCTTTGAAATTGGCTTGGGTCCCTTACATTGCAATTTAGTACTTCCAGCCAGGGGAAACCTGGCTGGAAGTGTCTCTTTCAAGCAATCGAAGTCGCTAAAAGCGACTTCGATTGCTTGCTGTAATGTTTGCCACCCTCCCAGCTAATTTACTAGGCTGGGAGGTGGCCAAAGCAGTGTGCAACGCGCGTTGCTGCTGCAAGTAACGCGCGTTGCACAATCGCTACCATATTTCATGCAGCTGATATCAAGTCAGCTGCATGAGATATGCGCAGCATGTGCAATGCGCGCTGCATGCAACAGCAATGCAGGCTGCATGTGCTGCATGCAACGCGCATTTCTGCTGCATGCAATGCGCATTACTTGCAGCAGCGATGCGTGTTGCATGTGCTGCATGCAGTGCATTGCACAGCCAGTTTTTTTCTGGCTGTGCCATGCACACAGAGAAACCAAAGTCCCTGCAAGGGACTTTGGTCTCTAAAATGGAAGCGACTTTCCCTACCAGGTGCAATCTGGTGGGAAAGTGAGAGAAACGTTAGACTGAAGTTGTTTGAAAGAAACTTCGGTCTTAAAAACATTAAAAATCATAAAAAAAAATGAGAAATGTAGAAAAAAAATTAAAAATTAAAAATTAAAATGTGAGTATAAGAAAAAAAATAAGTGCTAGTGATACCAAAAATCCAAGCCAATTTCATTTGTCTTGGTTATTTAATAATTATTTTTTAATACATTAAATTTAAAATTCAAACACCATAAAATATATGAATTTTTTTTATATGAATATTATAAATTTAATCTACCTCTTTCTCATAATTATATTTATAATTTTGTTTTTTTAATTTTTGACATTTAAGCTTATTTTTTGGAAATACAAAATTAAATTTTCAACTAAATTTTTTAGTAAGGTAAAATAAATTATAAATTTGACATTTTGTAATTGAATAATGAAAAAAATTTTAAATTTATTTAAAAAATATTTTTGTTAGAAGAATACAAATATTTTAAGGGTAGAAATATGGTGCAAATTGTAAGTAAAAAAAATATAATTTTTTTGTGAGGGGTTATTTCTATTTTTAAAAATATTTTTCAAAAACATTCATTAAATACTGAATTAAATTACTTTGAAACTAAAATTTTTTGTTAAATAATTAAAAATGAAATAATAATATTGTTGTATTTGATATAAAATTTGAATTTGTAATATTAATGTCTCTTTAAGTAAATTTGAAAATCATTTAAAAAGACCATGTTGATAAGTACTTCATTTTTGATATACAATGGTTATATATATATCTTATATATATTTCTTGAGTGTTATTTTTATATACATTCAATAAAATTTGTAATATAAAATGCCATTTAATAATTAATTAATGTTCAACTTAGTTATAACAACTTCATATTTAATACCAGCCACTAGTATTTACTTTTTAATTTAAAACTCCAATATAATATGAGAGTATCCTTATTTTGTCTGTATGTAATGAACAACAATAACAGACCATAAATGAGTGGGTAATTAATTACAATAAATAGTTGAAGAATAACCTATAAGAAATGATAAGTTTATCAAAAAGAGTACATTAAAAAAATATACTTTTGAATTTTTTTTGATATAATTTGGGTAGTTAAATGAAAATTTAAATTATCAGACATCAAAATGGATAAAATCTAAAAGTAGTGTTTATATAATAAGCCTCATATAAAAAAAGGATAAAAAATCTACTATGTAACTGAATTATTAAATATTAAGGTATTATTAAAATTATTGAAAAACTTATTTTACAGTTATAATGAAATCTAAATGTGAAAATAATGGTGGGATAATAGTAAGACTATGTGGAAACACTTTAATTTATACATACTTTCAACTATGTTCAGATAAAAAAATTGTTAAAATTGTATAATAACATCTAGTTAATAGTGATGCAATTTTATTTAGATCAAGAATAAATTTTTCTGAGGAAAAACTAATTAAATTGAGATATGGCCATCTCCTTTCAAGAGATAGAATAATAATAAAAATTTAAAAAATTATAATAAGTATTCTTAATCACCATTTTTGAAAAGTCTCTAGTAAAATTCATTATAATATATCATTCATTGATTACATTATATGGAGTTTCATCTTGAAGTAGTGATGTGCAGCTTTGAACTTATGTTATGGAAAACAAAAAAGTTAAAAAATATATAGTTATACTAATGAAAAAGCCAAAAATAAAAATACTATTATAAATTAAAAAAATAAAACTACATAAATTTTATTCTGCTCTAATGATGGAAGGGTACTATGTATGAATTTCCACATGTTAAATCCAAACCTGCTTTAAGGCTAGTTTACAGGTAGAGCTATTAAGTTTCCTTAAATTCTAAAAATAACTTATGCATTTTACTAATTATTTTTTTCTTGTTTTCTTTCCAAAGTTGTTAGAGTTGCTTAATTAATACTGTTATCTTGATTGTAAGATATATAATTTTTTTTGAATACATGATTTATTGTTTCAAAAATTATATTATAAATTTAAATCATTTATTTCATTTTCTAAAGCTTCATTGTCAAGGACACAACTCCATTTTCTATTACTTAACAAATATATAAAATGTGATAGTAAAATTTGAGGAATTTTCTTTTTGAGAGGGTCAAACTATATTGTGAAGATTTTTATCTAGAAATTCTTGTACTCTAAAACCAAATAATTTTCTCCCTTAAGTAAGCCATTTCAAAAATATGAGAATATAAACAAGAATATTAACTTATCTTATTTTAATTTTCTTTACTGAAAGTTTTAGTTCAATCCCTTTTTTTATATGACATTAGTATAAAAACATGGTTAAATGCTACTATATAATTAATTTTTATTATATATATATATATATATATATATATATATATGAAATATTTAGAAGGTCATCCTTTTTTATTTACTTCAATAAATGGCTCAATTATAATACCCAACACTTATTAATGTTTCCCAAACTCAATAACAAATTTCTCATATGAAATATTAGCTTCTAATATAAGAAGTTTATCTATAGATGATATTCAACATGTGATTTTACTTTTTAGATTCAGCTAAAATTAAACAAAAGGAGAAATTATGCATATGTGTATAAATGGTAACCATATGTTACTTAGAGGATTGTGAAATTCACTCATCAGAATGGTTTAAGTATTAAAATAAATTGAGGTCATTATTTTCTAGTATTTGAAACTAATTAGGAAATTATTCTAAAAATATATTTTAATGTGTATCATGTTTAAAAAGTTGGAAATATGATTTTTGAAAATTGTGAGTTTCTTATGAGATACCAAACTTTAGTTTACATTGTTTCAAGTAGAATAGAATTTTAGTATTAGAAATTGAAAGCAATGTACCATTATCAGATTTTAACTGTGTTCTACTTATAGAATGATTACATAACATTAAACATTATTTAAATCAAAAAGGTTTAAAAGATATTTAGAATTTTACCAAATTTCACCATTTATTAATCTTTGATTTGAAAACAAACTATGATGTACACTCACTAGAAATAAGCAATCCCAATTTTAACATAATTTATAAATCCAAAAATAATGAGTCAATTAACATGAAAATATATATTATTTCAAAACCAATTCTCTAGATTTAAAATATGATGCTTTAATGAAAAATTATTACAAAACTTTAATGCAATGAAGTCTCTTAAAAAATTCAAAAATAGAATATCAAAACAAGTAATTTCTGCAAAAAAAACTACTAACTATTGTAGATAAAGCATAAAAATAAGTCATATTTTTTAAAAAAATGATCTAACAATATTTATTTTTGTTAAAAAAATCAAAACATTGTTAAGTTTGCTTGTTATAATAATGTTAAAATCCACTAAACATTATCTAAAGGTGGTAAAATATGTTAAAAATAAGTTGAATTTTATGAGATAAAAATCAACAATTTTGTATCATTTCCTGTTTTGCTATGACTTTATTCCACCCTTTTTATCTGATTCTTCCAGTATTTCTTTGCTATGATCACTAGTTTTCAAGTTAAAATTTACAAATGTTCATTATACTTGATAATATGAAAAATAACTCAAACTTTTATAACTACAAAATAAGATTTTGTAACTCCTTCTTTCAATCAATATTTGAAGAAATTTTTAGTTTATTTGAGTAATGATTTTAAGAATAACAAAAAATTTGAAATTCACAAGGAATTATTTCCAGAGACTATAATTATTTACTTGTGTAATGCATGAGCTACTTATCAATGATGTAAAACATCAGAAAAGTAAGTTATAGTTATAAATCTACAGATTATACTGTTTCTGGTATATATATCTTCAATAAATCTTTTAAACTTATCTTAGCCTACACACCACACAATAGAAAATCATTATATTAAAAAAGGAAAAAATTCTATGATAATATCATAAAGAATGATAACCATGGATTAATATTCCATAAAAATGGTTAATAATATTTTAAGAGAACCTAAATCAGTATTCTTTCATCAAAATATATCCTTTTTTGTCTTTGTAATTTATTCCAAACAAATTTTTTGAAAGTTGAATCTATATATCTAATGCCAAAACCACTATTAAGTTCCCTCTTAGACTTTTTAAGAAATTATATATATATATATATATGTATATATATATATTATTTATCAAAAATTGAAATAAAGAATAAAAACATAATTTTATTTACCTTTAATTATTTAAATATAGAGTATTTTCAGAATGCATTGTGGTTACTTGTGAAGGTTAGAAGATTTGAAGTTGGATTTATGAGTTTTTAGAAGGGCAAATATTGTAAAATTCTTTCACAAATATTTATTTCATAGTTTCAAATGTTGAAATCTACAAACTAATGGGATTTAAAATTATATTGAGATTTAAAATCTGTTTTCTACTCAAGTAAAATAAAATAAAATGATGATATCAAAATTGAAATTAAGTTTTAACTTTTGATATGCTCTATCTTCAATTTTATTGATAGTGCATCAAAAATTTAATAATATTTTTTTCCTTCATCACTTTTTACATAAAAGATAGTTTTATCATTTTATGAATTAAAGATTGCTTATATAAATTTAACATCTATGTCAACTGTTTATGACTATTAATCTATATAATAAATTTTTTAGAAGAAAAAATAACATCAGTATATACTGACTTTGAAATTATTCAATTTAAAATAGTTTACAGGTAGATAATGAAGGGTGATTTCATTTTTGAATATGAATTATAGAAGTCTTATTTTGTCAATTTTAATTCTTTTTGAGCTCAAATGTATCCACTGCAACTTATGTAAGAATAAAAATTATTTTTATTGAAATTTACATGAGAAAGTATGCCTATTATTCAAAATCAAACTTGCTCTAATGGTGTTTTTCAATCATTATTTCCATTCATAACAATAAAAAATATTTCAATTTGCTGATGTTTTAGTTTTTGATATCCACAAGTTTATATCTCAGGTGTACTATTCACAAAATTATTAAAAATATAATTTTCGAAATACATGATAAACTTGAAAGTGAGGGGGCATTAAATTTTTAAAAATGAATTCTAAATTCAGGATGGATAGTATTTTTTCTATTTTCACAAATGAACAATTTTTTGTTTCAATTAATCCAGAAAGAAAATTTTGTTGTAAGCATATTATATTATATTTATTATGATTTTAAATACTATATTTTCAAGATTTGTGTTTAATATTTCCTGTGAAAGTTAATGTTAATGTGAATTTAAAGTAAGCTTGAAGAAATTTAATTAATAGGCATATTGGATATTTAAAATAATATTTTGCTCCAATCTTGAATCATCCTGGGCTAAAAAATATTTCAAATAAGGTTTTTGTGGGTCAATTTGGATTTAAGTAGGATTAAGTGAGGTTTAATAAAGGACAGATAAAAGGCTAAATTCATTACTAGTGACTTTTTTCTCAAAATAGTTATAAAATATGTATCATTCTGGAATCAAGCTTCAATAAAGTTGAATTGAAACAGAGATAATTTCTAGCAGCCTAACACCATATTTACAAAGGTGTAAAATACCTCAAATATTACTCATAATATAGGAAGGCAAGGAATCTACAAAATTCACATTTCAAATGAGGATTTATATTTTGAATTTGAAATTGAGAAATGGAATACTATTTTCCAATTTAAATATCTATTAGTCATTTTACCAAAATTTTTCAGTAATCAGATTGAATTTTGATGGTATTTTGTTGTAGATTAATCATTTTGATGAGACATTTACTCAAAATTACTGGTTTCGTTTCTAATATTCCATGTGAAATTCATTACGAATCTTTTTGAAAGTGAATAGTTGACATATTGGATATGCAAAAGCTTATGTTAGATCAAAGTGAGATCAAAGGGAGTTCAACTGATGATCAAATTAGGATTTTACAAGATCAAACGGTGATCAATGTAGGTTCATCTTGAGCTCAATTTGTGACAAATCTCTGACTAAATGTAAGGCCAAACAATTTCCTACATGGTGATGATGTGTGCATAATTCAAGAATAGATTTGTGGCTCAACGGAGTTCAAGCAAGGGGTATTGCTAGCAATACCCCCCCATTTTTTCTGTGGTGAATCTTGAGAGAGAACAGAGACTTAATAAAAAACTTGATGAATACTTGCAAAGAAGAGAAGCATTAAAAAGAGAAAGTTGAAAATACACTTGGTATATCTCCAAGGGAGCTGACCTACTACAACCTGGGATTTCCTCATCTTGGGGAGAGGTTGTAGCACTAGGGTGATCAGCCCTTATTACTCTGAAAAAGATAGACCCTGACTAGAGCCCAAGCCACACTCCAAAGAACCAGAGGCAGCACCCACTTCTTTCCTTCTCCTGCAACAATCCATGCACTGGCAAATTGAAGATAAACCAGGCCTGGTATCCCAACCATCCTCTCCAGGGGATGATAACCTCATGTGAAGTCTCCTTTCATCTTCACCAGTCAACTCCAAACTGATTCCCAAATCAAATTTATAACCAATTCTTGCCTGAAAATCCTGCAAGAATGGCCCACCCAAAACAGCTTTAACTGTTCTCTTAGCAATATAAAAATGAATCTTCCCTGAGGCTCCACCAACATCTAACTTCACAAACTCAGAAGTTCCAACCAATTCAGTGACATGGCCACCGATCCCTCTCAAATTCCCACCAATACCAGTTTTGATGGGGAGGCCCAAATTAGTAGCCTCAAAAAAAGAAATCAGGTTTATCTGAGTACCTGAATCCACCAATGACCTTGCCTCCCTGCCATTCAGAGTGAAATTGACATAACCCAGAGGAGCAGAAAAATGAGTTTCCAACCCCTCACCAAAATTTTCAGCAGAATCACAAATGTATTCCACCTCCCCAAAAGAAACTCTTCTCCTGGTCAAAAACTTTTTCTGTCTATCAGCCAACCCTGGACTGATAGCATACAATTCCCCATAAGAAAGTGAAACCTGACCCTGATTCATCCTTTCAAGAACAGAGTCCATAAAATTAGATTGACCAGAAACCACTGGCCTCTCAAAGTGAGCCCGTGGCTTCACTACCTTGGTCCTAGAAGCTTCTTGAGGACCAGCACCACCAACAGATTTACCAATAACAGGAACCAAACCAGATCCCTCACCAGAACCTCTAACTCCAGCAGGCTTTGGCAATGAAGCCAAAGGGACATCCTCCTCAGAGTCAGAATCAACGTCCATTGGTATTGGCTCACCATTAATGTCCAATGCACCAAAACTAGGAGGGCCCATGTCAGCCATACCCTTCTGCATCTGGTACAGCTCCTCTTTACTGTACCTCTTCCTAGCTGCACTCAGCTTGGGATACACCTTTGAAGCATTTGGCTTTTGTTGGGCCTGAGAACTTCTCTTAGACCTTCCCACCTTCCCTGCTTCCACATCATAAACACCAGCCAAGCATTCTCCACTTGACTGTCCACCACAGGAATACAACTCCAAACCACCAAAGGAAGTAGAAAAAGAGACCTTATTGACCTCCTTCCCCTTTCCCTTGATGTCATCATCCTCCTTACCTGAAGACTTCCCCTGATCAGGAATCTCCTCAAACCTTGGCCTCCTTTGATTGAGACCACCCCTTCCCCTGACCAAATCAACAGGATCCTGCCCCTCACTGGGCTTCACAAATGATCCATCAGGGAACTTGAAAACCCTGTCATCTAATTCCACCTTTCCTTCAGACACATCCCTGTTCAATGCCCAACAATCATTGGACCTGTGCCCCCTCCTGCTGCAATAAGAGCAGACCCAAGGATCACTCCTACCAGCCCTCCTATCAAAATATTTAGGCTGAAAAGGTGCCTTATTGACCTTCTTAGCCTCCTGAAAAAAAATATGCAGCTGCTTTGTGAGATCAGCCAACTGCTCCACCACTGGGTCCCTCTCCTGTTTGGGAGCCTGCACCATATTCTTCTCCTCCTTCTTCACCCTAACTTCCTCTTCAGACAAAGCCTCACTGACGTTGCTGACATATTTGGCACACCCCTCCTGATAAGTGTCCACAGCCAATAACTTAAAATGGGCCTCAACAGCCTCCTTCACCTTATCCAAGGCAGGCAACTTCTGGTCCCCATTAGAAAGAGTCTTCATCAAGTCCCTCCTTGACAGCTCCTTCAACACATCTATCCTGACATCTCTAGCCAGGGCAGACCAAAAAACATCCTTGGCAGAATTTTCATGTGCCAGCTCCTCCACTTCCACCAAGTATTTCACCACAGGATCAAACTGTAGCAGAAACTTTCTGTAACTATGCAAGTTATCAACACCATCATAAGATTGCCATTCACTGACAACCTTTTTCAGATCCACCATAGTGAACCTGAAACCCCATCTATCTACCATCTCCCTACACAATAACTTCCAATCCTTCTTCTTGTAGTCAGACATGGCCACAATCTCCTTCTCCACTTCCCTATCACCAATGAAGAAGATAATCTGCTTTACCATGTCCAGGTAAGAAGCACCGTCCACTCCAGAAGCAGCTTCATACTTCTCCAGAAACCACTTGACATCATCCCCATTAAACTTGGTACCATCCCAAGTTTTAATCCTTACACACTCCTTGACCATCACAGCAGGAGGACCATCTCCCCCACTGACAGTCACCACAGGAATAGAGGAACCAGAAGCCATTCCTCCAGACCAAAACACCAAAAAGAGCCAACCAAAGAAAACTGATATTCCAAAGAACTAGCAAGTTCTTCCCCACGTTTGGTGACAGAAATGTAGACAATCCTATAGTACTAGCTATAGGCCTTGACCAAGGGAGTTGGAAAAAAACCAGAGAGAAAATCCCCTGTCCCTTTAGAAAAATAGAGTGAGATTTACTTGCTATAGTAAGTTGGTTCCTGTTTTCTAAAGCCCCTTTTTCAACACACTTGACTGCTTGATGAGCCAAGAAAGTAGTCCCCAGACAGACTACCAGACCAAAGAACTGAAATGTAGACCAATGTCCACACCAGAGAAAGCAAAGATACTTGATGTAGGCTGCAAATCCACACCAGAGACAGCAATAATACTTGAAATAGCTTGCAAGACTATACCAGGGAACCTGTTGCTAAAGTTGAGTTAAATGAAGAAATAACCTTGCAACAAACACAGCCAATTGTGGCCAAAAACAGTGAAAACTGAGTGAGGAACAAGGATATCACCTCCGGATGGTTGTATGATAATTAAAGTTGCCCCAAACTGTCTTATTCACTATGTACACACAGACCACTATCTAAGAGCCCATGCACACCAACGAATTTGGCGCCTGTACCAGACAAATTGAATAAAAACCCTCCAGAAGCGCTCCCCAACCTTCTAAAACAGAGATGGGCAGGCTGCCCAATGTCAGAGGTGCCGCCTGAAGCGGCCCGGCCTCCCTGAAGCCAGAAAACCAATAAAAACACCTAATCTACTTAAAAAAATTTACCACAACTATTAAAGCCCTTAAAACACAAAATTATGCTATAACAACATAGAGACATGAAATATAGATCTAAATTAGCCCTATCTAATGGTACTAAGCACTTAACCCTAAGACTTAAGGTTAGCCCGTAAAACACGAAAAACAAAATTGAATAGCTATCTTTTGTAACTGAAAAATGAGGAAATGACCCCTTAAAACTTAGAATATGAAAAATATTATCAGGACATGAAATATAGAGAAAAACCGGGGCTATCCAATGATAGTACCCACATACCTGTAGTCCCAATATTCACGGAATAAAACCAGAAAAATACCCAATTCTTCAACAGATGTCAATTAAGACATGCACAAACAGCGCCAAACAACACAACAAAGGCCCTTGCTAATTTTGGAAGACCACAATGCAAAATCAAAGACACCCAAAATAGAACAAAACACATGGAAGAAAGAAGTCTGATACTATGAATTATCCATATTTGGACAATTGCAAGATAATGGTGTTTCCAGAAACCAGAAAAAACATGGCCACCTGATAGAAGGTGCCAATCCCTATCTTTGTCTTAACTCAATTTCAGCTCAGCTGTAATTCTTCTGGAAAGACTGCGCACTGAACAATGAGCACACTAGCTTGCACAACATCAAATCAAATTTACTCTTAAATCAAACTGAATATAGGGATAGGCACCTGCTAGTAGTTGTCACTTGATTTTTTGCAGTGAAGAAGAGTGTAAACTTTTTGGCATTTCACACAAAGTGTTTTAGAACTAGCTGTACACAAAGGAAAATTCAGATGTTATGTAAATGTTATTTCTGTGCCTCATGTATAGATTTGTGTCCTGGATTATGGACTAAAAGGTTGACTTTTGCTTTGAGTGTCACATGGTGTGTGACAATCCCAAACTCATCACATCCATGATTGATTTGTAAGGGCATTGTCACATGCCATGTGACACTCAAAGCAAAAGCCAATCTCTTAATCTATAAATCAGTACACAAATCAATATTTGAAGTGCAGAAAGAAACATCTACCTAGTAACTGCTTTTCCCCAGTTGTTGTCTTGATTCAAATGTGCTAGCAACTGCACTATCTAAACCTTAAATCTAAATTATTCAATCATCTGCTTATACTTTTCAACTTTAAGCAAATGCACAATGTATTAGTGCTCAGATCAATAGTATAGGTTCAATGTTAGGTTATTGTGTATTTAAGGGTAATCAAAGGTCTGTGAGTAGGAATAGGAGTAATGTTAAAGGATCTGTGGATTATATTGGAGGGTCAGTGATAAATTAAGGGTGGTTTATTGAAAGGGTCAATGCAAGGTGTAGTTGTCTATATAATTGGGGGGATTTGGTTTGACATTCCTTAGAATTAAATTATAATATTGTTGTGATAGTAGTTAAATTTATATGAGGCTATCACAGTTTCCTACCTTTCTTAATAATAAATTTCTGTTCAAAAATTTAAACCTCCTAAACCTCTTTTGATTATTAAGTTCCAACCTTTTGTGAGATTCCTTGAATTTTAGTGTTACTTGACCATGCATTATTATTCATCTCAAACTTACCTTGAAGTAAGTAATTTATCTTTGACGTATCTTTGAACCACTCCCTCAAAGCAATACTCTGTGCTTCAAAGAAGTCATTAATCACCTTTACCAATCTCACTTACTCAGGAACACCCTTGACCTTGTGCATAGGCCATCCGGTGATAGGCATCTACCACCATGTTGGTAAAAACCCACTCCATGCATACTTAACTATTACTTTGATGCATATTCTGGCACTGTGTCATTTACACCTCACATTAGCTATTCATTTTGGTAAATGTTGGGTACAAGTAAGTATATATACTTACAGATACTTACTTTGTGTTATTAATTCACACCTCTCCCTGCCAATTTTTTTCATTTTGCATTGCTCAATCAAGATACTTAATCACACCCTTGATTCCACCACTGTTTCACACATTATCTTTTCAATTCACTATACTCACTACTCATCACCAAATTTTACTGATTTTCACTATTTTACACAACTGGCTGCACACTCCAAGCCTCAATTACTAAAATATGCCAAGCAACCACTAGAAAACGTGCTCTCTAAACACACATAGGAAATAATATACTCTCATTTGCTTGTACCAAGTTATTCATTGAGAACATTGAATTACATGCACAAAAATTACCAGTTGAGTTTTACATAATGACTTCCAAAGTCCCAGGGTTGAATATTAACTAAATGTGGTGATTAGTAAAAGATACTGCATAGGGCGGTTGAATTTTGAAATTCATTATGAAATGACCAAGTAAAATGCAATTATATACTTATTTTTTACCAACACGGAGGTAGATGCCCTAAGCATGTCACATGACATATATTTGTGGATGCCATCCTTATGTCACTCTTCACTTTAGGCCACTTAATTTTGGTGGCAAACACTAAAGATTTTTGCCTATCTAAACACCCCCCCTGCTCATTTGGTGGCAAATTTCTGCTTCCCTCATCACCTAAACCGTCTACCAACATTAATGAAACAATTGAATCATGAAATAAATATGCTAATGTTAACTTATTTTTCATCAATTGGAAAGTATTATTTTACAAAAAGAATTGATTTTTGCTTAAATATTCATCTACTTTCCAATTCTCTGTTTGACATCCATTCCATATTTCAATTCTACACCCAAATTTAAATCATAAAAAAAGACTTGTTTATAAAGTAAATAAAAATATAATTTGTCATTTCTTGACATTCATGTACCACAGTAAAGAAAAAAAAGCATGTTAGAATAATATAGAAATATAAAGGTAGAAAAGATTGCTTTTATCTTTTGAACAGTACAATTTAAGTTGTCTTATAAAAGTGGGTGATTGTTTAATATAAGCACAAAATCTCCCTGGGTTTGATCTACCCCAGGTGACTTGGATATCTTTTGAGCCTCCTCTGCATCCTTAGACCACAATTTAAGCAATCTCTCTCTGTAAGCAGAGAAACAGTGCCTCAGCATTCAATTCATATATCATTAATCAGAAAAACAAATAACCATCCTACATGATTTCACTCTACTTCGTAAGAGTAAATATTATTTGCATGTTCAAATATGACCCAGCCGTCCTCTTGTTGAGATTCTCCACGTCCAAGATCAATTGTTGTAAGAGGGGTTCCATTAACAGTAATTCTAATTTTCTTGCACTCTTTTTTGTTTTTATTTGTTGCTTCAAATTTAATTTTATGACCACCTTGACGGATTCCTTGATCAATGCACTTGAGATCCACGTTTGTATGCTCTACCAAGGTGTTAAATTTAACGGACTTGGGTGTGTTCTCTATTGCGCTAACTGAATTGTGAGACAAAATGAGGAGTATAACACATAGTAACATATTCAATGAAAGGTAGGGTTGGTAGCTTAAAATTCATATCAGTGGTAATCCTGACTTGGGACGCATAGATTTTAATGAAATTTTACTTTATCTTTTTGAAGCTGTTTGAATTAACCATTTTTTGATAGAAACTTAAGGTTTTAATTGCGAGTTGTTGGGAATTTCAACAGTTAATAATCGCATTCCTATTATTCTGACTCAAACGTCACAATACTTACACTGAGATAGACATGAATAATACTCGTGATGAGATTGAGCAAATAGGAAAGGAGAAAAACAACGACAAACTGATTTCTACGCGCAATATAGTTACTAACCGCCCTGTCTCACTTTTTCAAGGAGCATTTTTAATCAATTTATTTAAAGTTTCACACTAAATCTCTACTAGTCTCTGCAAGCCAAACGCAATTAGTCTTTTATCTGTAGGAATATTTGAAGAATATCCAATGCTTGCAAAAGATTTAAAGTTCAATAGCATGTTTAAAAACGTTTTAGTTACATAGCATTTCCTAATGGTGTTGGACACAAACATTTAACCAAGTTAAAAATTACTTGACTCGATTGCTCTCCATGCACTAATGAAAATGTAAAACTTGCTTGCTTGCTTTTATTTTTTTTAAAATTTTTATTTTTTTTTAAATTTCTTACATTCTCACCCAGCTAGGGGCATGAAGGCTTGGTAAACTAATTGGCTAGGTACAAGTGGGGAGTAATGAACGTAATGAGTTAGATGACAGGGCAATTAAGAGGGTGGCAGGGGGGGGGGGACAGGTGTCTATAAAATTACTTTGTGCCGAATGCTGAATTGTGCCTCCAATACACACCACAAAAATAGGTAGGTCAAGATAATAGATTAGAAGAAATCACACTCAATGCTACTACATGTTGTTGAAGAAGTACACACTCTACCCAATCTTGACTCAAATACAAGACTCGCTGGATACTCATGACAAAGATATCATCTCTCCAGCATTATTGTATTGACAGAGTACTAAGAGCGACATATGTTTAGTGGTCTGTGGAATTAGATGTGAGTACTAAAGGGTATCAAAGTAAGAAATCTACGGGTTTAAAATGATCCTTTTTTGATCAAGCAAACCAATTTTTTTATTTCATATATTTTATATCATACACCTAGAGGCCCTTTTTTAAAAAATTAATATTAAGTTTGTAGCTGTATTTTCATGACAAAAAATAACTTGTCCTTAATCGTGGATTTATAACTTTGATACCCTCTAAGGGAGTGTTGAAGTTGGCAAATCGGCCATTAAACACCAATTTCTAGTTTTTGAAATAAGTGATTTATTCTAAGGACAATGAAGCTAACTTTTTTGTGGAGAAAGAGTTATTTGGGCATAATAAAAAGTAGGTTATGTCAGTTTTGAAATACACCAGTGTTTGAACTAGTGTGTTTTGTAAATTGGCAAATTACTATCTGACTCTTTAGTGCTGATTTGCCAATTCTGACTATCCCTATTTTAGAATGCCATTGATGGATCTCTCACCCTAGAAACCTGTTTGGTGGGCTCTATTTTGTGTGTAGAATATATAGATATGAGAATGTGTGTAGAGTAGCCAGTTGGTTTATGGATGCGATGGTGTTGAGTGAGTATGCAACGCGTTTGGCTGGTTATCGGATGGGATGGTCAGAATCTTCGTCGCCTCTTTTTCATCCTTCACATTCACATGTCGACTGCTGCTCTTCCCATCGACACCCCCACCACCACAGATGTGTTAGTATATACATAATATTCTAATTCATACTTATTATTATAATCTTTTTTGCATTACTTGTCCCGAAGTGGACTGATACTAACTGTATGTAGAAGAGAGAGAAGTGTATTGTGCTAGCGTGAGAAGTTGTAGTTATGGTATATATAGCTATCAAGTGTTCATCTATTACCATATCTTTTGTCTTCTTTTGCTCATCATCTCATCTCATCTCTCTACACGTACTCACTTGAATATACAGGTGTGTACCATTACTATCATAAGTTGATTTTTACATTTAATTGTTATTGTTATAGGTTAGCGCATTACTATCAGCGATTTCAGCTTCATCCACAGTGTTACTAGAGGAGAAGACTTACGCTAGATTAAAGGTGTGCTCTAACTGTAGTTTCCTATTGTTACTATTATATTCATACTCCACTATGTTTGTAGGTTAGCACAACACTGTTCTCTTGTGATCCATATTATTTACGAGTAGATCTCATATCATACAGGTGTGCTTATCTTTGCAATTAAATATCTTTTGTCTTCTTTTGCTCATCATCTCATCTCATCTCTCTACACGTACTCACTTGAATATACAGGTTAGCGCATTACTATCAGCGATTTCAGCTTCATCCACAGTGTTACTAGAGGAGAAGACTTACGCTAGATTAAAGGTTAGCACAACACTGTTCTCTTGTGATCCATATTATTTACGAGTAGATCTCATATCATACAGGTTAGCGCATTACTATCAGCGATTTCAGCTTCATCCACAGTGTTACTAGAGGAGAAGACTTACGCTAGATTAAAGGTTAGCGCATTACTATCAGCGATTTCAGCTTCATCCACAGTGTTACTAGAGGAGAAGACTTACGCTAGATTAAAGGCTTTTATTATTCTTTCACATTATCAGTACCGGCTCACGTACTTAAGCACAAACAACAACTAGTAACACTAGTAACATGGACAACAATAGCATCCGTGAATTAATCTCTGCACTTGAAAACAAAAATGACACAAAACTCGGAAGTGACAATTACTTTACCTGGGCTGCTCACATGGAAGGTCTTCTCTTCGAAAATGAACTGTGGGAAGTAACCGAAAACGAGTTTATAATAACAACTACTGAAAAAGAAGATGGGACAACAATCACGTCTCCAAGTGCAAATGAGATCAAGAAGCGCCTTAAGACAAACATGAAAGCGTATTCAATGACTCTTCGACATCTTGACCATGAAAACACGATGCTAATTTGCGACAGTCCAGAGCTAAAAGGAGATCCATACAAAACATGGATGAAACTGAAAGAGAAACATGCTGAAGTAAATCAATTCACTAAAGCCGCTGCCTACAAATCATTAAATGATCTGACTTACACTACGGATCTCAAAACCTTTATTAACGATATCCGAAAAGTCCTACGAAATTTGAGAAATGCTAAAATCAGCTATGAAGGCGACACTGTAGCTACTCAAATAATTATGAAATTACCTGATCAATATCAAACCACAGCTCAAAATATCCTGGCTTCTGGAAAGGTAACCATGATGAATGTCCTGGCAGTACTCGAACAGACTAGCAAATTTCACAATCTTCAGGACAACCAATCGAACGAATCTAAGACTAGCAAAGCCCTTATTGCCGACTCAAGTAAAACTGAAACGTCGAAGTCCAGAGAAAGAAAACCGCGAAAGAAATGCACGTACTGTAATAAAACAGGACATCTTGAAAGCGAATGCTGGGAGAAGGTTGGAAAACCAAGCTGGGTCGAACAACGCGATCAATGGAAGAAAGAGATGGCTGAGAAGAATAAAAAAACTAATGAGTCAGCTATGATGGCGTACAATCAGTATGTTCTTATCTCTTCTATCGACAACAACACCAACCTGAAACCAATCCTTGATTCAGGAGCCACGTCAACGATGATTAGAAACCGAAAGTACTTCTGGACATATCAGAGTACTAAGTTCGATATTGTGACTGGAAATGAAAACACAGAATGTGTTGGAAAGGGAACTGTTAAATTGGTTGAAGGGAAAAATGTTGTGACTCTTAATGCACTACATGTACCTAAATTACCGTATGATCTTGTGGCAACTATTGAGTTTTGGAGAAAAAATTATCAAGTTGAATTTGCTAAGAATCCCGAAAGATGCATCATCAGTAATAAAAATCTTAAATTCAATGCAGATATCGAGAACAATCTTTGCAAAATGCGTGGAAACTTCAAACCAGCTGAGTCCGCACTGATTTGCTCTGTAAAAATGTGGCATGATAGACTGGGACATCCAAACTCGAAGTATACAAAGTCAACTGTTGGTGAGACGTTGGACGACAGTCAGTTCTTCTGTGAAATCTGCGAAATGACAAAAGCGAAGAAACTACCATTTCAAGGACATTTTCCAACACCAAAGAAACCTCTGGAAGTGATCCACACCGATCTTAGTGGCAGAATCAATCCACCAACCAACAGTGGCTATGAGTACTATATGAAGATCACAGATGGATTAACTTCAACTCGTGCAGTATACCTGTTAAAAAACAAAGATGAGGCACTATCTAAATTAACGGAATTTAAGACAAAATATGAAAATATCTGTGAATCAAAAATTAAGACTATTGTAACAGATGGAGGAGGAGAATACTGCTCGAATAAATTTGAAACATACCTTAAAGACAATGGTATTTTCCATCAAATCACTGCGCCTTATACACCTGAGCAGAACCCAATCAGCGAGCGAGGAAATCGAATCACCACCGAGAAAGCTCGAGCGATGCTGTTCCAATCAGGGCTACCACTTAGCTATTGGGGAGAAGCAGTAATAACAGCAGTATATTTGGAAAATCTGATAGTTAGTAAGGCTGCAAATATGATATCACCATATGAAGCACTTACCGGCAGAAAACCAAAAATAACACATCTACACCCGTTTGGATGCCTAGCTATTGCCAATATTCCAAAACAACAGAGGAAAAATAAGTTTGCTCCGACAGGCACCAGATGTGTTCTACTTGGGTATTCTGAAGGAAACAACAACTATAAGTTGATGGAAATTCAAACAAAAAGAATAATCTTCACTCACAACGCCACATTCAATGAGTCAGTGTTTCCTATGAAAGATTGCAACAGCCCAAAAGAAATGTTCAATATCGTCACCATAAGTCACACAACAGAGACACCAACAAATCAAAATGTTGAAGATGATGAGGAATTTCATGATGCAGTAGAGGAACAAATAGAAGAACAGTCAGCAGATACTGAAAATCCAGTAACCAGACGACTAATCTTACGCCTTGGTCCACCGCCACCTGAAAATCAATCAGATCAGTATTCTGGACCCACCCTGAGATCTCATACCAGGAAGGTGATAAATGAACTTGAAGGTACCCACAATGCTTTAATAAACTTTGTCGAACAACAAAACACAGATCCTGACAATTACAGAAAGGCAATCAGTGGGTCTCAAAGGTCACACTGGATAAGTGCAATTAAAGAAGAACTTGACTCACTTCATGAAAATCACGTGTGGTGTATCGTCCCTGCTAATCATCAAAAAACAATACCTACCCGTTGGATCTTCAAAACAAAGTATGATGAAAATGGAGTCCTTAACAAATTTAAAGCAAGACTGGTTATCAAAGGCTATCTACAAAGACATGGAATAGACTTCAACGAAACGTTTGCACCTACCGGGAGACTGGCAACCCTTCGAACGATCTTTGCGCTTGCTGCTATTGAAGGATTACCGATGCATCAACTTGATATAAAGACTGCATTCCTAAACAGTAATCTTGACGAAGACATCTTTATTCAACCTCCAGAAGGTTTTACTGAGTGGTTGGATAGATCAAACTTGAACTGTAAAAAGGAGATAGAGCAATTAAATGGTGGTAGCAGAGTTTTAAAATTAAAAAAAGCACTCTACGGTTTAAAGCAGGCACCTAGAGCCTGGTATCAGGAGGTATCTAAGTGGTTCCATAAACATAAGTTTAAAACCAGCAATAGCGATCCCTGTTTATTTATTAGAAAAGATTCAAATGATGACTATTTATATGTGTTTATTTGGGTGGATGACATGGCTATCATTGGACACGGGGCTCATCAATTTCATGCTGAATTATCGAAGGATTTCAAGGTACATGACTTCACAAAAGCAACTTATCTACTGGGTATACAAATTACTCGACTAAATAGTACTTCTGTTCAACTACACCAAAGTCAGTACATAGCAGATCTATTAGAAACCTTCGGTATGACAGACTGCAAAATTAATCCTACTCCAATGCAATCAAATATCCAGCTGTTACCCTCTGATGATGACCAATACGCTCAGTTTCTGAAAACAGGAAATGACTATCGAAGTATCATTGGAAGTATTGGCTATCTAGCACAATGTACTCGACCGGATATCACCCATGCTGTCAACTATTTATCTCAGTTCCTCATAAAACCAAATCAGTCTCACTGGCAAGCGGCACTCCGAATTCTAAGATATCTCAAGGGTACAGCCAATGTTGGCCTACTGTACTCACGAGACTTCAAAACATTAATACCCACGAAAATCAATATTAGCAATCAAGCACCTACAGGTTTCAGTGATGCGGATTGGGCTGGATGTAATCTAACACGTAGATCAACTAATGGGTATGCCTTTCTGCTCGGTGGAGGTGCTATTTCTTGGAAGAGCAAAAAGCAAAACACTGTTTCCACATCAGCCACTGAATCTGAGTATAAGGGATATCTTGATGCAGGATTAGAAGGAGTATGGTTGCGAAAACTGCTAAGTGAACTAGGGTATGAAAACAATCAAGGAACGTTACTTTATGGAGATAATCAAGGAGCAATAGCATTGTCAAAGAATCCCGTAGCTCACAAACGAACAAAACATATTGAAGTACATTTCAACTGGGTCAGGGAAAAAGTACTTGATGGCGAATTAAATCTCAAATACTGCTCTACGCACGACATGGTTGCAGACATCATGACAAAAGCACTGGATCGTACAAAATTTGAAAAATTTAGAACAGATCTAGGTCTGAATGAATGTCGACGCACTATTGGTTCAAGTAATGAGGTGGAGTGTTAGTATATACATAATATTCTAATTCATACTTATTATTATAATCTTTTTTGCATTACTTGTCCCGAAGTGGACTGATACTAACTGTATGTAGAAGAGAGAGAAGTGTATTGTGCTAGCGTGAGAAGTTGTAGTTATGGTATATATAGCTATCAAGTGTTCATCTATTACCATATCTTTTGTCTTCTTTTGCTCATCATCTCATCTCATCTCTCTACACGTACTCACTTGAATATACAGGTGTGTACCATTACTATCATAAGTTGATTTTTACATTTAATTGTTATTGTTATAGGTTAGCGCATTACTATCAGCGATTTCAGCTTCATCCACAGTGTTACTAGAGGAGAAGACTTACGCTAGATTAAAGGTGTGCTCTAACTGTAGTTTCCTATTGTTACTATTATATTCATACTCCACTATGTTTGTAGGTTAGCACAACACTGTTCTCTTGTGATCCATATTATTTACGAGTAGATCTCATATCATACAGGTGTGCTTATCTTTGCAATTAAATATCTTTTGTCTTCTTTTGCTCATCATCTCATCTCATCTCTCTACACGTACTCACTTGAATATACAGGTTAGCGCATTACTATCAGCGATTTCAGCTTCATCCACAGTGTTACTAGAGGAGAAGACTTACGCTAGATTAAAGGTTAGCACAACACTGTTCTCTTGTGATCCATATTATTTACGAGTAGATCTCATATCATACAGGTTAGCGCATTACTATCAGCGATTTCAGCTTCATCCACAGTGTTACTAGAGGAGAAGACTTACGCTAGATTAAAGGTTAGCGCATTACTATCAGCGATTTCAGCTTCATCCACAGTGTTACTAGAGGAGAAGACTTACGCTAGATTAAAGGCTTTTATTATTCTTTCAAGATGGCTCCCAACTCGCCCTCAAACTCACCCACCTCTCCGACCAATCTGTATCATTCATTCTTGACGGCGTTGACCTCGCGCTTGCCAACTCGTTGAGGCGGACTTTGATGGCTGATTTAGTCACTTTGGCAATCCATTCCGTCGAGATTGACGAGAACACAAGCGTCCTTCCAGATGAAATGATCGCTCATCGGTTAGGGCTTGTACCTCTTGTTAGCGATGAATTAGAAAAGTACTTGAAAAATTGGCAGAGGGTAGGTTGTATGGAATAGTGTTTCTCTCTTGATTTAGTTTGGTTGCATTTATTGATACTATCTGTTTCCCTCTTCATGCACTAAAAGGACTGCACATGTATGTCATATTGCGACGATTGTTCTGTCACTTTAGAATTGAACAAGAAATGTACTCGGCCTGGGGAGTCACAGGAAGTCAGTTCGAATGACTTGGTCGTCATTGGCCGAGAAGATGGTAATGACCGGGGCGAACTGGGAAAACCTGTTCGTACGTCCCCTTTTTTTTCTGTTGATGGAGGACAAATGGGTTGATTGATTGCATGGTTTTTTTTTCTTCAACTCATCTGGATCTTAAAATATACCTGACCAGAATTCAAATTGCCTGGTGGACAGACACCAGGTGTGGTCATTACTAAATTGAGAAAAGGTCAAGAACTCCGTCTGAGATGTCGTGCAGTCAAAGTTTGTTTGTTTTTTTTTCCTTCATTTTTTTCTCTCAATGTCAAACTTTTATCTCCTAAAGGAAGTCTTCCATTGTGTATATATAGGGAATCGCTCAAGAACATGCTAAATGGTCCGCTGTGTCCACTATCGGATTTGATTACGACCCTTATAATAAACTCAAACATACAGATCTGTGGTTTGAAGTGGGTACAGATCCTAGAATTGAATGGCCATTATCGAAAAATTCAAAAGTACGAGTTTTTAATTTCTACTTTTCTGTCTTGCTGTTTTACTTGTTTAGTATTGTTCGACATGCACATAAACTGAACTTTGCCACATGCATATTCAAATAAACAGCATGAGCGTGTGCCATTGGAAGATGAACCGTTCAATTATACGGCCCAACCTTCTCGTTTTTATTTTGATGTAGAGACCAGTGGAAGCTTAAAGCCTGATGATATTGTGATGAAAGTGAGAACAGTTTTATTAGCTTCCCCCTTATAGTCACTTGACACGTCTTATCCTCTTTCTTTGGCTTCCTTGGTGTTGGCGCTGGCTTTCTCTTTTTTTTTTTTATTACTATCCATCTTTCTTTTCTTTTCGGCCCCATTCTCTAGGGGATTGAGTCATTGATCTTCAAGTTGGATGCAGTCCAGAAAGGGATTGGCGCTGCTTTGGGAGAGGGCGGGCCAGGAGATGGAAGAAACACGCCTTACCTAGGTACTCCGTTTAGTGCTGGCGGAGGAATGACGCCAGGACGAGCTGCTGCTGAAGGTGGGTTTTATGGTGGGGCGACTCCTGCTCATAGGCCAATGGGAGGAGGAGCGTCTGAATGGGGTCAACCGGTGAATAATTCAGGTGGGCAGAGTGAGTATGGTGGAGCGATGCCTTGGTAATAAGTAAAAAACGAGCTTTACATGTGGGTGAAAAATTGTTTGAAAAAACAGGAAAAAAAGAAATTAATTTTACTTTGTATTAATATATGCATGTACAAACATATGTATGAATCGATGAATAAATAATTAATATCTTTAAAGAGCTTATGACTGAGTTTATTTGAAGTTGATAAATTATTGGTTGCGCGCCGGTGTGAGATTACCAATGCTTGTTCATTCCCCATTTCTTGTGAGAACGAATTCAAAATAGCAAGTGGCAAAAGAAAAAAAGATTATACTGTTTTCGCCTGTGAGTGAGAGAAGTTTCAGCATAGAAGGGATGGGAGTAGCATGTTCAAAATTAGAAATTTTAGTACAGCCAAGTCACAAAAGCTTACGGAATTTTGGACGAAAAAATTAAAGCTTCACTCACAAAAAATGATTTGCCAATTCAAAAGGGGGTACCCCCGACCTCTCCCGACCCTTTTGAATAAGCAAATCATTTTTTGGTGAGAGCAACTTTGATTTTTTCGTCAAAAATACCGCAAGCTTTTGCAACTAGGCTATATTTTTTTTTCCTCCTGGCCTCAGGTGGGTGGTTATAGTCACAAAGAGTAAGATTTTCCCAAACTATTCTGTGTACCAGTAGCAGTCTAAATAATTTATATCCAACACTCTTAATTTCATTTTATGTACCTTTTTATAGTATTGTTAAACTGAATATAGAAAAAAAGAAAGAAAACAAAAAGAGATTGGTATTTGATCATTAAAGGATAGGAGTAGTGATTAGGCATATAAGGTGATATTGTTTCTAATTCCCCAGATAATATATATATATATATATATATATATGTTTACTACTAGCTAAAACTAATATTGTGGTTTTCTTCTATAACAGATTATCAATCTTAAAATTAATTGGGTGATTAAATTTTGAAATAAAGAACACCAAGGCCTTGAAAAAAAAAAAAATACAAACAAACAAACAAAGACTAAGAGGTCTCCAATAGAAATAACTAGTGGTGCACATAGTTGAAATGATTAAAGTTGAAAAGTGGCGCTGGGAGAGGTGTGTATGTATGTACAGCCGCCGACATTAGGGCATCTCCACTCGTTTCGGTAAACCCTGTCGGTATGCATATTTTGAACCTGGCAACATCACTTGTTCCATTAAGACCCATTGGTAAGCCCTCAAATTGGCAATTTGTCGATAAGCGTCAGTAATATTACTGGACAATAACCGCTTGCGAGTCATTAACTTGACCTCTCGCCCGCCAAAAAATTTCTCATCTCAACTTGCTTGCAGATTATACCAACCGTCTGAAGGTTACCAATTTTTTTTATTTCTCCATTACACAACACTATTTTGACTTCATATCACTATTTATTAACATATTTTGGTACTACAGACAACTATATAAACCTTCCAACTAAAAAAACCTGCAATATGTCATCTGATTCAAAGAAAAAACATTTGCCTAACTGGAACCCACAGGAAGAAGAACAACTCGCCTTGTCATGGATAAGCATCAGTGAACAGCCTGAATATGCAACATATCAAACTGGGGAGGCCTTTTACAAAAAAATCAAGACACATTTTAATATGTATAGCAAGGTCTATTACAGAGATTTTGAACAAATAAAAATAAGGTAACCACTCTTTCCTTCTTACTCAAATCACATTTTAACAATTCAATCAATTTTTTTTCGCCTTGTATGTCAGATGGCAAGCCTTAAATACATCAACTCTTAAATTTAGTGCAATTTATCACTCAATTGGGTGAAACCCACCTAGTGGAAGTAACCCAAGTGACTGGCTCCAAATGGCTCTTACCATCTATCAAGAACAAAACAAGTCAGCTTTCAAAAGTCTTCCAGCATGGGAAAAACTCAAGTTTGCACCCTAATGGAGAATGGAGATAAACAAACCTTCTAATTTAGCTCCTTCGGACCCTGCAATACCTGAATCAAATTCAAGTTGTTATGATGATCAAAACAGTGAACCAGTTACTCCTTTGCCTTCCAATGTTTTCAGTGTGTGCCCTATAGGTCAAAAAGCAGCAAAAAAAAGAAGATTGAGCAAGAGCACTACAAGTGAAGATAAAGTCAAAATCACTACTCATCTTAAAGATTTGGCTGAAAAACGACTTACAAGCATGTGCAGCACCAATTTAATGTTTGAGCGACAAAATGATCTTGCAGGAAAAAAAGTGGATATTGCACAAGACAGAATATTAATTGAGAAAGAGTGACTTGAAATTGACAAAGTAAAAATTGCTATTGACCAAACAAACGTCAAGTTGAACCAGGAGAAAATTGAGATAGATAAAAGAAACTTGAAGATAAATGAGGAATGAAGCCATAGTGAAATGAGAAGTAATGATATCAATCAACTGAAGGAGCTTTTGATATTGAAGCAAAATAAAGGTTGTAATGAGGATGATTTAGCAATGCTGGATAAAATAAAAGATGAATTGAAAAAGAAAGTGGTTAGGGAGCAAGAAATAATATAAAATTTATAATGTTTTAACTTCTATATCTAGCATTTATGGTGGTATTAGATGGAATATAAAGTATCTATTATTATATATTATTATATATATTATTATTGATAAGAAAAGTAATAAAAAAACTATATATTATTACATATTATTATTGATAAGTAAAGTAAAAAAACCCTTCAAACACTTGATAAGAAATAAGTAATAAAATAAAAAATATAAGAAAAATAATTAATATTATGGAGAGACGTGAGTAATATTATTTTAATAATTGTATGCCAAAAGATGAGTGGGAGAAAAGGTGTTAAAAATTATAAGTTTAATAAAATAGAATTAGGAAGGAAAAATTATGGTGAGGCGTCAGTAACATATTAAAATTTAATCTTAATTTTCAGATATTATAATATATTTAATAGTTTTTACTCATTAAAAAGATTTATTAAATTAATAATAATTAGTTTGTATTTAATAGTAGTAATTTTTTGTTATATTTTATTGCAAATGAAGTTTTCATATAGAACATTAGTATTAATATAATGGTGGAATGGTTAATAACTTAATATATAATTGCAAAAGATGAGTGAGGGATATTACTTTGGTGTATAGGTATTTGATTTAATATGTAATTGCAAAAGATGGGTGAGGGGTATTACTTGGGTGTATATGTGTTTGATTTAATATGTAATTGCAAAAGATGAGTGAGGGAAGATGGTGAAAGACTCACCTCCTTATATATTGGAGAGGACACCTATTGCCTATCATAGGCGTCCTCGCCTCCATTTCCAAGAAATATTGAGGCAATAATGCCTCAACACAATAGTGGATAGGATCAAAGGCTGAGGTATTATTGCCTCAATGTTGGAGGCGCTTTGCCGTTTCACTATTGTGCTTGGCAATAGTGAGAGTTGGCTGTTGGTTGGGAAAAAAAATTCCATTAATGAAAAAAAAACAAGCGAGAAAAATAGAAAGCAAAAAAAAGGAAACTAGTAGCTTACCGAGGAGGAAAAAAAAAGGAGATTGGAGGAGCAGTACAACCAAAGAGTATTGCGCCAAAAAAGTGGCAGAAAAAAGAAGGAAAAATATTGGTAAGTCTAGCAAGAGATTTACCCAAGGTTAAAAACAATTAGTTACTCTTGCTAGGAGGTGGAAAAAAGTTAGGAAAATATAGCAAGAGTAACTAATTGTTGTTAACCTTGGGTAAATCTCTCACTAGATTTACCAATATTTTTTCCTTCTTTTTTCCACTATTTTTTGGTGCAATACTCTTTGGGTGTATTTATCCACCAATCTTTTTTTTTTCTCCATAATATTAATTTTTTGTCATATATTTTTTATTTTATTACTTATTTCTTATGAAGCATTTCAGGGATATTTTTTACTTTACTTATCAATATTAATATATAATAATGTATATAGTTTTTTATTACTTTCTTATCAATCTCTCTTAACTAAAAATATTAATATTTATTTATTACATATTTCTTATGAAGCGTTAGAAGGTTTTTTTTACTTTACTTATCAATAATCATATATAATAATATATAGGTTTTTATTACATTTCTTATCAAACTCTCTTAACTAAAAATAGATTTATTATTTTATTACTTATTTCTTATGAAGAGTTTCAGGAATTTTTTTTCTTTACTTATCATTAAAATTATATAAAAAAAAGGTAAAATAATGAATTTATGTCATAATACTTGATTACTAACAATAAAACTTATTTCATATGAAGCCAGTTTTTTTTACTTATCAATAATAATATATCAAATAAAAGGTAATCTTTCATCTTTATAATATTTATTTCCTATTAATGACTTTAAATAAATCTTTATTGGCTTTAATAGTCCAATTATGAATTTTTAGGTCTTCACGCAATTGAAAGTGGGTTGAGGAATTATGTAGTTGTTGGTTCCTTTGAATATAAGACGTTAAACTATTGAAAAGAGCTGGATCATGATGATTGCTAAGCATTTGTTAAGAAGATGATTCTTCATTATCATTCACAAGGGATTCTTGAGTAAGGTAAGGGTTGAAAGCTGATTTATCTTCTACAATCATCTTGTGCAGTATTACACAACACATCATTATATTCTTTACTTCACTAATGTTCAAAAGGCAACATGTTTGCTTGATAATTCCCCATCATGATTGTAGTACACCAAAGGCTTGTTTAATATTGTTGTGGGCTGCTTCTTGTAGCTTAGCATAGTACTGGCTGGCCTCATCCTGAGGGTGGGGAATTGTTTTTACAAGTGTTGACCATGGCAGATAAATTCCATCTCCAAGATAATATCCACAGGTATAATTATTTTGTTTACTTTAAAGCTAACCTCATCTTGTGTTCCGGCAAGTAATTTTTCAAATATGTGGCTGTGGTGGAGGATGTTGATATCATTCAGGGCACCAGGAGAACCAAAGAAGAAGTGCCAAATGTGTAAGTTTTTGCTTGCTACACCCTCTAGTACCAAAGTGGAGTTCCTTCTTTTCCTTGAAACTGACCAGCCCACACTTCAGGGAAGTTTTTCTACTCCCAGTGCATACCATTTATTGATACCAAACACCCAAGAAAGCCACATTCTTTGTATTTGTTCAAGATTTTTTTCTTTTGTATTTGGCTCAAATAAGTATTCTGATTTGTAAAACTTTATAATATCTTACCACACAATATGGGGGGCAGACTTGCTAGCAAGTCCGCAACCTTGGATCCAAACTCACCACAGATTGAACACACATTGAGCTATTGATAAAGGAACCATACAATCAGGGATGAACACCACTCATCAGAACAGTTTTAGGTGGGTGTTCAAGTAGAGTTCAGTATGGGTTCAGTATGAGTTCAGTCTGAGTTCCATCTGAGTTCAGGTTGAGGACTTGCTAGAAAGTCCACCCCCTATATTGCGTAGTGTCTTTAATAATTTATTTTAGTTTTAATAGTGCCATGGATTCAGCTATTTTAATATATATTCATTGGTGCAACATGCTGCAATCCCATAGGAAAGTTGGAATAGGCAACAAGTTAACTTTTGGTGTGGTGTTAAGCTTGGCTTCTTACAACAATCCTTGTGAATAGTAAAAGGTAGTGGCAAAGAAGAAATAAAGCTTTTCAATATTATAAAATACATAGATTAGTGTAAGGAAACTTACAGCTCTCCATAACCAGTAGTTGTTGTGCTCTTGAAGATCATGACATATTTTGTTGTATAAATTTTTGCTCCTACAGAATCTTCTTTCAAATATTCCTTTGTTGTATGTACAATTGTCTTCAAAATAATCTTGCATCAGTTTATAGTGGCCTTCAATGCAGTTACGTTAAATCATTTTTTAGCTTGTTCTTCAGTGTAGTAATATTGATAACATTAGTTCTTCCTCTTACATTGAATGGAGTTCCTCAACAATGTAGTATCTGTATAGATCCATGTGAAACTTCAATTGAGATGTGGAATGTGTGGAAGGTCGTGTTGTGTTTACAGAAGAATTACTGTTGCCAAACAAAAAACACAAGTGATGAATATTTTGAAAATGATGAGTGAATTGAGATATACTTTATACGACTGGGGTCGCATGTAGATCAGTAAGCAAAGTCTCAGTAATATGTGAATAGCTACTTATAATTAAATTCAACAAGTGGAGATGCTCTTATATCCTCATCACTTTTCTAACATTTAGCTGATTTCAAAATCATGACTCAAATGACCTGAAACTTTTCAACATGATCAATTCATAGCCCTTGATTCTTTATGTCATCAAAAATATAGAATATTGAGTATTCTTTTCATGGCATTAAATTTCATTAAAAATGTTCATTTTGGTAAATGTTGGGTACAAGTAAGTATATATACTTACAGATACTTACTTTTTGTCATTAACTCACACCTCTCCCTGCCAATTTTTTTCATTCTGCATTGGTCATCTATATACTTAATCAAACTCTTTATTCCACCAACATTTCACACATTATCTTTTCAGTTCACTATACTCACTACTCATCACCAAATTTTATTGATTTTCACTATTTTACACAACCGGCTGCACACTCCAAGCCTCAATTACTAAAATACGCCAAGCAACCACTGTTAAACATGTTTTTTAAACACACATAGGAAGTAATATACTTCTATTTTTTTGTACCAAGTTATTCATTGAGAACATTGAATGACATGCATAAAAAATTAGCAGTTGAGGTTTGCCTAAAGACTGCCAATGTCCCAGGGTTGAATATTAACTAAATGCAGTGATTAGTAAAAGAAACTTCATAGGGCGGTTAAATATTGAAATTCATTATAAAATGACCAAGTAAAATGTAATTAGGGCATCTACCTCCGTGTCAGTAAAAAATAAGTATATAATTGCATTTTACTTGGTCATTTCTAGGCAAGTTGGCGTAGGCAACAAGTTAACTTTTGGTGTGGTGTTAAGCTTGGACTCTTACAACAATCCTTGTGAATAGTAAAAGGTAGTGGAAAAGAAGAAATAAAGCTTTTTAATATTATAAAAAACATATATTAGTGTAATGAAACTTACAGCTCTCCATAACCAGTAGTTGTTATGCTCTTGAAGATCATGACATATTTTGTTGTATAAATTTTTGCTCATAAAGAATCTTCTTTCAAATATTCCTTTGTTGTATGTACAATTGTCTTCAAAATAATCTTGCATCAGTTTATAGTGGCCTTCAATACAGTTGCGTTGAATCATTTTTTTTGGCTCATTCTTCAGTGTCTAGTAATATTGATAACATTAGTTCTTCCTCTTCCATTGAATGGAATTCCTCAAGAATATAGTATCTGTATAGATCCATGTGAAACTTCAATTGAGATGTGGAATGTGTGGAAGTTCATGTTGTGTTTAAAGAAGAGTTACTTTTACCAAACAAAAAACACGAGTTATGAATATTTTTAAAATTTTGAGTTAATTGAAATTTACTTTATACGACTGGGGTTGCATGCAGATAAGTAAACAAAGTCTCAGTAATATGCCAATAGCTACTGATAATTTGATGCAATGAGTGGAGATGCTCTTATATCTTCATCACTTTTCTAACATTTGGCTGACTTCAAAATTATGACTCAAATGACCTGAAACTTTTCAACATGATCAATTCATAGCCCTATATTCTTCATGTCATCAAAAATATAAAATATTGAGTATTCTTTTGATGGCATTAAATTTCATTAAAGATGTTCATTTTGGTAAATGTTGGGTACAAGTAAGTATATATACTTACAGATACTTACTTTGTGTCATGAACTCACACCTCTCCCTGCCAATTTATTTCATTTTGTGTTGGGCATCAAGATACTTAATCACACCCTTGATTCCACCTCCATTTCACACATTATCTTTTCAGTTCGCTATACTCACTACTCATCACCAAATTTTATTGATTTTCACTATTTTACACAACTTTTTGCACACTCTAAGCCTCAATTACTAAAATACGCCAAGAAACTACTAGAAAAAATGCTCTCTAAACACACATAGGAAATAATATACTCTTATTCATTGAGAAAATTGAATGGCATGCATAAAAAATTAGCAGTCAAGGTTTACCTAATGACTTCCAAAGTCCCATGGTTGAATATTAACTAAATACAGTGATTAGTAAAAGATACTGCATAGGGCGGTTGAATATTGGAATTCATTATAAAATGTCACCACATTTAGTTACAGCCATATTAGAAACGTTTTGTGCAAAAAACAAAAAGTTGGGAGAGTTACCCAGCATTTTTAGTGCCAAAATCTGACAGGGGTCTGCCATTAGTGTCAGTTTTCCCACAATCTACGATCCAGTTCTGAGCACTGGATCAATCTCCCCGCAATCCACCATCCACCATCCGCCCTCCGCCATCCACCCTCCACCATCCACATCTATCCTACCAACCTTTCATTTTTTTCAGGTGTGTTTTTTTCTTTTTTTTCTTATTTTTATTTATTTATTTATTTATTTTATTTTTTTCTCATTTCAGCATCTCAATCCACCGTCTCACTGACAACCTTCTGCCTCAATCTATCCTGCTGAAGTTTCATTTTTTTCAGGTGCATTTTTTTATTTTTTTTCTTATTTTCATTTATTTATTTACTTTGTTTTATTTTCATTTCAGCATCTCAATCCACCCTCTTTCTGACAAGCTTCTACCTCAATCTATCCTGCTGACATTTCATTTTTTTCAGGTGCGTTTATTTATTTTTTATCTTTTATTTATTTAATTTTTATTCTCTAGCATGGCTTTCTTGAAGTATAATGCCAAATTCAAGGTTAAGTTTGTGTTAGATGCTTTAGATGGGATGATCTTAGATGATCTCAATGACAAGTATGGGACAAAAATCCACCATAATTCCTTAGCAACCTGGGTCAAACTGTATCAAACCACCAAATCTGTGGTAACTCATCCTTCAACTTATCTCAAATTAGGTTTCCCACTTGAAATTTGTGAGGATGAACATCAATTAATCTTGAAATAGTTGCAACATAAGCCAACTAGCTATCAGATTGAATAAAAAGCTGCTCTTTGGGAGAAGCACCAAATCAAAGTCTTTCAAGCTACAATTAATACTGAACTTGTCAAGCGTTTAAATATGAGTAAAAAGGTGACTCAAAAAGTGCATCCTAAGCAAGACAAGGCAAAAAGGATACAATATATTTCTTTAATTGGCAATTATGATCCTAAACCCTTTTTGTTTACCTGTATGTTTTTCTTTTCTAAACTTCATTTCATTTTTTTCATTTTTTATTCATTTATTTATTTATTTCTCCAAATGAGTTTGGGATCCGTTGTGAAGATATCAACCGCAATGAAGGATGGGCTTTAAAAGGTTCCCAAACTGAACACATTCCAACTGTTATATCAAAGATCTGGTTCAACATCATTCCAGCTGTTTCTTTTGAAGGTTTGGTTGCTACTTACATCCAGGAAGAAGTGGTGACTTGTGCTCATCTTGAGTTCTACTTGGAAACTATTCTTGTAAGTAATTTTTTTGGTGTGTTATTTACCTGCATGTTTATTTATATATATATATTTATCTATATACCAATGATGAAACCTTATCCCCAAACTGAAGTGTATTGATTATGGATAACACTGCAATTCATCATGGAGGAAGACTTGCCAATATTATTAGTAGTAAGGTTTGCTGTCTCATATATCTCCCATCTTATTCCCCCAACTTCAATCCAATATTAAAAGAGTTTCAAGTCATCAAGGCAAATTTATGTGCATATGTAAACCTGAAAGGGGGCTCTGAAGATGGCAAGATAATAGATTTATTTGTCAAAATGTTTGTGACTAAAAAATCTGATGCATAGCCTTTTCAAAGCAAGTGGGTATGTCAACTAAAAATATTTTTTTGGGAGAAAATGACTTTTGAAATATTTATAATTTAGATTGAAATATTTGATAATTAGAAATGTTACTCTGTGCTAAAATATATTGTCTGAAATAATATTTATAAAAGATGTTCTGTGCGATGTGTTCCATTGAACATTTTTCAAGAGACCTCTTAAAATTATATAGACTTGTCTTACCTATAATTTCCAACATATTTCAGGAGACCTCTGATAATTCACACAAAACTTATGTGTGTTATTCAGCAAATTTACTTGCAAAATATTTTATATTAGCTTTAGGTAATGTTTTATTTATGAGTCTCATAGATTTATATCTCCAATTGCTTTTCATTTCAAATATTCAAATAAGATTCACCTTGTATTTAACAAATAAACATATCATACACATAAAGTAGATAATAATAGATAATTATTGGCAATCTAGCTCCCACACACATTCCACACATTTATTATTACTATCCATCATGTGCCTTTTGTGCCCTCTTTACCTTTAACTTCTTTTGTGTGCGTAAATGAGCTGGATAAGTTTTGGAAGTTAGCAAACAAGCATGGGCAAAAACTTTTGGGATACCTGCCTCAACCATTTCTTCAACGGTAAAGTCTTGAAATAAGCTCCAGTGGGTGAGATGAAGATCAACTAGCGCCTTCTGAAAATCTGGATCATTTTCTTCCACACATGCTTCTCAGAAAAAATCTGACATGGAAGAATATATATTATTAATCTTGGGTTCAGAGGAAAGTAGGACAGGTGATTCATTTCTTTAGGGCACTATTGGTGTAATAATTTGAGCATTGTTTGGTAAATTTTTTGTCTTGGTGCATCCATCAGGTTGGATCTTCTCCCATTTAAAATAGGGGGTTTTTGGAGGCATTTCATAATTGACTTCTTGTGGAGTGGTGACCTTAGATAAAAAAATCAATGAACAAACAAAGCATACTAAATAAAATATATTAATAACAAACTACCATTGCCCATTCACATTAATGAATTTGCAAGTAAGTGAGGTTCATGTACTCTTCAGGATTAGTTGGATTAATACATCAATACCCCTCTAAAACTCAAGTAATATTGCAATGTGGTGGGTGAGTATCCACAAGCAACTGTACCCTTTGCCAGTGGGAAAATTGATTAAACATATCTTCAGATACAATAGAAGTATCAGATACCTTTGGAGAAGCCCCAGTAAGTCCACAGAGGCACTAATATTGAGCCTTTATCTAAAAGAAATACAAATCAGAAACTATTTAAAGATAAATAAAAAAATTTATCATACCTTTATATCAATACTTGGATCTTTTTGATCCAAGAGGATAAAAATTTTTCTATCATCAATTAAAAAAGTGGCAGCTGTCAAAAATTTAAAGAAAATATTGTTATTTTGTAAGGTTCATTTTTGAGAAGCTGAGAAATCAGTAGTATGAGGTATTGATATGTTCCAATTTACTGACCCTTTCTCCACTTCACATTCAACAAATTTTGCAAGATCTTGATCTTCTTCTTCATATAAGAATTTAATAATTGCTTGTTTAAATTCAGGAAAGTCTTGATTGCTTACATCCCAGTCAAAAACAAGCTTATCTTTCTCCAAAAGCATTTGTTCCATTGGAGGTGGAGGGGGGCTGTTTTCATATGTTATAATCTTTCTCTTTTAAACAGAAGGAGTTTTTTTCTCAGGCTTTTCAATCCAGAAAGCAAATTCAACATTAATTGTAATCTGAGATTGCACATCTTCATCATCAGAAATGTGTTTCTTGATAAAAAAAGGGTCAGTTATTTGTGTTTCCATTAAACCTGGGCCACTAAAAGGCGGATTGGGCCAAGGTGGATTAGTGAATGACATATTGCTAAAAGGATCATTGCCGTAATTTGGGGGGGGTATTTCATTTCTGTTCAGCAGACAGTGAGGGTTGAACATAATTCCTGCTTTATAAAAATAAACAATTAATTAAATAAAAAAACAAAAGAAAAAAAATAAAGAAAAAAACGCATCTGAAAAAAATGAAACTTCAGCAGGATAGATTGAGGCAGAAGGTTGTCAGCGAGAGGGTGGATTGAGATGCTGAAATTAAAAGAAAACAAAATAAATAAATAAATAAATAAATAAAAATAAGAAAAAAAAAGAAAAAAACGCACCTGAAAAAATGAAACATTGGCAGGATAGATGTGGATGGTGGAGGGCAGGGAGATTGATCCAGTGCTCAGCACTGGATCTTAGATTGTGGTAAAACTGATACTAATGGAAGACCCCTGTCAGATTTTGGCGCTAAAAATTCTGGGTAACTCTCCCAACTTTTTGTTTTTTGCACAAACCGTTTCTAATATGTCTGTAACTAAATGTGGTGATTAGTAATAGATACTGCATAGAACAGTTGAATATTGAAATTTATTATGAAATGACCAAGTAAAATGCAATTATATACTTATTTTTTACTGACACGGAGGTAGATGCCCTAATTACATTTTACTTGGTCATTTTATAATGAATATCAATATTTAACCGCCCTATGAAGTTTCTTTTACTAATCACTGCATTTAGTTAATATTCAACCCTGGGACATTGGCAGTCTTTAGGTAAACCTCAACTGCTAATTTTTTATGCATGTCATTCAATGTTCTCAATGAATAACTTGGTACAAAAACATAAAAGTATATTTCTTCCTATGTGTGTTTAAAAAGCATTTTTAACAGTGGTTGCTGATGTATTTTAGTAATTGAGGCTTGGAGTGTGCAGCCGGTTGTGTAAAATAGTGAAAATCAATAAAATTTGGTGATGAGTAGTGAGTATAGTGAGCTGAAAAGATAATGTGTTAAATGGTGGTGGAATCAAGAGTTTGATTAAGTATATAGATGACCAATGCAGAATGAAAAAAATTGGCAGGGAGAGGTGTGAGTTAATGACAAAAAGTAAGTATCTGTAAGTATATATACTTACTTGTACCCAACATTTACCAAAATGAACATTTATAATGAAATTTAATGCCATGAAAAGAATACTCAATATTCTATATTTTTGATGACATAAAGAATCAAGGGCTATGAATTGATCATGTTGAAAAGTTTCAGGTCATTTGAGTCATGATTTTGAAATCAGCTAAATGTTAGAAAAGTGATGAGGATATAAGAGCATCTCCACTTGTTGAATTTAATTATGAGTGGCTATTCACATATTACTGAGACTTTGCTTACTGATCTACATGCGACCCCAGTCGTATAAAGTATATCTCAATTCACTCATCATTTTCAAAATATTCATCACTTGTGTTTTTTGTTTGGCAACAGTAATTCTTCTGTAAACACAACACGACCTTCCACACATTCCACATCTCAATTGAAGTTTCACATGGATCTATACAGATACTACATTGTTGAGGAATTCCATTCAATGTAAGAGGAAGAACTAATGTTATCAATATTACTACACTGAAGAACAAGCTAAAAAATGATTTAACGTAACTGCATTGAAGGCCACTATAAACTGATGCAAGATTATTTTGAAGACAATTGTACATACAACAAAGGAATATTTGAAAGAAGATTCTGTAGGAGCAAAAATTTATACAACAAAATATGTCATGATCTTCAAGAGCACAGCAACTACTGGTTATGGAGAGCTGTAAGTTTCCTTACACTAATCTATGTATTTTATAATATTGAAAAGCTTTATTTCTTCTTTGCCACTACCTTTTACTATTCACAAGGATTCTTGTAAGAAGCCAAGCTTAACACCACACCAAAAGCTAACTTGTTGCCTACGCCAACTTGCCTATGAGATTTAAGCAGATTGTACCAATGAATATATTCAAATAGCAGAATCCAGGGCACTATTAACAATAAATTTTTTTATTAAAGATATTATAAAGTTGTACAAATCAGAATACTTACATGAGCCAAATACAAAAGAAAAAAAATCTTGAACAAATACAAAGAATGTGGCTTTCCTGGGTGTTTGGTATCAATCAATGGTATGCACTGGGAGTGGAAAAACTGCCCTGCAGTGTGGCTGGTCAGTTTCAATGAAAAGAAGGAACTCCAACTATGGTACTAGAGGGTGTAGCAAGCAAAAACTTACACCTTTGGCACTTCTTCTTTGGTTCTCCTGGTGCCCTGTATGATATCAACATCCTCCACTGCAGCCACATATTTGAAAAATTACTTGCTGGAACACAAGATGAGGTTAGGTTTAAAGTAACAAACATAAGTATACCTGTGGATATTATCTTGGAGATGGAATTTATCCATCATGGTCAATACTTGTAAAACAATTCTCCAATCTCAGGATGAGGCCAGCCAGTACTACGCTAAGCTACAAGAAGCAGCCTGCCAAGATATTCAATGAGCCTTTGGTGTACTACAATCATGATGGGGAATTATCATGTAACCATTTTTCCTTTGGAATATTAGTGAAGTAAAGAATTTAATGATGTGTTTTGTCATATTGCACAACATGACTGTAGAAGATAAATCAGCTTTCAACCCTTACCTTACTCAAGAATCCCTTGTGAATGATAATGAAGAATCATCTTCTTCACAAATACTTAGCAATCATTGTGATCCAGCTCTTTTCAATAGTTTAACATCTTATATGCAAAGGAACCAACAACTACATAATTCCTCAATCCAATATCAATTGCATGAAGACCTAAAAACTCATAATTGGACTATTAAAGCCATTAAAGATTTATTTTAAGTCAGTAATAGGAAATAAATATTATAAAGATGAAATATTAACTTTTATTTAAAATATAATTATTGATAAGTAAAGAAAAAAAACTGGCTTCATATGAAATAATTTTTATTGTTAGTAATCAAGTATTATGACATAAAGTAGTTATTTTACCTTTTTTTATATATATTTTTAAAGATAAGTAAAGAAAAAAAGTTCCTGCAACAATTAATAAGAAATAATTAATAAAATAATAAATATACTTTTAGTTAAGAGAGTTTGATAAGAAATGTAATAAATAACCTATATATTATTATATATTATTATTGATAAGTAAAGTAAAAAAAACCTTTAAACGCTTCATAAGAAATAAGTAATAAATTAATATTAATATTTTTAGTTAAAAGAGATTGAAAAGAAAAGTAATGAAAAAACTTGATATTATTATATATTAATATTGATAAGTAAAATAAAAAAATATACCTGAAATGCTTCATAAGAAATAAGTAATAAAATAAAAAATATAAGACACATAATTAATATTATGGAGAGGAAAAAAAAAGGAGATTGGAGCAATACACCCAAAGTGTCGGTCAGTTGTCTAGAAGAGAGGAAGAAAAATGGGAAGAAGTAGAAGAGGAGAAGGAGGAAAGGATTATGGGTAATAAAAGAAATAAAAATTATAAAAATTATTTAATTTATTAGGAGAATCAACGACGTTTTTCTTGAGAGGTGACAAAAGTGAGGTTCTTATTAAATAATAATATTATTCTAATGTAAGGGCTATGCCCGGCAGACACTGTGATCACTATCAGACTTAAAGCAACCTTTAAATTGTTATATAGAATTTTAATTAGAATTTTTTTACTAATTAAAAGAATATAAATGTAATGTAAAAGTGTATTTAATTTCTTGAGTGTATAGTAAGTGATGCTTCTACAGGGGATTATCCAAGGCCCTTTTATAGGCAATGGGTCCTCTGAAGCGCTACAAATGACTATATACAAAAGAGTAATGAAGTAAAACAAGAAGATAAAAGAAGACATGTGTAACATAGTAATTAAGAGAAAAATATACGACAAATAATGAGTATCCCAATTAATAATGTAAAATTCCCATCCCAAATTCCCCAAATCAGTTAATATAAAATAATAAGTAACTAAACAACCATGTGATCTAAGAAATATGGGAAAAACAAATCAAAACAAGTATTACAATCCGTTTTCAGCATTTCTAAGTGAAACAAATAACATGTTTGGACGCAAGAAGGTATGCAATCAATTTAATTCAGCGTAAATTTATATTATTTAAATTTTTTCACTTATGTAATTAAATACTAGTATAACTGAAACAATCAATTAATTTAATTTGAGAAATTATAATACTATTTTATAAAATAAGTATTATAATTTATTTAATTTTCTTCCTGACACAATTAAGGGTCAAAAGAAGCGCCATTAATTATTGTTTAATACTATATGAAAGATGTTATTTAATATATAAATGTGAATAATTAATTTAATTATATTATAAGTCAATTTTACACTTATAATTATAATATATGTTTTAATTAATTAAATATAAATTTATAATTATTAAATACATAAAAATGCGCCATTATTTGTAGAATATAAAATATATTATGTTTAATTTAAATGTATAAAAATTTATATAAACAATAAAATTAATATAAAACTTGTATGTAATAAGATACTTATATAATTTTATTATGCAATAAAATATTAATTTATATACATTAAATACAATTCTTACACCTTCTTTCAGGTCCTATAAGTTAACATATCATTTACTGGGCTCCTGGAATAGCCTGGCTGATACAAAGAGTATTGCGCCAAAAAAGTGACAGAAAAAAGAAGGAAAAAATATTGGTAAATCTAGAGAGAGATTTACCCAAGGTTAACAACAATTAGTTACTCTTGCTTGATTTTCCTAATTTTTTTCCACCTCCTAGAGAAAGAAACAAAGTGTTGTTAACTTTGAATAAATCTCTCACTAGATTTACCAATATTTTTTCCTTCTTTTTTCTGCCACTTTTTTGGCACAATATTCTTTGGGTGTATTGCTCCTCCAATCTCATTTTTTTACCTCCTTGGTAAGCTACTAGTTTCCTTTTTTTTGTTTTTTATTTTTCTCTCTTGTTTTTTTTTATTCATGGAATTTTTTTTCCCAACCAATAGCCGACTCTCACTATTTCCTAGTGCAATAGTGAGACAGCAAATTGCTTCCAACATTGAGGCAATAATACCTCAGGATCTTCCACTTTTGGCTATTTCCTTGAGACATTAAAGCCTCAATGTTTCTTGGTAATGGAGGAGAGGATGCCTATGATAGGCAATAGGCATCCTCTCCAATATATAAGGAGGTGAGTCTTTCACTGTCTCTCCTCACTCATCTTTTGAAATTACATAATAAATCAAACATCTATACACCAAAGTAATACCCCTCACTCAAATTTTGCAATTACATATTAAATCAAATACCTATACACCAAAGTAATACCCCTCACTCATCTTTTTCAATTATATATTAAGTTATTAACCATTCCACCATCATATTAATACTAATGTTCTATATGAAAACTTCATTTGCAATAAAATATAACAAAAAATTACTACTATTAAATACAAACTAATTATTATTAATTTAATAAATCTTTTTAATGAGTAAAAACTATTAAATATATTATAATATTTGACAATTGAGATTAAACTTTAATATGTTACTGATGCCTCACCATAATCTTTCCTTCTTAATTCTATTTTATTAAACTTATAATTTTTAATGCCTTTTCTCCCACTCATCTTTTGGCATACAGTTATTAAAATAATATTAGGGGGTATTAATGTTCAGGGATCTGCAATTTAATTAATTGTGGATAAAAATCCTTATACCCCAATTATCTTCCACAATTATTTTTGCTAATAATTGGGTTATTAGACACTTTACATGTCAATGTTCACATTTTATCCAACATTTTTCTACTCAATTTTTTATAACCACATCTTGGACAACTTTCTGTCATAACCACATGTTGCACAAATTTCTGCCATAACCACATATTAGACTACTCTCTGAATATGTCTTCTACCTTGCTGCACACTCCCATTCTCATCCCATCTTGTTCATTCTATCTGCTCAGAATTTCTCCCCATTTCATCTATTTGATTCTGCTCCTTTTCATCTCTTTCTCTCATCTGCTTGTGTCTTCTCCTTTTCATCTTGCTATCTCATCTGCTTGTTTATGCTCCTTTTCATCTTTAATTATCTTAACATGCCTTGTTGTCATAGATCTTCTCAAAGGCAGCCATCACCCAGTTGTTCTTCAAATTACACTACTCCCTCTTTGCCCTGCTCTGCTAAGAAATCCAAAACTGTTCAAATAAAAAAAGATGATCATCTAATTCTTATCAACTGGCTAAAAACTAAATCTAACTATTATTCTTGTTTGGGTACTGAGTATGCAACTATAGTAGGACGGCCCCCTGCATCAAAAGTTAATGGTTATCTTCTAATGGCCAATGAATTACGGAATAAGACTAAGGTAAGGATAGATATTTTACCAAAACATATTTCTTAATGCTTCAATTGTCAGTATAGTCTAGTATATAAGTATGATATTATAGTGTTATTTTATGTTCCTACTACTTATTAATAAATGATTTAGTGATTAAACCTCAGGGGAAGACTAATAGAATAGTTATACTCAAATAAAACTCACAATACTTGGATTTAAATGCGTGCTAGTGGTGGAAAATAGAAGAATAAAATATAGTTATAGCTTTTATAAAGATAATATCAATTTATAAGGGCTTTATAATATATTTCTGAATGCTAATAATTGTATTGTAGTGTTTTTTTGAAGTGTAGTAATTGAATGATGATAATAAACCTTCAAAATCCCTCCTTACTTATACCCAAATCCACTGGAGTGCACAGACCTTCAATCCAGATGATGTCACTGCTATCCCCGGCAATTACAGCACTGTGAGGGCTCATCACCTCCCCATGGCGTCCACTTCAAGCAGTTTCAACACCCAGACCTCCAGTAAGGACCCTCCATCACTATTAATAATAACACAGAGTCATACCATAAATAGAAAACCCAGATAAAAGCGGATACCATAAAGAAACAGGTAAAATAAATGATCAAAAAGAGATTTAATGAAACTAAAAGCATATAAAGGAAACAAATAAAATGTCCAAGCCCCCAATAACATCCCCAAGCATCCACATTAACCCAGAAACATCCTTCTAACCCATAAATCCGTGAATAACCATCCAAGGAAGTAATTTGAGTTGTCCAAACTGGGTGTATGCGCCTGATATAGGTGTCTATGCTTCTGTAGGCGTTGTGAGTCCACTGATTTTGTCCATATGACCTAAAATAAGCAGAAAAACAAAGGTTATAGGCTATTAAGGGGCTAAAACCCACTTATATACCTAAATATACATAATATACTGCATATTTCACTGAATATGAGATTTATGTATACATATAAGCTTATGTATGTCAATAATTACTTCATATCACTTAAGATAAGTATATTATGACTCCATTAACACCTTAATAGGCATTATTAGGCCATGGATAAGCTATTTAAACTATTATAAATTATATAATAGAATAATAATTAAATATATATATAATAAAATAATATATATTATTATTTTAACCTTATTTTTAAGATATAATCTTAATCTAGTTAAGGTTATCTTATTTTAAGTATAAGAAATACTCAGTCCTAAGGATATTTAGGCTGACACTCCCTCACCCTAAAAAAACAATAAAAAAAATGTTAAGACATTTTAGTTAAACTTAAGGAGTGAAATAATAATAAAAAATAAAAAAATAATTTTTATAATACATATACTGAATGAACAGTATTATTTAGATTTAAATTTTTTCAAGAGATATTTAAGATCAGAGATTTCATTTTCTGGAATCCACTGGTCATATTCACTTGATTTATTTTTAAATCTTAATAGATACTCAACTCCCTTTTCTTTAGTAAGGTGTCTCTTTTTAAGTATCTTTTCAATTTCTGCCTTTTCCACTATTTCTTCAGGTTGCTGTTTATGCCTTCCTGATCTTCTTGGAAATAGAGCAGTATCATTAGAATGGTATGGTTTTATAAGAGAAATAGGAAATACTGGATGTTTTCTATCATATGGTGCATATAGAATAACCTCAACAGCATTATTAACAACCATCTTTTTAACTACAAATGGTCCAATGAATGGATCCTTCAATTTAACATTACCATTTAAATTGAAATGTAGCGTTGAAATAAGGACTTCATCACCCTCTTTGAACATTTGTTCTTTATGGGCTTTATCCCATCTTTTCTTTTCATACTCAAAAGCCATATTTATACATTCTTGAGCATGTTTTCTGCATAATTCCTGCATCTCAAGAAAAGATTTAGTACCTGGATGAATATCCAATCTAGGTAACTTATTAAGAGTTTTAGCAGGGGTATTAGGTACATAACCCAACCATAACTCAAATGGCTTTTTGCCAGCGACAGAATGTACTGTACTATTATATGCAAATTCTAAACCAGGGATAAGGGTTACCCAATCATGTGTGAATTTGTCATTGTCTTAAAAATTAAGACCAAAAGCACAGTATCTTCTTATCATATCTTCTAAGGTTTGTATCATTCTTTCTGCTAGCCCATCAGTTTGTGGATGGTGTGCTGTAGAAAGTTTTAATTGACACCCTGAAACATCCATAAGTGACGTCCAGAACTCAGAAGTAAATTTAGGATCTCTGTCAGAAACTATTGCTTTGGGGAAACCTGCTGTATTTAACATATGTGTCCACCATAAAAAAGCTAAGTCCTTTGCAGAAACCTCTTTGTGGGTAGGAATAAATTTACACATCTTTGTAAATCTATCTACAATTACCCAGCAGGAGTTATAACTCTTATGCCCTGCTATTGGCAAACCTGTTACAAAGTCCATGTTAATGATTTCCCATGGAGCTTTTGGTTGCTCAATTTGTTGTAATAAACAAGCTCTTTTTCCTGTTAATCTTTTAGATTTTTGACAAGAATCACATGTTTCAACATATTTCTGAACATCCTCAGACATGTTAATCCACCAAGCTGTGTTTTTTACCCTAGTTAATGTTTTATGGTAGTCAAAATGACCTGCTAATATATCATCATGACATATACTTAACATTAACTCCTTCATTGAAGGGGGAATTACAATTACATTACTTAATTTTTTCCTGTAATATATAAAACCATCCTCAATGGAAAATTTTCCTCTTTCTAATGCCTCTTTATACTTAATTGGTAATGTTTTTATTAAAACATTCATTGAAGAATTAGATGGATCATTTAATATTGTAGTTAATTTACTTAAGTCAGGATCTGAATTATAATTATCAAGAATTGATTGCATAAATTCATCCTCAAGATCTACAATATAAATGCCATAAATGTTAATAATCTCTGACTCAGGAACATAAGCAGGATTATCATCATTATTAGGCAGAGGTACTCTAGATAACAGATCTACATTAGAGTGCAAGGTTCCTGCTCTATGTGTAATAGTCATCCGTCCTCTGTATTCTTGTACAGCTAATTGCCATCTAAACATGTGTCTATTAGGAGTTTTCATGTTTAAGAGTGACTTAACTGCACTACAGTCAGTTATTAACTCAAATTTTTTGTCTTCAAGGTAATAATGTAGCTTCTCAAGAGCCCATACTACTGCCAAACATTCAAGTTGAGTAGCACCATATTTTAATTCACCAGTTCTCAGAGTACGTGAAATATAGCAGATTACTACTTCTGACATTTTACCTTCAATAAGTTGTTTTTGATGTAAAGCAGCACCCAGTCCAATAAAACTTGCATCTGTATATAATACAAAAGGTAATTGGAAATCTGGTAATCCCAAGATAGGAGCTGTCATTAAACATTCCTTCAACTTATTGAAAGCTTGTTGTCTTTCATTATTCCAAATGAAAGCTTCTGATTTCTTTATCAGTGTAGTCAGTGGTGCAGCAATTGATTGGTAGTTTTTTATATATTGTCTATAATAACCACACATTCCAAGAAAAGATTGTACATCCTTCACATTTTGAGGAATGCCAATATTTTTTATTGCAGCCACCTTATTTTGGTCTACACATATTTGTAAGCCAGATACAATATGACCAAGCACTTTTAAAGATTCAAACCCAAATTTACATTTTTTCAATGCAAGGGTCATTTTTATTTCATCCATTTTCTGAAATACTTTCCTTAAATGGATTAAGTGTTCATCAAAAGATTTAGAGAACACTATGATGTCATCAATGTATACCATTATCCATCCTTCAATCATTTCATTATGGAATGTTATATCCATTAACTTCTGAAATACTGATGGAGCATTTTTTGGTCCAAATGGCATTCTGACATACTTATAAATTCCCATGTGTGTTGTTATCAACAAAAAGTTCTGTGAATTCTTTTCAACAGGAATTTGATGGTACCCTTTATTTCCATCTAGGCAACTTATATATTTAGCACCTTTAAGGGTAGCATGTATAGAGGCAATCCTTGGCAAGGGATAAATATCATCTACTGTAAATGTATTTAATGCTCTATAATCACCGCACAGTCTTGCTTTATCTTGTTCATAAGAATTTAGCACTGGTGATATTACACAATATTTTGGCGTAGTTTCAACCTTCTCAAGAATGTTCATTTTCAATAACATCTTAATATTATCGTCTATGTCTTTCCTCTTCATTGGTGAAGCAGGGTATGGTTTCTTTTTAAGACTAGCAGGAATATTATCCATTTCACAGGTTAAACTAATTTTCATTTCATGATCTTTTACAAGGCCAAGTTCATTTGTACCATGTGCAAAAGCCATTGGAAAAGCTTTAATTAATTCCAAAATATTATCTTTCTCAGCTTCACTTATCTGAGTGCCAATTGATGCTTTTGAAATTTCTGTTTCCAGAAGTTCCATCTCATTGGATTCTCTTCCTTTATACGGGGAATTTGTTACTGACTCAATGTGTAAGACTGTGTTAAAAGAATTTATTTTAAATTTCCTTTTACCATTCATGCCAATTGTAAAATTGTTATTAGCAGGGTCTAATTTTACACCAAATTTAGTCAGAATATCATTTCCAATGATAAAACAGTTACTACAATTAGTATTATCCATTACTACAAAGTCACAAGTTACCCTTACATAACCATGTTGGTGTTTAAAGAAAACAGCAGCTTTGTATTTACCAATGGGGTGTAGTACTGATCCAAAACCTCTCCAATTTTTATTCTGAAGTGGTTCAAGCTTAAACTTATATTCACTATCAATTTTCTGTAATGTATTAGTGGAAACAACTGAACCAGCTGCTCCTGTGTCCAATACTATATTAACATTTTCACCAGAAATGATAGCTGGAACCATGATAGGTGTCATTCTAAAGTTATCAGCTTGTATATCCTTAATGATTTCAGCATCCTCAAAATTCATTAAAAATTCATTTGAGTCCATATTCAATATTGGATTTTCAAAGATGGACAAATCATCTTCCAACATACAGACTTCATTTTCATCACTATATGAGATATTGCTGTCATAATCACTTGATTCTTTACTTTTTTTAGTTTCAGTTTCAGATTCACGTTGATTTTCAACAATATTTATGTTTTTCTCACATTTGTGACCTTTTACCCAAGGTTTATTACACTTATAACAAGTATTTGTTTCATACTTTTTAGGTACTACAGGTGCAGTAGGTTTTTTCTGCTTCTCCTGAAGTGTTTTTGAATTCTGAGTTTTTACAGGTTCAACATTTTGCTTATAAGTGGAATACCTTGATTCATACTTATGGTTTAATAATATTTCATTGCAAATATTAATAAAGTCAGAATATTCAGTAACATTTAATGTTCTAGCTACAACAATGTCTCTGACAGATACAGGTAATTTGTATATTATCTTATCTTTCCATAAGTTAAAATCCATATGAGGCTCAATGGCTTTTAATATTTTGTTTAAATTCATTAAAAATACCATAGGTTTGTCACCATTCAACGGATTATACCTAGTCTTCTCATACAGTCTTTGCTGAGTAAGCCTGAATTTAGAACCTCCAAATTGTTTTTCAATAAGTTGTTTCCATTCAGCCCAAGAGTAGTCTCTACCCTCACTTAAGACAGCTTCAAACCATAATAAAGCAACATCCTTAAATAAAGAAATTAATTTTGATGTTATCTCTTCATCTGGTAACTTATATGAGAATTTCAAGTTGTCAATTCTTTGAATAAAATGTTGCCAATCAGAGCTGGCTTCCCCATCATAAGTTGGGTACTGATCTATCTTAGGCCAGTTCTTCTGATTGGATTTTATCTCACTAATCTTAGGTAAATTCAACAACTCATTCACTTTTGATAAATGGTCTTGTATTTCTTCCTGCACGGATTTGTGACTTACATTTTCAGATTTGACACTACCACCAGATGGTTTTAATTGTGGTGGTACAGGGAAGGAATGAGATTCACTTTTGCCAATGAAAGGATTATTATTATATTGATTATACTTATGATTATCCTGGTTCATTAGTAGATTGGCAGTTTCAATCTCAACTTTAGTTAATCTTTGTAGCAACTCAGAGACACTTTGATTTGTCTGGGCAAAAGATAACTTTGTTCTTGATTCAGTCTTTAATAAATGTGTTTCATATAATTTTTCTAACTCACAAAATTTGTTTGAAAGGTCATTATATTTATTACTCAATGAATCATATTTAAGAGATAGAGACAAATGTTCTTTCTCTAATTCTTTATTACGTGTTGCTAATTGAGAAATGTTCAATTTTAAGGATGAAATTGTATCACTAGTGAGCTTAACTGTCTTTTCCTCACAATCAGTCATTCTATTCCACAATGCTGAAACAATTCTATGGACAGTTGGATTATTGTTAAAATATTCCATGTCCTCCTTTTCAATTCTCTCACTCTCCTGTGAACTTCTCATCTCACTAGTAGGTGGTTGTAACTGAGGATTAACTGTATTATCATTGTATATAGTACTGTTATTATGGACAAAAGACAAGTCAGGTGTATCTACTCTAAAACCTAAATTTCTTAAATCCTCCTCTATTTGTTGTACAGATTTAACATCAATAGAATTACCTATATTGTAATTATCAGCATTATGTCTAATCTGAGAGGGTAAGTTACTTACCAAGGGATGGTTGCCAGTCCTGATTTTTGGCGCTTTTTTCCCTTGTAAGGGTGAGCTGAGGAAGTCAGATGAGGGGGCGGATCCCTGTTGCAACTGTGGCTTGTCCACTGTTGGTGAAACCAGTCCCATTTCCATTTGTCTACCAGGATTTTCTCCTGGGAGTGAGTGGACCCTCCTTGGGTAGGGGGTTGCTGATTTGATTGACTGGGCTGGCCTCCCTTTAATTCTGCCATTGCCTGATTCATCTGCTGAAATCCTACCTTGCAATTGTTTTGCAACTGCTCTACTTCTTTGAAAATGAGAGATTTTGATTCCTCCAACTTCAGAACCTGTTTGGCCAGGTGGAACAGTTGATCCTGAAGAGGAGGAGACGTCTTTTTTATAGTTATCTTTTTTAAGAGGGCGTCCTTTTCCTCTATACTCATGCTTTCTGGCTGGGGGTACTGTTGTCCCTCCATGGTGATGTCCTGGAAAGTTTTTGTTAGCTTTAGACCTGGTATTATAAGCAAGCTGTTCACTTACACTGTCCTGGGGAGCACTCATATTGTTCAGAATGACAATATTTTACGTCTACAAAAGGAAAAAACTCTATGGAATTAGTAGACAAAAGATATTAGCAATTATATTACTAATAAAAAAGCAATGGAGCTTACCCTGAATTTATATCTTTATTTATTTAAATAAAATGTAAGAAAAATTTGAAAAAATCTGTTAAAGATATAATAAAAAGTTTAACTAGACCTCTATAAGGGTGAATAATTAGCTTACCAAGCTTTATCCAAATACCAATTTAATTGGGTGTTATATTGGTGTCCAAATACCAAGTGAAATTGGGTTTATATTGGGTACAGTTACTACTGTAAATATCTAATTTTTATGATAAAAAATTAGTACAATTATTATAAGGGTTCTTTTCCGCAATCAATGAGTTATGATGACCCACTAATATGCAGCAGACCCAAATATTTGGTTAATTTTGAGCTGTACTAAGGTAAAAATCACATCCCAAGGCTTATACTAAATAATAAGTAAAATATAAGGAAAGACCCCCAATTGTCAGTATAGTCTAGTATATAAGTATGATATTATAGTGTTATTTTATGGTCCTACTACTTATTAATAAATGATTTAGTGATTAAACCTCAGGGGAAGACTAATAGAATAGTTATACTCAAATAAAACTCACAATACTTGGATTTAAATGTGTGCTAGTGGTGGAAAATAGAAGAATAAAATATAGTTATAGCTTTTATAAAGATAATATCAATTTATAAGGGCTTTATAATATATTTCTGAATGCTAATAATTGTATTGTAGTGTTTGTTTGAAGTTTAGTAATTGAATGATGATAATAAACCGTCAAAATCCCTCCTTAATTATACCCAAATCCACTGGAGTGCACAGACCTTCAATCCAGATGATGTCACTGCTATCCCCGGCAATTACAGCACTGTGAGGGCTCATCACCTCCCCATGGCGTCCACTTCAAGCAGTTTCAACACCCAGACCTCAAGTAAGGACCCTCCATCACTATTAATAATAACACAGAGTCATACCATAAATAGAAAACCCAGATAAAAGCAGATACCATAAAGAAACAGGTAAAATAAATGATCAAAAAGAGATTTAATGAAACTAAAAGCATATAAAGGAAACAAACAAAATTTCCAAGCCCCCAATAACATCCCCAAGCATCCACATTAACCCAGAAACATCCTTCTAACCCATAAATCCGTGAATAACCATCCAAGGAAGTAATTTGAGTTGTCCAAACTGGGTGTATGCGCCTGATATAGGTGTCTATGCTTCTGTAGGCGTTGTGAGTCCACTGATTTTGTCCATATGACCTAAAATAAGCAGAAAAACAAAGGTTATAGGCTATTAAGGGGCTAAAACCCACTTATATACCTAAATATACATAATATACTGCATATTTCACTGAATATGAGATTTATGTATACATATAAGCTTATGTATGTCAATAATTACTTCATATCACTTAAGATAAGTATATTATGACTCCATTAACACCTTAATAAGTATTATTAGGCCATGGATAAGCTATTTAAACTATTATAAATTATATAATAGAATAATAATTATATATATATATAATAAAATAATATATATTATTATTTTAACCTTATTTTTAAGATATAATCTTAATCTAGTTAAGGTTATCTTATTTTAAGCATAAGAAATACTCAGTCCTAAGGATATTTAGGCTGACATCAATCATTATCAAGCCAAGTACAAGAAGGCAAAAACTCATTCATCTTCTACTGGTTTTGGTATTACTGACCTTGATGTCAGAAAGGGCATCAAATCCATATAAAATAAACTTGATTCTTTATGTCCTTACTTTAAAGAGATGGATGCTATTTTTGAAGAGCAAGCCAATATTAATCCTGCAAACATGTTGGATGGAGAAGATTCTATCTCCAAAAATGATGTGGAAACAAATCTTTTCCCATCCTCTTCCTCCACTCAAGCCTCGCCTGTTTTAAATTCAAAAAATTTAGATATTCTTTCCACAGATCCTTATGGTGATATAAACCAACCCAAACTAACTCAGGTATGTTTTTTTTTCTTCTATCTTACCAATTATTTTTTTTATTTAGACTTGGAGGAGAAGAAGTTTGAGTTAACTCTAAGTATTGAAAAATCAAAAAAAAAAGAAAAAACGCTTAAGCATCAAAAATTAATAGAACAGATGAAGTATAAGCATCACCTTAAAGAAAATTCTAAAAAGAATGATTTCTTGATAGAATGTGTTAAAGCCAATAAAACTGTTGATGAAATTTTTTCATAAATAGTTTGTTTTAGCTCCTTCACACTTCAACTGTTCATATTTATTTGTACATAAAATTTTACAAAAATTTCCTGTATTTCTGTACTCTATCCATCTTTAGTTAAATTTTTGTATTTTAATGGTAAAACTTCTTTTTAAAATAAAATTTGCAAGTCTCATTTCAAAATTTGCCAATCCCCCCCTCCTTTTTTTGAAGTAAGGGTTGGTTATCACCAAAATTCTTTCAAGTTAAGAATTTTGAATGTCTTATGAAAATTTGGCAAATCTCCCCCCTTCTTGTAGTTAGGGATGGGTATCACCAAAATTTCAGGACAAATTTTGAAAATCTGATATGAAAATTTTGAAATACTGCCCCCCTGCATTTCATTGAAGTAAGGGTTTGGTATCACCTAAATTTTTACAAGTCTTCAATTTTGAATGTCAGATTTGAAAATTTGGCAATATCCCCCCCCCTGCATTTTATTGAAGTAAGGGGTGGGAGTCATCAAAATTTAATATAATTACATAAATTAATATATAAACAACTAATATATATCAATTCCCCTAGTTTTAAAGTAATGACAATTCCTCTAGCCAAAATGCAGATCAAATCTAGAAACAAAAGTTTGGGACTTTCCACAGGTATAGGCTAGAGGAACCCCATAAACAAATAAATGCTGCCATGATTACCATTTATACAACACAAGGTTGTTGGCCCATTACTTTACTTTAGGAAATTGAAATATAAGAGATATTTATTAAAAATTTATGAAAAAATATTAAATTTTTGATGACACCACTAATCCCCATACTTTATGGATCTAGATAACGTTTTTTTAAATCTATTAACTATACCTTCCTTTTTTACCTTGTTGATTCTTTGAATCAATTTTTGACTGATTTGGAAAGAACATCCAAAATGAGTAAACTCTTGACAAGATTCCAAACCAGGTGGAGCTTTGGTTGTTTGGTGATGATCCTGAGAAGAGTTCCAAATTGTTTCGATCACACCATTTCCCAAACCAAAATCAATGATGCACTTGTGGTCTGGAAAATATAAACCATCTCCTTTGATTTTAGCTGGAGATGGTATTGGTTGGTCAGTTATTGGATTGATATATGAGAATATTCCAAAAGTAAGAAAATTATTGTCATTCCTATCAATATGAATCTTATTTTGGAATCCTGAATGAGTAATAATAACATTTGAAAATAAAAGATATTTTTTGCTAATTTCTTCCCATTTGGCATCACATAAATTTGGTATTCCAACTTTTGTAGCAACTTCATGATTATTTTTGAATGCTTTATTGCAGAGTTTTTTAAGACAAAGAACAAGAAAAGTATTAAAAGATGGTAAGGTTTCCCCATAAGGGAAAATCTTCATCTTTTTTAGCTTTAGATAAATTTTTAAGTAAAGAATAGATGCCTATGGAAATAAAATGAGTGACATAATTTAAAGAATGAAAATATATTATTAGACATACCAACAGAATAGCCTTTAACAAATCCGGGTCTCCAACCAAATCCAATCATAATACCACCCAACAGATTTGTATTCCTTATTGGTAAGCAAACCAAAGCCATTTGATATAGAGTTATGATAATATTAGATAGTTGATTAAAAGATTCATCTTTTGAACCATTAAAAAAATGATTTTCATAAATAAATTGAGGTTTAAAAGAATTACTGATAATGGCTTTGATTTCATTGTCTCCTGATTTGGTTAAGTATTTTAAATCTTCTGGTAACTTTTTGAATAAGATTTTTTTGATCCAATCTAGTTTTATAGTACTCAATATTAGATATATGGCCAAGTAAGCAATTCAAATGAATTTTATTTTTTAATTTTCTTTTATTCTGCTGACTTCGATCATCATTATTTTTTTTTGATATTTTGGATGATGATTGAAAAGAAGTTGAATTTGAAAATGATGATAAAGATGATAAAGAGGATGATGATAGAGAAGTAAGAGGTGATTCTGAAAAAATAGAAATTTTTTTCTCTGAACAAAAAAATAATTTGTGTCAAAAACCAAAAAAATAAAACTCACAAAATTTAGTTTGTTTATTTAACCTTAAAGTATCTTCAGCTAAAAGGACAGTTGATTCAAATAAACCTCACCACGGGAAATCTAGGGGTGAATTGCTAGAAATCCCCTCTCTTGAAATTTAGAGTGTCCCTTAATTATGCCAGGTTTATGAATACTTTATAAACATAAGTAAATTAGAGTTAGATTTACATTTATTCTCAGATTGATTATAGACAGAATATCAACTGATTCCAGATTATGCACAAGTTGATCATCCAGAACTTGATTTTGGTCCTCTGATGAGCACAAATTGAGCACAAATTGATCTAACCTAAGCTTATGCATATATAATAATTCAGGATACTTGCTCTATTAAATTTGATAATAAAATAAAATATTGATGAATTTTAAAAAAAAAATTATTATGTAGGATAATAAATTATAAATTTAGGCATCATAGGAGGGCACTTAATAGCGCTTAATTATACTATGTGACACCTTAATACTGTATCACACAGTTTGAAACATTTAAAACAAAATGTGTCATGATGGGCAATTAAATTGCTTGGACAGACACTTTCAAAATTAACACTGACCATAATACACAAGTATGAAACCTTGGCATCTATCCAATAAAAGATTTTCCTTCTGATAAATGGATTTTTCTCAGTTACTCCCTGCTAAAAAGTGTCCTTGTGAGGTATGTCTGACCTTCAGGGGGATAATTTGGCCACATCAAACTACTTCTATTTCCATGATTTACCAAAACATCATCCTCATTTCCATCTAAAGAGTTGATCTCATCTGAATTTGGCTGATCAAAGGGGTCCACCACAAGTTTAGCCAAAATTTTGGTGAACACTTTTTTGATGGATAGTAACTAACTGGTGCTTTCCGAAATTGTCCACCTGAAGTTAGGCTAAACTTCAGGAGGATAAATTTATTATGAATACCAAATTAACTGAAAATACTTTTGCCCTAGCTACTCTGAATCATAAAAGTGTCCAACTGAGGTTTGGCCATAATTCAGGTAGACACTTTTGGAAAGGCACAGTCTGATGGGTTTAATATCTATATATGGCAATAAGTATCAGTTTTTTATCAACATGGAACTAGAATTAATTTAATATGGCCAAAGTGTCCACCTGAAGTTTGGCCAAAATACAGGTGGAAATTTTTATGAGGATTACTTGATGAAATGAAGAAAACTTGAAATTACTTTCCATCATAAAATTTTCAAACTTAAGTTTATCAAAAATTGTGGTGACACTTTTGCCAGATCCAGTCATATGGGATCAACTCTCTATATGGCAATGAGAATCAATTTTTAGTCAATCATGGCATTAGAAGTAATTTTATATGGACAAACTTTCCACCTGATTTTTGGCCAAAAATAAGTTGGAAATGTTTATGAGGAATACTAGATTAACTAAAGAAGACTTGAACCCTACTACTGTCCATCATAAAAGTGTCCACCAGAAGAATTCTCAAACTTGTGGTTGACACATTTGGCCTTGTCCAGCCATATGGGATCAATTCTGCATATGAAAATGAGGATTTAATTTGGTCAATCATGGTACTAGAAGTAATTTGATATAGACAAAGTGTCCAACTAAATATTGGAAAAAAATCATTTGAAAACTTCATTTAATTTTTCAAAAAATCAAATTAAGTACAATTTTATTCCTGATGATGCCCATTTTATCCAACACTTCTTCTGAGCCTTGAAAGTAGGCATTTAGCTTGAATTTTAAATTTCATATAAAATCCCTATTATTCAACCTATTTCTTTTTATCCCTTTTTTTTCTTTTAGATATCAATTAATTTTATGTAAAAAAAATCATTTTCATAATTTTTTACCTGCATTTAATAAAATTATTAAAGGTTTAACATCACCCTGTAAGCATTTGGCACATGTTTTTTTGCTATACTAATAAAAATAATTATATACTGGTAAAAAAAAATTGATCAAATGATAAAATATTAATAAAACAGAAAGATCAAATACCAGTGGATATGTTTTAAAAAAATACCAGTTGCACTGAAGAAGAGCTGCACCCTAGATACTCACCATCAAAAAAGTGTCCAGCACAAGTTCAGCCGAACTTGTGCTGGACACTTTTGTTCAGTTGCAGTCATATGAGATCAATTCTTGCTATGGCAATGAAAAAAATTATTTGATAAAAAACTTCACTAGAAGTAGTTTTACATAGCCAAATATTCTACCTAGATTTTATCCAAACCACAGGTGCACAATTTTTTATCTTTAAAAAAAAGTCAATTAAGTAAAATTTATTCCTGATGGCTCTCATTTGCTTCAACACCTCTACTGGCCTTTGATAGTAGGAATATTACTTGGATTTCTTTTTTCATATTTGATCCCTTTAACTTAATTTTTTATTCCTAATATTGCTTTTGGATATCAATTAATAATTTTTAAAATAAACTATTTTCATATTTTTATACATTTATTTAATAATATTATAAATGGCATAACATCACCTGGTTTGCATTTGGCACATGAGTTTTTTCTATACTTATAAAATTAATAATATAATGGCAACCAAAAATTAATCAAATGATATTAATGAGTGAAGAAAAATATAAAATACCAGTAGACATGTTTGTAAGAAATACTAGATGAACTGAAGAAAAATTCTACCCTAGCTACTCTCCATCATAAAAGTGTCCAGCACAAGTTCGGCCAAACTTGTGCTGGACACTTATGGTCAGGTGCAGTCAGATGGGAGCAATTCTCTCTATGGAAATGAAGATAAATTTTTGAAAAAAACTTACACTAGAAGTAGTTTGATATGGCAAAATATTCATGCTGAAGTTTTGGTAAAGCTCAAGTGGATTTTTTTTTTATTTTTAAAAAAAAGAAAATTAAGTGCAAGTTTAGCCCTGATTGTGCTAATTTGATTCAACATCTCTTTTTTCTGTTTATGGCAGGAATTTAACTTGGATTTTAATTTTCATGTTTTATTTCTTTTATTTTACTTTATTTGTCAGGCTTAGTCCAAGTCCAGAGACGTGAATAGCTTGCTGGTCTAGTGTCTAGAAGATTTAAAAAAGGTCCCAAATTAATACAATGGTATAAAACAAGCAAGTAGTAGAATAAAATCAATTATAAGGCTCAGTAATTTACTCTCACTTATTATAATTGGTATTACAAGGCTTATTGTTGTGCAGAAAAATAGATATAATATATTTAAAATACTATTCAAAGACTCTTTAAAGAACTAATGAAATGTAAGATAAATTGTATTGGTTATATTGTAATTGTAATTGTAAAAATGATGAATTTAATGTAGAAAATATGACCAAAAAACCCCCTCCTTTTATACCCAATAATTCCCCAATGATGCCCCTTGATGATTCCAATCCTATACACGGCCAAATGCGCCTCAAAATAACTAATAGACCTGTCCAACAACATAAGGAATGACCAATGACAACCAAATAATAATATCACATGCCAAAATCCTGAAATAATAGGGATAATCCATCACAAATAAAGAATAACCCAAAAAAGAGTGTATATGCGTGTAATATCTATTTTTAATAGACTAAAAATAAAGAAAAGGTACTAAATATAACACAGTATTAAGGGGGATTAACAGTAGAAATGTTAGAGTTAATTATTACAAATTTATACGTGAAATCCCTGTCCAAAAATAAGCATTATTGACTGAGAAATCACTGAAAAACCTAATTTAATGCATGTAAGGGCTGATCCCTGTATGCAGACTCTTGGCAGGCGTAACCACGGGTAAATCCTTGACTAAATAGGCGATTTTTAAGTGTGGTAGAATAATTGGGCGCCAAGACTGATGTAACTAATGCAATTAGTGCATTTAATAAGGTTAAATCACATTGAAACTAAATTAAGACACTAAATAAGCGTCCCTCGCCTATTTTAGTGTGTTTCCACATATAGTGCATGTATGTGGGGTAATTTTAGCATGAAAAATACTAACTTTGCTAAAAATGAAGCTATTCACATGGGAAAAATGCAGGCAGTATGTAGCCACTGCACAGAGGCCATTTCTGGCATAAAAAACACCAAGTTTGAAAAGTGTTATTTTTACACTTTTAAATATCCAGATCAATTGTTCCAAATAAGGCAAATTGATCTGTCTAGGCGCATTTTTATTATCTTAACATTTATAGCGCATATATCCAACTTTTAGTGATAATAAGCGCATTTATCAATTATTTCAATAAAATAATAGAAAAATTAGCTTTATGTGTACTTAAAAATTATGTAGGCTTATGGCTAAGGTTCTTAAGGTTACCCTAACATATTCTAACTTAACATTAAGTACATAAGACTTAAATAAGGTGGATATATGCGTGTATATAATGCTTTATAATGGCATATATTTGTATTAAATCAATTTTTTATACAATTATTTATTGTTCCAATGTATGCTACATATGTTTAACATAATTTGTTAGTAATTTTACTCAGTCCTGAGAATATTCAGGCTGAAATTATTCCTCTCATATTGCTTTTGGATAGAAGTTTATTTTTTGTAAAACAAATCATTTTCATATTTTTTTACCTTTATTTAATAATATTATAAAAGGTGTAACATCACCCAGTATTCATTTGGAACACAAGTTTTTGCTATACTGATAATATTAATAATATAATGGAAACAAAAAATTAATCAATTGATAAATATGAGTGAGGCACAAAGATTTAATAACAGTGGAAATGTTTATAAGAAATTTCAGATGATTTAAAATGACTTGCACCCTGGCTACTCTTCATGATAAAAGTGTCCAGCACAAGTTTGGCCAAACTTGTGCTGGACACTTTTGGTTGCATGCCGTCAGACGCAATCAATTCTTTTTATGGAAATGACACTGAATTATCACTCCATCATTGCACTGAAAGTAGTTTTATATGGACAAATTGTCCCCTGGAAGTTTGTCCAAACCTAAGGTAGACTATTTTTTCCTTTGGTAAAAAGTAAATTTGATCCATGTTAATCTATGATGGTGCCCATTTTTTCTGAAGCCTCTACTGTCTCATGATAGCAGAAATTGTACTTAATATCTTTATTTCATGTTTGATCTCTTTAATTTTAATCTTAGCCTTTTATATATCCTTTAGCTTTTAAATATCAATTTTATTTTGGTAAAACTGATAACTTTCACATTTTTTTACATTTATTATATTATATTATTAAAGTTGTAAAATCACCCAGTGTACATTCATTACACATGTTTTTGCTATACTAAGAACATTAATAATATAATGGTGACTAAAAACTAATCAAATAATAAATATGGATGACACAGAAAGATCAAATACCCATAGACATTTTTAAAATGAATATAAGATTAACTGAAGAAGACTTGAACCCTAGCTACTCTCCATCATAAAAGTGTCCAGCACAATTTCAGCTGAGCTTGTGCTGGACACTTTTGGTTTCATGCAGTCAGATGGGATAAATATACTCAATGGAAGTTAAAATGAATTTTTGCTCAATCATTGCACAAGAAGTAGCTTTATACTGCTATACTATCCTCCTGAATTTTTGGAAAACCTCAGGTGGACACTTTTATTAATTTTAAAAAAAAGAAAATATATTCCAAATCTAGAACTGGTGGTGCAAATTAGGTCTGAAAACTCAAATTATCTTTGATGGCAGAAATTTTATTTGAATGTTTAATTTCATATTTAATCACTTTTATTTTACTTTTTTATTCCTCTTTTTGCTTTCAAATATCAATTTATTTATTGTAAAACTAATACTTTTCATATTTTTTTTACTTTTATTTAATAAGATTATGAAAGATGTAGCATCTCCCAGTATGCATTCGGCTTACAAGTTTTTTCAATACTAATAACATTAATAGTATAATGGTGAAAAACAATGAATCAAATGATAAATATGAATGACACAGAAAGATCATATACAAGTGGATTTGTTTATAAGGAATACCTGATGAACTGAAGAAGACCTGCACCCTAGATACTCACCATCATAAAAGTTTCCAGCATAAGTTCGGCTGAATTTGTGCTGGACACTTTTGGTTGCATGCAGTCAGATTGGATAAGTTTACTCTATGGAAATGAAAATGACATTTTGCCCAATCATTGCACAATAAGTAGTTTGATATTGCCAAAATGTCCTCCTGATGATTTTTCAAAACTCATCAGGACACTTTCTTTGGTTTAACAAAAAAGAAAATATAGTGCAAGTTTAGCCCTGGTGGTGCACATTTGATCTAACACATCTACTTGTTATTGATAGTGGGGATTTTCCTTAGATTTTTTTTCTTATTTTATCCCTTTTATTTTACTTTTTTGTTGCTCATATTGCTTTGGTTATCAATTTTTAATTTTTAAAATAAATAATTTTCACACTCTTATACCTTTATTTAATAATATATGATTAAAGGTGGAACACCACCTGGTATGCATTTTTCACACAAGTTATTACTATAGTAATAACCTTAATAATATAATGATGACAAAAAATTAATCAAATGGTAAATTTAAATGACACAGAAAGATCAAATTCCAGTGGAAATGTTTATAAGAAATCCCTTTTGAGTTTAAGAAGATTTGCTGTATGCCTACTCTCAATTATAAAAGTGTCCAGCACAAGTTTGGCCAAACTTGTGCTGGACACTTTTGGTTGCATGAAGTCATATGAGATAAATTCTCTCTATGGCAATAAAAATGATATTTCACTCAATTATTGAAGTAAAGAATGTTTAATATTGTAAAATTGTGCCCTGGAAGTCTGTCCAAACCTCAGGTCAAAATTTGTTAGCTATACATAAAAGTAAGTTTAGACCAAGTCTTGACCTAGGGGTCCCCAACTGTCCCAACACCACTTCTGGCTCTTGATAGTAAAAATTTTACTTGTATTTTTTATTTTGTATTTGATCCCATTTATTTTCATTTTACTTTTCTATTACTCTTTTTAATTTTAAATATCAATTTATTTTTTTAAAAACTAAACATATTCATATATTTTTAACTTTATATAATAATATTATTAAAGGTGTAACATTGCCAATTTTGCATTTGGCATGCAGGTTTTTGCTATACTAGAAACATTAATAATAGATATGGTGACAAAAAATTAATTATAAGATAAATATGAATGATAAAAAAAATTTAAAAACCCAATAGAAATGTGAAAAACAAACAACTGATGTACTGAGAAACACTTCCACCCTATCTACTCTCCATCTTAAAAGTGTCCAGCACAAGTTCGGCCGAACTTGTGCTGGACTCTTTTGTTCAGGTGCAGTCAGATGGGATCAATTCTCTCTGTGGAAATTAAATTAAAAAAATGCTAAATAATTATATTAGAAGTAGTTTGGTATGGCTGAATTATCCACCTTGAGCTTTTCCAAACCTCAGGTGAAAATTTTTTTATCTTTAAAAAAAATTAAATTTTATCAAATTTAGCCCTGATGGCACGCATTTGTTTCAACACCTCTACTGGCTCTTGAAGGCAGGAATTTTTCTTGAATTTTTCTTTTTCATATTTGATCTCTTTTACTTTAATTTTTTATCACTCATGTTACATTTGGATATTAATTTATAATTTTGGAAAAAAAATCATTTTCATATTTTTTTAACATTTTTTAATAATATTATAAAAGGTGTAATGTAAAATGGCATGCATTTGGCGCACAATTTTTTTCCATAATAATAGAATTAATAATATTCTAATGACAAAAAATTAATCAGATAATAAAATATGAATAACACAGAAAGATCAAATACCGTTTGACATGTTTTAAAAAAATAACAGTTGCACTGAAGAAGACCTGCACCCTAGCTACTCTCCATCATAAAAGTGTCCAGCACAAGTTCGGCCGAACTTTTGCTGGACACTTTTAGTCAGGTGCAGTCAGATGGGATCAATTCTCTCTATGGCAATGAAAAAAATTATTTGATAAGAAACTTCACTAGATGTAGTTTGATATAGCTGAATTATACACCTAGAGTTCATCCAAACCACAGGTACACAATTTTTTATCTTTAAAAAACAGTCAATTTAGTACAATTTATCCCTGATGGCTCTCATTTGCTTCAACATCTCTACTGGCCTTTGATATTAGGAATAATACTTGGAGTTTGTTTTTCATATTTGATCCCTTTAACTTAATTTTTTATTCCTCATATTGCTTTTGGATATCAATTAATAATTTTGAAAATAAATTATTTTAATATTTTTATACATTTTTTTAATAATATTATAAAAGGTGTAACGTCACTCAGTATGCATTTGGAACACGATTTTTTGCTATACTTATATAATTAATAATATAATTAAGACAAAAAATTAATAAAACAATATGTATGAGTGAGGCACAAAGATAAAATACCAGTAGACATGTTTGTAAGAAATACCAGATGAACTGAAGAAAATTCTACCCCAGCCACTCTCCATCATAGAAGTGTACAGCTCAAGTTTGGCCGAACTTGTGCTGGACACTTTTGGTCATGTGCAGTCAGATGGGATCAATTCTCGGTATGGCAACAGAAAATTTTTTTTATCAAATTTCACTAGAAGTAGTTTGGTTTAGCTGAATCATCCACCTGCTGTTCTGCCCAATATCAGGTGTATAATTTTTTATCTTTAAAGAAAAGGCCACTTATTACAATTAAGCCCTGATGGCTCCCATTTGCTTTAACACCTCTACTGGATCTTGATAGCAGGAGTTTTACTAGTATTTTTTTCATATTTGAACTCTTTGACTTTTATTTTACTCTTTTATTCCTCTTTTTACTTTTAAATTTCTATTTAATTTTTTTAAAACTAATCCTTTCCATATTTATTTATGTCTATTTTAAAAAATTATTGAAGGTATAACTTCACATGGTATGCATTTGGCACACAAGTTTTTGCTATACTAATAACATTAATAATATAATGGTGATAAAATATTAATCGGATGATAAATATGAAAGATACAGACTGATCAATTACCAGTAGACATGTTTATGAGAAATACAAGATGAAGGAACAGAAGAAAACTTCCACCCAAGCTACTCTCCATCATAAAAGTGTCCAGCACAAGTTTGGCCAAACTTGTGCTGGACACTTTTAGTCATGTGCAGTCAGATGGGATCAATTCTCTATATGGCAACAAAAAATCATTTTTTTATTAAACTTCACTACAAGTAGTTTTGTTTAGCTGAATCATCCACCTGTTGTTCTTCCTGACCTCAGGTGTATAATTTTTTATCTTTAAAAAAAAGGTCACTTATTACAATTTAGCCCTGATGGCTCCCATTTGTTTCAACACTTCTACTGGCTCTTGAGAGCAAGAATTTTACTAGTATTTTGTTTTTCATAATTGATCTCTTTGAGATTAATTTTACCAATTAATCCCTCATATTTCTTTTGTATATCAATTTATGTTTTGTAAAACAAATAATTTTCATATTTTTTTACCTTTATTTAAAAATATTATAAAAGGTGTAACATCACCCGGTATGCGTTGGGCACACAAGTTTTTGCTATACTTATAATATTAATAATATAATGGTGACAATAAATTAATCAAATGATATATATGAGTGAGGCACAAAGATCAAGTACCAATGGACATGTTTATAAGAAATACCAGATTAACTGAAGAAAAATTCTACCCTAGCTACTCTCCCTCATAAATGTGTCCAGCACAAGTTCGGCCAAACTTGTGCTGGACACTTTTTGTCACATGCAGTCTGGTGTGATCAATTCTCCCTCAATCATTGCACTAGAAGTTGTTTGATATGGCTAAATGGTTCTGCTCAAGTTTTTTTAAACCTCAGATTGGCACTTTTTTGTTTTTCAAAAAAGCAATTAGAGTCCAAGTTTAGCCTCACTGGTGGACATTTGCCCCAACATGTCTACTTGCTCTTGATGGCAGTAATTTTATTTTAATTTTTTATTTCATATTTGATTCCTTTAATTTTACCTTTTTATCCCTCATATTGCTTTTGTATATCAATTTATTTTTTGTAAAACAAATCATTTTCATATTTTTTTTACCTTTATTTAATAATATTATAAATGGTGTAACATCACCCGGTATGCGTTGGGCACATGAGTTTTTTCTATACTTATAATATTAATAACATAATGGTGACAAAAAATCAATCAAATGATAAATATGAGTGAGGCACAAAGATCAAATACCAGTGGACATGTTTATAAGAAATACCAGATGAACTGAAGAAAATTTCCACCCTAGCTACTCTCCATCAAAAAAGTGTCCAGCACAAGTTCGGCCAAACTTGTGCTGGACACTTTTGGTCACATGCAGTCTGATGTGATCAATTCTCTCTATTGCAATGAAAATGATTTTTTCTTCAATAATTGCACTAGAAGTTGTTTGATATGGCAAAATTGTCATCCTGAAGTTTTGGTAAAGCTCAAGTGGATTTTTTTTTATTTTTACAAAAAAGAAATTATAGTCCAAGTTTAGTGCCACTGGTGGGCGTTCACCCCATCATGTCTACTTGCTCTTGATGGCAGGAATTTTACTTTAATTTTTTATTTCATATTTGATCCCTTTAATTTTACCTTTTTATCCCTCATATTGCTTTTGGATATCAATTTATTTTTTCTAAAACAAATCATTTTCATATTTTTTTACCTTTATTTAATAATATTATAAAAGGTGTAACATCACCCGGTATGCATTGGGCACTCGAGTTTTTGCTATACTTATAATATTAATAACATAATGGTGACAAAAATCAATCAAATAATAAATATGAGTGAGGCACAAAGGTCAAATACCAATTAATCAATAGTTCTTTTTAATATTATAAATTTTTTGATTAAATAAAATGGTAATAATGAATTATATTTTTCATCCACAATTCCACTCTAATGATTCCCACTGCACAAAAAGGGTTCACTCAGTCCTTTCTTTACTGCTTGTGCATATATTTTATTACCCACAGTACTACAATTTTTTGTAGTGATTATCCCACATCTGATTCAGGAATATTTTTAAGCAATATAAGTTTTTTTTACAAAAGACCTTATCATATCCAATATCCCACAAAAAATACAACCTGTCTTTGTATTAAAACTTATTAATTATTAAGAAATTGTTAAAATAATTAGATTAGACCCTGGCACAGCTAGATCCATACCAACCAACCTAAAGTCTTTTCAATAATGAAAACAATTAAATAAAATTATGATATCATACTAAATTATGGGCACCAACCATAATTCAGCACTTCTCATTTGCTCTGCTACAAAATGAGTGCATGTAGCATTTTTCTAATGTCGGACTGTTTTTCTTCCTTCCCTCACACCTTTAGTCCAGAATGAAAATTTAGTATGAGTTTTGGTCAAAATGGTTTGCCAGTGTTATCTGTATGCAATATGAATTCATATTGCATATTTCTATTTATGCATAAAATATACTCGTTAAGCATCATTTTTTTGCATTTTTCAATCATTATGAATATTTATGCATATTCATATGCATATTCATTATACAGATTTATATGCATATTAATATATTTTATTCATATACATATATGCAGTTTTTTTTGCATATTCAATATGCATATTTTTAATGCATATTCAATATGCATATTTTTATGCATATTCAAAATGCATATTTTTTGTGCATAATCACTATGCATATTTTTATGCATATTTATTCTTCATAGTCATTATGCATACACTTTGGATAGGCATTTCACATCAATTTTTAGCATGCAATAAGTATCCACCATGCAAATTCAAATGCATATGCATCTATATCATACACGCAACATATATTCAAGTTTAATATTTGAATATTGAGGTATGCTAAGTGATGTTGTTCAACCTTTTGCCAAACCTGAGATTAACTGATGTTCAATGTGGTTCTTAAGCTCTGCTCAAGGAGGGATTGTTCTGGATTCAATCTGTGACAGTTTATTTTTTCAATGTTTTTTCATCAGATTTAAAAACATCTTTCTGCCAGTTTCAGGATGGTTTCCCAACAGTTTCCTGACAAATTCCTGATAGTTTCAAATAGAGGGAACTGCTAGCAGTTCACCCCCAGATTTCCCGTGGTGCCTAATCCTAATTCTGACTCTTCTTTTCAAGTTTGCACAAAAACTTGAACAGTGATGATGAAAAGCCCAAAAAGAGGGAGATAAAAGACTAGATACTAATCAGATAAGAGTTTCAGAATCCTTATCCTCTAATCATGCAATATAAAAATGTGAAATAAGATAAGTGAAATTTAAAAAAATAGGCTCAACTTCAAAGGTCAAAATCTCAGCAACCAATGAATCTAATTCAAACCTGTTTTTGGGAAATGAGATTTAGGCTTTAGTAGAATATTCATTTAAAGGAAATGTGATTTAAGTAAATCTAATCCTAATTCATTACATAAAAAAATGAAATAAAAATTCAAATTGGGAAAAAAAGGGCTCAACTTTAATGGTCAATATCTCAGCAACCACTGAACCAAATTCAAATCTATTTGTGGGAAATGAAAGGTAGCCTTCAGGAGAATCTTCAGTAAAAAGAACGTTATATTTGAATAAACCTAACCCTAATTCCGAGTCTTATTTTCAAAATTTTACAAAAACTTGAAAAGTGGTAATGGAGATGAGAACAAAGGAGTTTAATAAGTTCACTGTTATCCAGATAAGAGTCATACATATATTTAAGTATGAAATTTTCATAAAAGAAATGAGATATCATGTAGGCATGAAAAAAAAGGAGATGAAACTTACCTTGATTGAAAAGTAGGAAAAATAGAGTGAGAAAGATTAATTTTGGAATTGTGGGAAAATTGATTATGGAGTAAGTGAAATGCATAAAGAATGTGCAATGTATGTGTTTTAATGACATGGAGCCCTGGAGAGATGAGATGAGAAAATAAATGAAACCAAATTGTTTTTGAAAGATGTTGGAGGAGAAGAAGAAAAGGATATGAGCAATGAATGAAAAAAAGAAACAGTGAAAAATTATGCAATGCAAGAAAATATGCAATGTCATGTTGAGCTGGTGAAAGAAAACCAATGAGCCATCCAAAAAAAAGATACTCACCATAAATTCACAATAAAAATGAATATGCAACAAACGAAAATACCAAGCCAACTGAATAAAGTTGACATTTGGAGAGTATGAAAACAAAAAAATTAAAAGTGTTGTGTGTCAAAATGGTGGAGGGTGATTGGCATAATGACAGAGTGTATGCTGGTTGAATGAATGCTTTGCGATTCAAGGGAGGGGAGAGCTGGTGCTTGTTCAGGATCCTCTTCTTCATAAATATCATTCCACTTGTCCTTTGAATCAGCTAGGATATTGTGGAGTATAATGCAAGTCATTATCCAATGATTTGCAGTTTTGATCTCCAATTTTTTTTTGAAATTGGATTCTGAGCTCCCAAAAACTAGAAAATTGTCCCTTTAAAATACCTATAGTGTGTTCAATCTGTACTCTTGATTGGGCAAGGTGATAATTAAATTTAGTTTTGGGGTCATATTCTAAACTTGAACCACAGACAGCAGGTATAATGTACTTCCCACTTGCATATGCTGAGTCTGCAAGGAGGTACTGAGAATTGTCAAAGTATGAGTCTGGGTTTTGAGAAATCCTCATTCTTTGGAAGACAGAAGAGTCATGACATGATCCAGGGTAGCCACTGTGAAAAGTAATGAATTTTTTATTGACATTGCATATAAGTTGAACGGCAATAGAGTATCTAGAAGAAAGATAGAAAGTTAGTTCATGAATGATGAGAAATTGGAGAATATTTTGAATAAACCTTTTTTTGTGATCAAAATAATGGTTCCCATCATGAGCAGGCTTTTGACTCAAAGGTATAGTTGTGCCATCAACAAAACCTAAACAGCCAGGGAAACCTTCAGCTTGTATTACTTGAGAGTATTCAAGCCGCTGTTCTGGAGTTGTCCAAGCAAGTGTTTGAGACTTGAGGGAAAGGATAGCAATCATACAGCGCTTGGTGTATAATATCACCATACCATATCCTATGTTAAATAGATTATCCAAACATCTTACAGCAGCACCATTTCCATTTGAGCCAAAGCAACATAGTGCAACAGCAAGTTGAATGGCAGGATTACACTGTTTGTTATGGGAATTGTTATGAAAGATAGGATGTTCAGAGATGAGTTGATAAATTTTGAAGAAAGAATTGGGAGAAGTTCTAAATAGTTTAGTGAAGTTTAGTTGAGGAATGTTGAGAATGGAGTTTGGATCATATTGGGGATCATGATAAAGATTTGGCCCCCTGGCAATGAGGTAACACTTTTTGGAAAGAAAACACAAATAGGCTAAAGCATCTTCCAAATCAGAGTCAGATTTAGAGTAGAGAACTAAAAGTAAAGTGATAGAATTCATAGGGGAGTGAAGTAGCTGTCTAGTAGAGAGCTACTTCATTGTTGTTGGTAGTATAGGTTGTTGGTAGAATGTTTAGGTGATGAGTCGGAAGTGGGAATTCACTGCCAAATGTGCAGTTGGAGTGTGTAGATAGAAAAAAAACTTAAGTGTTCACCACCAAAATTAAGTAGCATAGAGTGAGGAGATACTTAAGGATAGCATCAGCAATTATAAGTCATGTGACTTTCTTAAAAATCCATCATGGATGTGATGATTTTGGGATCAGGAATTAGGAATGGAAATTGGGGTATAAGAGGCAGGATAATGCATTATTGTGGAATCCTTATCCACTAGCCCTGGGGCTAGTGGATAAGAATCTTATGCAATTAATAATGTCCGATCCCAGGAAAAAAAATTCCTGATCCCTAATTGCAGATCCCTGAAAATTGATACCCCCTATTACTCACGTCTCTTCATAATATTAATTAATTAATTATATTTTTTATTTTATTACTTATTTCTTATGAAGCTTTTGAAGGGGTTTTTTTATTTTACTTATCAATAATAATATATATAAATATATATAAATATATAAAAAAAGATATAAATATATATAAATATATATAAATATATATAAATATATAAATATATATAAATATATAAATATATATATAAAAATATATAAAAATATATAAAAATATATACAAATATATATAAATATATATAAATTTATATAAATATATAATAATAGATAATAATAGATACTTTATATTCCATCTAATACCACCATAAATTTTAGATATAGAAGTTAAAACATTATAAATTTTATATTATTACTTGCTCCTTAACCACTTTCTTTTCAAGTCATCTTTCATTTTATCCAGCATTGCTAAATCATCCTCATTACAACCTTTATTTTGCTTCAATATCAAAAGCTTCTTCAGTTGATTGATATCATTACTTCTCATTTCACTATGGCTTTGTTCCTCATTTATCTTCAAGTTTCTTTTATCTATCTCAATTTTCTCCTGTTTCAACTTGACGTTTGTTTGGTCAATAGCAATTTTTACTTTGTCAATTTCAAGTCGCTCTTTCTCAATTAATATTCTGTCTTGTGCAATATCCACTTGTTTTCCTGCAAGATCATTTTGTCGCTCAAACATTGAATTGGTGCTGCACATTCTTGTAAGTCATTTTTCAGCCAAATCTTTAAGATGAGTAGTGATGTTGACTTTATCTTCACTTATAGTTCTCTCGCTCAATCTTCTTTTTTTGCTGCTTTTTGACCTATAGGGCACACACTGAAAACATCAGAAGGTGAAGGAGTAATTGGTTCACTGTTTTGAACATTATAACAACTTGAATTTGATTCTGGTATTGCAGGGTCCACAGGTATAGGGTCCGTAGGAACTAAATTAGAAGGTTTGTTTATCTCCATTCTCCATTTTGGTGCAAAATTGAGTTTTTCCCATGCTGGAAGACTTTTGAAAGCTGACTTGTTTTGTTCTTGATAGACGGTAAGAGCCATTTGGAGCCAGTCACTTGGGTTACTTCCACTAGGTGGGTTTCACCCAATTGAGTGATAAATTGCACTAAATTTAAGAGTTGATGTATTTAAGGCTTGCCATCTGAAATACAAGGCAAAAAAAAAAATTGATTGAATTGTTAAAATGTGATTTGAGTAAGAAGGAAAGAGTGGTTACCTTATTTTTATTTGTTCAAAATCTCTGTAATAGACCTTGCTATACATATTAAAATGTGTCTTGATTTTTTTGTAAAAGGCCTCCCCAGTTTGATATGTTGCATTTTCAGGCTGTTCACTGATGCTTATCCATGGCAAGGCGAGTTGTTCTTCTTCCTGTGGGTTCCAGTTAGGCAAATGTTTTTTCTTTGAATCTGATGACATATTGCAGGTTTTTTTAGTTGGAAGGTTTATATAGTTGTCTGTAGTACCAAAATATGTTAATAAATAGTGATATGAAGTCAAAATAGTGTTGTGTAATGGAGAAATAAAAAAAATTGGTAACCTTCAGACGGTTGGTATAATCTGCAAGCAAGTTGAGATGAGAAATTTTTTGGCGGGCGAGAGGTCGAGTTAATGACTCGCAAGCAGTAGTGTCCAGTAATATTACTGACGCTTATCGACGAATTGCCGATTTGAGGGCTTACCGATGGGTCTTAATGGAACGAGTGATGTTGCCAGGTTCAAAATATGCATACCAACAGGGTTTACAGAAACAAGTGGAGATGCCCTTATATACTTATTTTTTACCGACACGGAGGTAGATGCCCTTAGCCTTGAAAATAGTTAAGTTGGAAAAAAAAGTGAAATACTTTTTTGCAAATTGATAATCAATGTTTGCAAGTTATAAAACCCCACCATGACACTTTTAAACTTCACATAATCTATCTCCCACATAGAACCTCACAATGAAACTCGCACTCTTCAGTTTATTCAATCAATAGATTTGATTTGATTCATCTGTGATACTATAAAATCCTAATAAATAAAACAAAAAAAGGCAATGACTTGTTGACCTTCATTGTTTTCTTTAATCCAATTTTGTTATCTATTGACACATTTGGATTTTTTATGTGTTCATTTTGCAAAAGTTTGTGCTAGTACACAAGGGTTCTTTAGTCAGTCGTAAGAAGACAAAGTAATCATTTCAATTACATTTATATCATATCAATCCAAGCGGAATAATTAAGGAAAAAAAATTGACCCGAGTGGGCTACGTACAAGTTGATGGTTTTTTTTGAGGAAGATATATCTAAATCTTCCCCACTAGTGGGGTTGACAAAGATAGATGAGTTTGAGAGTGCTAGCCGAGGTTTGTTGATGATAATAGGAATGCCTAGAAGGAGCGAACCAGTTGATATTAAGATATGAGTGATTAAGGTTTGGTAGAAGTCAAAATGGGAAGATAACGACGGCGAAAAGTTTGAAGAGAGGATGGAAAGGACGATTATTCATTGCTTTTATCGGGAGAATCGGAGGTAGAAGACGAGTCCTGATCTTCGGACTGGTTCTCGGCATCACCTGGGCCATGAAACGGAACAGTCCCATTCTCAGTCTCAGTCATTCTATAGTTTTGTTTACTCAGTCTCTCATTTTCAGTCATTAGTTGCTAAGTTAGATGACTCAAGTTGAGATGAAAAAGCCTCAGTTTAGTCAGCGGGTCTGACCCACTTACCATACAGCGAAGGATGTTCTGCAAAACATGCCTGCATGGCCTCAAAGTGCCCGATACAATCCACTCCCTTGGGCTCTGCCTTGGAGTACACAAAACATCCAAACGCAGCCTTAAAATGCTCTCCGCACGGTCCATGTGCCATCCCTCCAAGACACGGGCAATCCCAGTTGATTTCACCCGTTTCCGCATCTGCGCAATCTCACTCACTACAATCAGTCATTTTTTCTTTTTGCTTCCTTGACTTTTATTAAATCCAATCAACTACTTTACTTGCACTCACCAAATGCCTCATTTGCGTCGTCCGTCATTGTCCTCTCCCTTTCCTTCTCTTTTTCTTCAAGCTGCCGTTGACGACCCACTTCCGATCCTTTCCCAAGTATCCATCCTCCTAAAGTTACTAATCCAAGACCTCCAAGACCAACCACCAGGCTAGATAACCGTCCTCCAACTTTATGACTCTTCCCACCTGTCCCACTTGAGTAGTGCCTTGAAAAATTTGGTGGTTCCTTCAGTGCCCTGACACCAAAACCCTGATAAAAATTATGTGGTATAGATGAAGGCGTTAATCTTCTTGTGTCTATTCGACCCCATGTGATCATTGTCCTCGGTATGTTTTCCGTAACTAGTCGCAAGATGCTTCTTGCCATTAGAAAATATTAATCTTTTTCTGTATTAACTTTTTTTAAGGGAAGGAGAGGGGCGTTTCTTGAGTGCGGATTGTTCCAATTAAAAACTTTTACGACCAACGTTGCACTAATACTCGCTTGGATGATGCTTGAAAATGAAAATTTTTACCGTACATTGTAATTATGCATGCCCACAAAATATGAATATATAGCAAAGGACCATAGATGGATTATGCATAGGGTGTGTGTCTAAATGGTACAGTGGCTGGACAAAAATTTCCACCTGTTTTTTTTCTCTTAACTCGGCAACTATTCATTCTACATGCATGGTCCTAATATCTTTCCAACTCTAACCACCATGTAGAAAACAGTCATAAAATTTATTTTTTGATTGGATAATATTTAAAAAAAAACCAATTTTGAAATTTTGAAATTTGAGAACAAGCAAGGTGACAAGACTGTGCTTATCAACATTGAAACTAGAGAGTATGATAAGACATTTCATCAAAAAAAATTGTTGAAAAATGATTTAAAAAAATTACCTCACCTAACCAACACACCCACAGCATCAAGAAAAGCCTGCATCCTATCAGGCATGGGTGCAACTAAGTTGTCTAGTATGTTGCTCAGAAGATTGTCCCAAGCCATTTGAATGGCCTTATCCAGCTGAGGCATGGTTTTTGGGTGATAAAGTTGAGAAACAGAATCCTTGATTTCTGGCCATAAATTCTCAATTGGATTGAGATCAGGAGACTGTGCTGGGCAGTCTATCATCTTGAAAAATTTAATCACTTCATGGAATTGAGCAGCAAGGTGTGAGGTGTGAATTGGGGTGTTATCTTCCATAAAGATTAGCTTGTTTTGTCCATCATTTTTTGAAAGCCAAGGAAGTAAGTTTGAGAGATAAACTCTTTCAATAAAATCATTAGTCATTCAATGTTTTTCTGGAAGAAATACAAGGGAGCCCTTAACATTGCTATTAGAAGAGCCCCAAACCATTAGTGAGGATTGCCAACTCTTGAAAGTAGGTGTGAGACAATCATGGTTGAACGTTTCTTGAGTTTCAAGCTGTAGAATATCCTATAGTACTAGCTATAGGCCTTGACCAAGGGAGTTGGAGAAAAACTTGAGAGAAAAAAACCTGTCCCTTTAGAAAATAACAGGTGAGATTAATTTGCTACAGCAATTTGCAGACTGTTACTGTCAGGCTAAGGTCAAGTACAAGGACGTGAACTAGCTTGAATAGTCAGTTGTCTAGAAGATTTTAATGGTCCTATATGAATACTGTAGTTTTAATCCACTAAGATGTAAAATATTATCAAATATAAAGGTCTCAGTAATATAATTCTCACTATTCTTATATATGGCTTACAATCTTTGTAGTTGGTAGAAAAATAGATTATTTAATTCAGATACTATTCAAAAGTCTTATAAAAGTACTAATTGATATGTATTGTAATTTATTTGGTTATATTGATTGAATTGTAATGATAAAGAATGAAGAAACACAACCCAAAAACCTCCTCCTTTTATACACACTGAGTTCCCCAATGATTCCCTTGATGTACCACCCAATACACAGTTAATGACGCCTCTAAACAACTAATAGACATGCCCATCAACATTCCCATTAACCCATGACATAATTAGAAGAGTAACAACCGCCAAAATCCTGTAATAATAAGGGAAATCCATCAAAATTAAAGAAAAAGACAAAAAGAGAGTATATGCATATAAAACAATAATATTAAAGACTAAAGGAGACTTTTTAAGGTTAATAATAGCTTAATAATAAGGGGGATTTACTGTAGAAATAATGGGGCTAATCCTGACATTATACTACGTGAAATTCCCATTCAAAAATAACCAAAATTGACTGAGAAACCACCCAAAAACTTAAAAAAGAGCGTGAGATGTGGGGTAACTACATGCAGTTCTTGGCAGGCGCTTGCACGGGTAAATCCTTGACTAAAATTAGGCGAATTTAAGCGTGGTGATGAAATAAAGTGCCAAGAGTGAGGTTATTAATGAAATTAGTGCATATAAACAAGGTCAATGCATTATTAATTAAGCTAGGACACTAAATAAGCGCCTGTCGCCTATTTTAGTGTGTTTCCCCACAGTGGGCGTAGAATGTGGGGTAATTATAGTGTGAAAAAGCTAACTTTGCTAAAAATGAAGCTATTCACACAGGAAAAAAGCAGGCAGTATGTGGCCAGTACACAGAAGCCATTTCTGGCATAAAAAACACCAAATTTGAAAAGTGTTATTTTTATGCATTTTAATAGCCAAATCAATAGTTCTAAATGAGCCCAATTGATCTGTCAAAGCGCAATTTTGATATTCTCAATTTTATAGCGCATATAGTCAACTTTTAAGTGAAATAAAGCGCATTTCTTGTTTTTTGCATAAAACAATGAATATAACAGCTTTAAGTGTACTTAAAAATTATGTAGCCTTATACTTAAGGTTCTTAAGATTACCCTAACATATTCCAACTTAATATTAAGTACATAAGACCTATAAAAGGTGGATATATGCGTGTATATAAGGTGTTATAATGGCATTTTTTGTGTATTATCATAATTTTACTTATGTATACTATTTGTGTACTCTTATTTATTATTCCCATGTATAGTTCATGTGTTTAACATAACTTATAATTACTTTTTACTCAGTCCTGGAGATATACAGGCTGACACTCGCCCACCCAAAAAAAACAATAAAAAAAATGATAAGTTATACATTTTATTTTATTAATTTGTAATTTTCAGGTATTCAGAATAAATCTGTAGCATTAAAGATTCAACTTTAAAGAAATAAAACATAATAAAATATTATGAGTACTGGTTTTTTAACCCCTCAGCTGGTTGAACAGAACTTTATTTCTGTTTAAATTTTTTAAGAAGGGTGGATAAATTAGAAATTTCTTTTTCAGGTATCCATTTATCAAATTCATTTGATTTCCCTTTAAATCTTAGTAAATACTCAGTTCCTTTTTCTTTAGTAAGGATTCTTTTCTTGAGTATTTTTTCAATCTCTGCTTTTTCCACAATTTCTTCAGGTTGCTTTTTAGGCCTTCCCCTTCTTTTTGGAAATAAGTCAGGATCATTTGCATGGTAAGGTTTCAATAATGAGATAGGGAAAACTGGATGTTTCCTATCATATGGAGCATATAATATGACTTCCACTGCATTATTCCCAACCATTTTATTTACTACAAAAGGTCCTACAAAGGGATCCTTTAATTTAACATTACCTTGTAAGTTAAAATGTAGTGTTGATATGAGGACTTCATCTCCCTTTTTAAATTCAAATTCTTTATGAGATTTGTCCCACCTTTTCTTTTCATATTCAAATGCTTTTTGGATGCATTCTTCTGCATGCTTTCTACACATTTGTTGCATATGAATAAAGGATTTAGTGCCAGGGTGTATATCCAACCTTGGTAGTTTATTTAAATGATTTACTGGGGTATTTGGTAGGTATCCCAGCCAGAGTTCAAATGGTTTCTTCTCTGTTACAGAATGAGTAGTGCTGTTATAAGCAAATTCAAGGTCAGGGATTGATGTTACCCAGTCATGTGTGAATTTCTCATTGTCTTTGTATTCTAATCCAAAGGCACAATATCTTCTGATCATGTCTTCTAGAGTTTGTATCATCCTCTCAGCCAGCCCATCAGTTTGTGGATGGTGTGCTGTAGACAATTTTAATTGACAACCTGATACTTCCATCAAAGATGTCCAGAACTCTGAAGTAAATTTAGGATCTCTGTCAGAGATTATGGCTTTGGGGAAACCAGCAGTATTCATCATCTGAGTCCACCATATTAATGCCAAGTCTTTAGCAGATACCTCCTTATGGGTAGGGATAAACTTACACATTTTTGTTAATCTATCCACTATTACCCAGCAAGAATTGAAACTTTCTTTTCCTGCTAATGGCAAGCCTGTTACAAAATCCATGTTTATAATTTCCCATGGAGCTTTTGGCTGCTCTATTTGTTGTAACAACCCAGCTCTCTTCCCAGTTAATCTTTTAGATTTCTGACAAGAGTCACATGTTTCAATGTATTTTTGTACATCCTCTTTCATGTTTATCCACCAGGCTGTATTTTTAACTCTGGTTAATGTTTTGTTAAAGTCAAAATGACCAGCTAAGATGTCATCATGACAAGTACTCAACATTAACTCTTTCATAGAAGGTGGTATTACTATTACATTGCTTAACTTTTTCCTGTAATATATATATCCATCTTCAATTGATAGTTTACCTTTTTCCAACACATTTTTATACTTTGGAGGCAAGGTTTTAATTAATGCACTCATGGAGGCATTTGTTGGATCATTAAGAATGGTAGATAGTTTAGACAAATCTTTATCAGATGAATAATTTTCCAATATAGTTTGCATAAACTCTTCTTCTAAATCCACTATATAAATCCCAAATATATGTATAACCTCATTTTCAGGTACATAAGCTGGGTTGTCAGCATCATTTGGCAAAGGACTTCTGGATAATAAATCCACATTTGAATGCAATGTTCCTGCTCTGTGAGTGATTGTCATTCTTCCTCTGTACTCTTGTACAGCTAGTTGCCATCTAAACATGTGCCTATTAGGTGTTTTCATGTTTAGTAATGATTTTACTGCACTGCAATCTGTTATAAGTTCAAACTTCTGGTCTTCCAGATAGTAATGAAGTTTCTCCAAAGCCCACACCACGGCTAAACATTCTAGCTGTGTGGCACCATACCTTAATTCTGTTTTTCTTAAGGTTCTGGATATATAACAGATAACTACTTCAGATAATTTTCCATTTATTATCTGTTTCTGCTGTAAAGCAGCACCCAAACCTATGAAACTTGCATCAGTGTACAAGATAAAAGGTAGGGTGAAATCTGGCAGTCCCAATATTGGAGCTGACATTAAACATTCCTTTAATTTATTAAAGGCGTGTTGTCTTTCATTATTCCAAATGAAAGCTTCATTCTTCCTGATTAATGTTGTTAAAGGGGCTGAAATGGATTGGTAATTTTTAATATATTGTCTATAATATCCACACATACCCAAAAAACTTTGAACCTCTTTTACATTTTTAGGTATCCCAATGTTTTTAATTGCTGCCACCTTATTCTGGTCAACACAAATTTGTAATCCAGATACAACATGTCCAATTACTTTCAAGGATTGAAATCCAAACTTACATTTCTTTAATGCAATAGTCATATTAATTTCATCCATTTTTTGAAAGACTCTTTTCAGGTGATTTAAATGTTCATCATATGTTTTTGAAAACACTATGATGTCATCAATATAGACCAATAGCCATCCTTCAACCATTTCCTGATGAAAGACACTATCCATCAATTTTTGGAAGACTGAAGGGGCATTCTTTGGGCCAAATGGCATTCTCACATACTTATATATACCCATATGTGTGGTTATTAATAAGTAATTTTGAGAATTTCTTTCCACAGGAATCTGGTGGTAACCCTTGTTCCCAACCAGACAGGAAATATATTTTGCTACTTGTAAGGTAGCATGGATAGAAGCTATCCTTGGTAGAGGGTAAATATCATCTACTGTGTATGTATTCAGAGCTCTATAATCACCGCATAATCTTGCCTTATCTTTTTCATAAGAGATTAATACTGGTGAAATGACACAATACTTAGGTGTTGTGTCCACATTTTCAACAATACCCATTTCCAACAACAATTTTATATTGTCTTCAATATCTTTCCTTTTTGCAGGAGATGCTGGGTAAGGTTTCTTTTTTAAGCTGCCAGGAATATTATCCAGATCACAGCTCAGAGAAATTTTCATCCTATGGTCTTTGACCAATCCTAGTTCATTTGAACCATGAGCAAATGCCATAGGATATGATTTAATCAATCTCAAAATATCTTCTTCTTCAATTTTTGAGAGTTGAGGACTGAAAGAGGCCTTTTGGATTTCATTTTCCAATTCACCCACTTCATTGGTGGTTCTTCCACCTTGCAGTTGTTCTTCTCTAGGAGAAATGGCATATACTGAATTTTCAGAACATATTTTGAATTTTCTTTTACCATTCATGCCTATGGTGAAACAACTGTTTGTAGGATCTAGTTTAATGCCAAATTTTGTCAATAAATCATTTCCAATAATAAACCAAACACTACAATTATTATTATCTATTACTACAAATTCACAAACTGCTCTAACATATCCATTATTATATTTAAAGAATACAGCAGTTTTGTATTTGCCAATTGGATTTAATACTGAACCAAAACCCCTCCAGTTCTTTGTCTGAACAGGTTCTAGTTTTTCCTGGTACTTACTATCAAGTTTCATTAATGCATTAAGTGAAACTACACTACCTGCAGCCCCAGTGTCAAGAATGGCATTCATTTCTTTTCCACATATGATAATAGGAGCTCTGATAGGTGTTATTTTGTAAGTGTCATGAGATACATCTTTAATTATTTCAGCTTCCTCTATGGAAGTTAAAGATGTGTCTGTATGAGGTATAGCATCATTCAGGAACATTATATCCTGTTCTAATACAAATATCTCATTTTCATCATCACTGTAAGATATGTTACTTTTGCAATCCTCACTAGATTCAACATTCTCATCTTCATGATTACTAGGTTCAGAATTCTGTGAGGTTTCAATAACATTTATTCTTTTCTTACACGTGTGACCCTTAACCCAAGGTTCATTACATTTGTAACAAGTGTTATTTTCTTGTCTCTTAGGGACAAGGGGAGCTGAAGGTTTTTTCTTTTCCACTGGTAACTTACTTGTAGTAGGTTTTACCATGTCAACAATTTGTCTGTAATTACTATACTTGGTTTCATACTTGTGGTTTAATAATATCTCATTGCATATATTAATGAATCCAGAGGTGTCTCTGACAGTTTCACTTCTAGCTACAATAATGTCTCTAACTGATATAGGCAACTTGTATATTATTTTTTCTTTCCACTCTTCATAATCCATTTTTGGATCCATAGCTCTCATGATTTTTATTAAATTCATTAAGAAGACCATGGGTTTATCGCCAGAATTTGGATTATATCTGGCCCTTTCATACAGTATTTGTTGAGTGATTCTAAATTTTGGGCCACCAAATTGCCTTTCAATTAGTGCCTTCCATTCATTCCAGGAGTAATTAATTCCCTCACTCAATACAGATTCAAACCATAATAAGGCCACATCTGTAAATAAAGATATTAACTTTGAAGTAATTTCTTCATCAGGTAATTTATATGAAAATTTTAAGTTATAAATTCTTTGTATGAATTGTTGCCAATCAGATTTTGAATCCCCGTCAAAAGAAGGGTACTGATCTAACTTAGGCCAGTTCTTTTGGCTAGTTTTAACTTCCCGAACCTGAGGAATATTGAGTAATTCACTCACTTTAGAAAGATGATCATTGATTTCATCTTTTACTGGTTTTATATTTTCAGAGCCCATGACACTATGTTCATGTTCCATCATTGGTTTATCATCAGAGTGTTTCATAAAAACTGGTACTCTTTCTACATAAGAGGTATTATCCTTTATTGTTTCAGTATTATTCAAAATGTTAGCTACTTCAATTTCTACTCTTTGTAACCTATCTTTTATTACAGGTACATGTGTTAAAGTATCATTTACATTTGAAAAAGACAATTTTACACGTCCCTTTATGGTGGCCATAATATTCTGAGAATGTTCTAATTTAATTTCTAAATTTTTAATCTCAGAATTTAATCTTTTGTTTTCATTGATCAATTCATTATTTGAATTCTCAATAACTTTTAACTTATTGGCTGTTGTACTCAATGATTGTGTGATGTTTAATAATACACTTTCTGTATTATTGTTGGACTCTCTAGAGAATTCTTCCAATTTTTAAATTCTTAATAATAATTTACTAATTATTTTTGATTCCATTGGATTTTCTTTCAGAAAATATTCAATTTTGTCTGTTTCCAATTCAGAAGATTCATCATCAGGGTCAATTTTTAATTCATTTGATTCCATTTTTATATTAATAGTATTTTCCTGGTGATCAATAAAACTATGTACATTGTCCTCATGTAATGACAAGTCTAACATGTTATTTTCAAATGAATAATTTTTTAAATCCTTATCAATTATATCCAATAACTCTCTATCAATTTCATTACCTATAAGTAATTCATTGTTAGGATTATATAAATGATCTTGAGAAGATGGATGACTTACCATGGTCTTATTCCATTTCCCTTGCCTCTCCTTGGCTTTCCCCTGTAAGGGTGACTGCTGGATCCCTGTTGAGGAGGACTGTTGTAGTTTTGGGCATACCAATCCCACTTCCATTTGCTTACAGTTATCTTTTGGTCCTCTTCTGGGACTGGAGGTGTTGCAGTGGTATTTGGTGTCACTGGTTGTTGATGAGACCTTATATCCACTAGAGCCTGGTTGACTTCTATAAATCCCTGTGCCGCCCTTTTCTCCAGATTGTTGATCTGGTCTAACATATTTATTACTCTTATTGTTAGTGTATTCAGTAGGGTTGAGAGGGAGTGAATTTGCTCTTGTAAGGTGTTTTTGGACTTCTTTATTGACATTTGTTTTAAGAGCTTTTCCTTTTCCTCCATGGACATTGGTGGGGTGTTGTTTATTGTTACTGGTGATTCTTGACCCTCCATTTGGATGTCCTGTAACAGGTCTTTCAGATCTAGTTCTTAAGTTATAAGGTTTTGCCTTATTACTTACAATGTCATTGTTGTCACACATTTTTACGTGGAATTTTAGAGAATTGAAAGTTTAGATTTGAAAAACTTCAAAAAGGAGTTTAATCAGTATTTATTAATACCACTGAAGACAATTTTATTGCTTACTTATTGGTATTAAGTGAATCTTTAAGTGCCAAAAGTCAAATATGCTTTTATGTGGTCACTTGATTTAACTGGTCTACAATATGTAGCCGTGTATCAATATTTAAAAAAGAAAATTTGTTAGTAAGATTCTTTCCAAATATTAAATGAATTTTACAAACCAATAAAAAGGGATTAAAAGTCCTGTAAAAAGAAAACAATTAATCAGTTTAATTGGTTATTATCTGCAAAGATCACAAATTTAATTGGTCTTTTGACAGACTCCCACTAAGAACAATTATATGTTAAATTAGTGGTAAAATTGATGATTCAATATCACAATTTTATTATATAACAGGGCTTCTTTTTCTGAAATCACTATATAAGTGACCCCAACCTGTTGTAATTATCCAAATATTTCTATAGGGATATTATTTACGTGTACCTTCTTTGAAAATGTCACTTACTGGATTAGAACAGAATTCTTGAGGAAAGGTCCCCAATTGTCAGGCTAAGGTCAAGTACAAGTACGTGAACTAGCTTGAATAGTCAGTTGTCTAGAAGATTTTAATGGTCCTATATGAATACTGTAGTTTTAATCCACTAAGTTGTAAAATATTATCAAATATAAAGGTCTCAGTAATATAATTCTCACTATTCTTATATATGGCTTACAATCTTTGTAGTTGGTAGAAAAATAGATTATTTAATTCAGATACTATTCAAAAGTCTTATAAAAGTACTACTTGATATGTATTGTAATTTATTTGGTTATATTGATTGAATTGTAATGATAAAGAATGAAGAAACACAACCCAAAAACCTCCTCCTTTTATACACACTGAGTTCCCCAATGATTCCCTTGATGTACCACCCAATACACAGTTAATGACGCCTCTAAACAACTAATAGACATGCCCATCAACATTCCCATTAACCCATGACATAATTAGAAGAGTAACAACCGCCAAAATCCTGTAATAATAAGGGAAATCCATCAAAATTAAAGAAAAAGACAAAAAGAGAGTATATGCATATAAAACAATAATATTAAAGACTAAAGGAGACTTTTTAAGGTTAATAATAGCTTAATAATAAGGGGGATTTACTGTAGAAATAATGGGGCTAATCCTGACATTATACTACGTGAAATTCCCATTCAAAAATAACCAAAATTGACTGAGAAACCACCCAAAAACTTAAAAAAGAGCATGAGATGTGGGGTAACTACATGCAGTTGTTGGCAGGCGCTTGCACGGGTAAATCCTTGAATAAAATTAGGCGAATTTAAGCGTGGTGATGAAATAAAGTGCCAAGAGTGAGGTTATTAATGAAATTAGTGCATATAAACAAGGTCAATGCATTATTAATTAAGCTAGGACACTAAATAAGCGCCTGTCGCCTATTTTAGTGTGTTTCCCCACAGTGGGCGTAGAATGTGGGGTAATTATAGTGTGAAAAAGCTAACTTTGCTAAAAATGAAGCTATTCACACAGGAAAAAAGCAGGCAGTATGTGGCCAGTACACAGAAGCCATTTCTGGCATAAAAAACACCGAATTTGAAAAGTGTTATTTTTATGCATTTAAATAGCCAAATAAATAGTTCTAAATGAGCCCAATTGATCTGTCAAAGCGCAATTTTGATATTCTCAATTTTATAGCGCATATAGTCAACTTTTAAGTGAAATAAAGCGCATTTCTTGTTTTTTGCATAAAACAATGAATATAACAGCTTTAAGTGTACTTAAAAATTATGTAGCCTTATACTTAAGGTTCTTAAGATTACCCTAACATATTCCAACTTAATATTAAGTACATAAGACCTATAAAAGGTGGATATATGAGTGTATATAAGGTGTTATAATGGCATTTTTTGTGTATTATCATAATTTTACTTATGTATACTATTTGTGTACTCTTATTTATTATTCCCATGTATAGTTCATGTGTTTAAAATAACTTATAATTACTTTTTACTCAGTCCTGGAGATATACAGGCTGACAGTTACAGTACCCCTTTGAATAACCTTCTTGACTGCTTAGCAAGTCAAGAAAGTAGCCAATAGCAGACCAATGAGAACCAAAGAACAAATACATGAAATTTAGAGAAAATCCACACCAGAAACCAAAAACCAGTGCACTTGTTGCACAGAGAAACAGCAAAAATACTTAATGCAGGTTGCAATGGTACACAAGAGAAAAAAGTTACAAAAGTTGAGTAAAATTAAGAACTCACCTTGCATCAAACAAAGCCAATTGTGGCCAAAAAACAGTGAAAACAGAGTAAGAAACAGTTATCTAATTTCCAGATGGTGTTATGATAAATAGAGCTTCCCCAAACTGTCTTATGCAGTGTGTACACACAGATATATGTTAAACTCTAAATACACCAGCAAAATTGGCTATACTGCCACCAAAATTGCATAAAAACCCTCAAGAAGCTCTCCCATGATTTCAACGGTGTAGAAAGAAAGTTCTATAATACTAAGATATAGACACAATCCAAGATGGGTTGCTTCTCCTTTCTAAAAATAATTTAAAAGAGAAGTGCCTGCCACTCTAAAAAATAAAAGTGAAATCACATATTGTAAGTGTGTTTATATGTGTAGAAAAGGAAAGGGTAGAATGATTTAGAGATCTTTTAAAGAAAGAGATAAATATATTTATAAACAAGTAATGTATCCGTTGGATAGATCTATTCTCAGTTACTCCCTCTCTGAAGTGCTCTATCTAATACTATCCTTACTGTAGCAATAAAATAACTCTACAGTGCTACTTCTGGTATGTACACCTGCTATGCACAATATATATATATATATGTATCTTTTATCTCTAATATGTATTTCTACTCTCTATCGATCAATTCTCTCTAATGATTAATTTTATATTAAAGATTTTTCCTCCTTTTTTTTAAGAGTGAGTTCTCTTTTATATGCCCTGTATGTCTAGTGCCCTTCTCCTATGCTTCCTTTCCCCTACTGGTTCTCTTACACAAGTTCAGCACTACTACATGGATATCAAATGGTAATTAAGTATCTAAATTATCTAAGTACATTTTTTAGCACAAAACCTGGTTCTAATAGTGTGTGAAACAATAATGCAAGACTACTAATAGTGCCTGACACTTTGCTTATCTGTAAATACCCTATACTTCTTGAGATTCCTAATCACATAATAAGTACTGTACTGCCTTCCATACCTATTATAACAACCCGTGCTGGCCGTGCAATTATCCACTAATTGTGAAAACCTCTGCACTTAGTAAGAACCCCTCCTTTTTTTCAGTCTTAATGTTTCTTTTCTTTCTATCAAATACCACATACTAACCTGCTCAATAATCACTTGTACTTCTAACACTTCCTTTTCCTACTGGTTCCATCAGCTATGAGTGTATGTAGCCTACATTTAAGGGCTGTTGCATTTATCTAAGTGTGAAACTACTACCCTTGCTTGATTCTTCTCCCTAATCCATACTATGTCTCTAGTGCTAGTTGTGGCTTCCTCAAGTACATATCATACTCTTACCTTATAGTATGGTATGCACCCTCCTTTCTCTCTTCTTGATACAGCTTGTATATCCATACTCCCCCTAAAAGATTTTGCACCAAGAGTCTAATTTTCCTGTGCTTTGGAAGACCCCTTAGTTGCACTTCTTTAACCATCCTTCTTGGTAACCCCATTGTTCTACCTGATGCAAACTGAGAAAATTTCTGTGTTCCTTCAAGATGTTTACAACAATGGTCAAGTAAGGAAGGCCACCTTCATTGAAGCAGGAAGTCTCCCTAAACCCAAATAAACCCTGAAAAGCTCTGAAAACCATGAAAACAACAGAAAATACCTCAACATAAAAATATGATAAAAAATCAACAAGACATAAAATGTAGAAAAAAATTAGCTCTATCAAACAGTACTAAGCTCTTAACACTATTTCTTAAGTTTAACCCAGAGAAGTGAAAAACAAAATTAAACAGTTAAATTAAAAATTGAAATGTGCCCAAATGAGCCATTAAAACCCAGAATATAAAAAATATCAACATAAAATAAAATATAGGAATAAGCCAGATATATCCAATGACAATAACCACATCCCTTTAGCACCAATATTCAGCCCAGGAATCCAGAAAAACAACATAAACCCCCAATTTGAGTACATCTTAAACTCCCAAACTTTAACCCAAATATCAAAATAACAACAAATCAACTAAAAAATGCACTATTAATGTTGATATGCCACATCCTCACTCCAATTAAGAATTTCCTCATTATTCTCCATCTACTACTTTATCTATCATTTTAACAATCTAGCTTTACTTCAATGAATACCTTCCAATACTGTATTTAAAACAACCTTATCTGCACTATCAGGGAGCCTGTTCACCCTTAAAGATCTGCTTGTGATTCCTGTCATGAAAGAAAAAAAGTCTGCCACAGACCAACATCACTAATTTCATCATCTGTCAAACCAGGACCTTCTACTCTACCACCTACTGAATCTTCTCCAGCCAAAATACCTAAACTTCTGATCCATATACCCAGGATAATCAAAAGATTTCAATCCTCCAGAAGAGACAAAGTATCACCCCTTTCACTCTATCAAATTTATCCACTACTCTTGAAAGTGAGTGGCTTATCTATTTTCCATTACAATTTACTGACCACTTTCCAGTCCCTGCCAAACCAGATGATGTCAACAAAGATAAAGATAACAATAATGATGATCAAAAATATGGGAATTTTTGAACACAATCCTCAATTCAACTTAACTTCTACCAATTCAAGCTTTGAACTTCACTACAACAGACAAAAAAAACTCTTCTTAACCTAATTTCAAGAGACTCCTACCAGAGACCAACAAGACCTTGCACCAAAAAAAAATCATGGGCACCTGATAGCAGGTGCCAATCACTACACAATATAGGGGGTGGACTTGCTAGCAAGTCCCCAACCTGAACTCAGACAGAACTCAGATGGAACTCAGACTGAACTCATACTATACTCATACTGAACTCTACTTGAAGACCCAACTTAAACTGTTCTGCTGAGTGGTGTTCATCCCTGATTTTATGGTTCCTTTGTCAATAGCTCAATGTGTGTTCAATCTGTGGTGAATTTGAATGCAAGCTAGCAGAATTGCTAACAAGTCCGCCCCCCGTATTGCGCAGTGAATCCCTATCTTTGACTTAACTCAATTGCAGCCCAGCTGTAATTCTTCTGAAAAAACTGCACACTGAAAAATGAGTAGACCAGCTCATGAAACATCAAATCAACTTTACTATTAAATCAAAACTGGATATAAAGATAGGCACCTGCTAGAAGGTGCCAGTTGATTTTTTGGGGTGTTGAAAAAAGAAAAATTCTGAATCAGAAATTTTAAAATAATTCTGATATATTTTCTGCCTCCATTGAATCATTCATTTCTTGATTCTCATCTGTCCCTGTTATTTTCTAATAATTTATTTTATTGACTCCTAATTGAAACAATACACCACTCCTCAGTTTAAAGTCTTGTTGGTGGCTTTTTTTGTCAAAAAGAAGGTGTGCTTGAGGTCAAAAAAACCATTAAAATACACCTGTCTAGGGCAGGTGTATTTCATTTACTGATGGTGTGTTTGGTAATTTTTTGTGGTGTGTTTATGTGGCATATTTGATCAATTTTGAGACCCCCTAATTTACTACATCACTTCTCATTTTCAGAGAAAATCTCTATTATTCTAGAACTCTCCTTATCAGCTATGACCAATTTTATTTTTGAGCCATTAATACCTTCATCAATCCTCTACCACTCATAATTCTTAATATATCAAAGAATATGCATTTTATATTTCTAATCTTATTTTCAAGATTTCAAATGTCAGATAACAATACCAGTGAGAGGTAGACTGGCTGGTAGTAATTTAAAATTACATGAAATAAAAACCCCTGAGACACAGGAAGTGGCTCAGGTTTGAAAATAAAAAACAAGATTTTGCGACCAGCTTTAAGCTGGAAGCATTTATTGAAAATAAAAAAAATTGTTCAAAGCTACTTAATGTGGCTTTGGTCAATTTAATAATACATCTTGCAGGCAGTTTAAAACTGCCTGCAAGATGTTGTGTTTAAAAGTGAGCAAAGCTGCATGCAGAAACTTTGCTCACTTTTTTTTATATTAATGACTTTCAGCGAGTTTAAAACTGGCTGTAAGTCTTTTTTTAAAGCAACCAAAGTAGCTACAAGTGACTTTGGTTGCAATATATTTATTTTTCATATCCAAGCCAGATAAAACTGGCTGAAAGGTTTTAAGGTGAGATTCAAGAAGCCAATGTTGCTTTTATCAACATTTGTTACTAAAAAAAATAAACCACAAACCAGGTTCTCTGGGCTGGTTTGAATTAATAATAAATAATATGAGAGTTATGATATTAAAATTTGCCCTACTCTTTTACATGCCATTTGGCATTAATTTTTTGACTGCTTGAAATGTATATGTGCATAATTAAAGTCAAAGCCAGAAAAAGTGGTATATGATATCTTTAAATGCCAAAAATTATATATTCAGTTTAAACATGTTTAAAATATCAGGACACTGATTTTTTCAGCCGGGCTACTAGACTTACCCAGTAAAATAATTAATTATATTACTGAGATAAAGCTATGCCCTTTTTTAATACTTATAAATAATTAATTATTTTGTACTTACTTATGTATTACTTACTATTAATTAGCTAAGTATTTAAAGTAATATAAATAATTATTACATTTAAGTAATTGTCCCATACATTTTTACTCCCTAACACCGTGCTCAATAATACAGCTGAGTGGGAATAAAAATAAATAATAAAAATATAATAAAATGCTTAAATATATCAAATTCTTTTACTGAGAGATTTGGATTTCCGTGAAATCAATATATTTAAATCAAATGTGTTGTTTTAATTGTGACAGTCCAAGGGAACTCATATTTTATTGCAAATGAAAATGATGCCCTTGTTGACATACCAACTAATTTATTTTTAATTTATTTCATATACACTCTTTCTTATTCAGTTTTCTTCTCACAACCTTGTATTAGGTGGTGTTAACTCCGTGTCTTTATTTCCCACATTTTTGCCTATAAAAGGCCCTCACTTTTTGTACTTTTCATCTCATTCCTTACTGACTTACATATCTTACAAAAATACTATTTAAACCTTTTATTACTATACTTTATCACATTAGTATTTACAACTACGTAATTCTAATCTATAAATTATAATAATATCTCATATCACCTCTTATTAATTGAGTAAAAACAATAAAAAATTATAAGAAATACGTACCATCTTGTTGAGAGCCCTTTAAATCCATCCAAACCCTTGTAGGACCTCCAATTTTCTTGTCTAGACCAAGAGATCCACCAACAGTTGGGGACCCTTCCGAATTGTTGACGGCGCATTGTTATTTGAGGCCGGAGACCGTGGGGACTATCTCCATCGAGGTACCTATAAGGAAGAGTGGAAGACGAAAACAACAAACGTCATATATCACGTGACTTAATTTATTGCTGCAAACGGGAATCGAACTGCACTCCAAAACTTAGGTTCATATATTGACTAAAGTCATATATTTTGTGGTAATTATTGTAATTAATATTTGTGGGTCACTTTGCACTCTTCATTCTCTACATATTTCCTTTTACTCAGAACTCTGTAAGTGGCATTAATTTTCTCATTTTACAGGGGGAGGTGTCTAGTAAATTGAAATTATTATTATTATTATTATTTATTTTATTTTTCATAGTTGACAAAAATTGAGCAATTGTGTTCTTAGTCTTAGAAGTAATAAATTTATATTTTAAAATTTATTATTATATTTTTTCAGTTGACTTTTGTCCTTATAAATTGAATTTTATTTGTTCCAGTTGACAAATTGTCCTGACAATAAATTTTTTTTTAATTAATTAAATTCATATTTAATTATTTCAGTTGAAATTAAGTTCTGGTAATTAATTATAATTTCAGTTGATTTAAAATCCTGATAATAATTATCATAAAATTGTTAATAAAAATTTAAATTTATTTCTTCAGTTGATTATTTTATAATCCTGGTTATTAAAATTGTTTTGAATTAATAAATAAATTGATTATTATTTGAGTTGATTTTTATCCTGAAGGATTTTTATTCTTTTTATTATTTTTCTTTTAAAAAAAAAGTAAAAATAAAAACTAATTCATCTTATTGTTTTCCTCCCTCATTTCAGTTTATAAAATTTAAAAAAATGACTGATCAAGGTGTTTCTGCTGCACGTGAAGAGGAATTGTATTTAATTGATTATGATAAGGCTGCTTATGTGAGCTCTCCTTTAACTAGAAAATTATCACAAATTAATCAATCATTGGCCCAATCAGAATGTGGAAATGGAGGAAGTATAAATTCTGGTAGAGACAACTCAGGAACAGAAACCTTTAGTCAACCCCCCAGAAGGACTTCCAAAAGGCTTCAATACAAAATATTCCACTACCTCAACAAGTAAAGAACCTTTCAAAACACATAAAATAATTGAAGACAGAAAACTTAAAATTGAGGTCAAGAGTAGATGCTCTAGAGGAAAAGGTAAGAAAAATAGAAGCTTTCTTCAAGAGAAGAGGAGACCTCCTCCCCCCAGGGATCTTCAACAATTGGCTCCCCAGAAGCCATAGAGAGTGGAAGTATTCAAGTGGAAATGGGATTGGCTGAACACTCAGTGGAATTACCTGTCTCAAAATCAACAGACTAAATTGCCTAAAGCAGGTCCATCAAGACCCAGCCAAAACAACCCCACACCTCCTCACCCTTATCAAGGAGGCAGAAAAAAAAACAATATGATCTTGCCTAGAAAACCTTGGTAAGCCCCTCTATTGATTCTCAAGTACCATTTCTTGTAGTTTATTCTGTTCCTTCAGGTAATTCTGCAAGAGGGGATGAAACCTTGAGACCAGTAGAGGCTGAGAGTAGTAGACAAATCACACATGTATCTAATCCTTTGGTTTTAATTGCTACTTCAATGATAAATCCTGATATGGCTGTTATTGATAAAACACTTGATCCTGAGTTTTATGAGAATCTTTAAAGTTACTCTGTTTCATTATTGAGAAACACTCCAGATGTAGCAAAAATTAATGATGAGTATTTGAGAGATATTATTGCAAAGCAAAATCATATTATGAAAAATATGCAGATAACTCAAAAGTTTAATAGTTTGTTAACTGAAAAGGGTTATCAATCATTAAGGAGTGAATTGCAGAGAGTTTCTGATGATTTGTTTAATTATAAAGCAACTCATGAAAAGAAGGTTGCTTTATGGCATAATATTAAAAATGATTTGTCTAAATTACAAGATACTGTGTCTATCTATTTCCAGGAGCTGGAGATAGATAAGATGAATCTGAAAAGATTGAATGACCATTACTCATCTTTTCAAAATAAAAATCAGTTATCTTTTGCAACAATCAATGAGAGTTTATCTAGTCTTCCAAGAGTGAAAACCAGACTAACAACCATTGAAGAGAAATTGAACTCATTGTTTAATGATCAAAAATATTCTGACATTTCTTTAAAGGAACATATAGTGCAGGATGCTCAAAGGTTACCTGTGGCTAGTTCATCTAAAGTAAAATTAGTTCCAGAAATACCTGTTGATACCACTTAGTTTCCATCACAAATTGATGATGCACCAGGATTTTCAACAGAGGGATTAAACAATGAGATTACCGCACAACTGGAGAAGTTACATCTTCTTCTTACTCAGAAACAAGCTAGTACTAAGGAGACTCCTTCAAATCAAAAGAATTGGTCAAAACATGACCAGTATCCAACATTTGATGGTGATTCTTCTTCTGATTGGCAACAATTCATTTGCAGAATTGATAACTTGAAAAACTCATACAAACTTCCAGATGAGGAAATTGTGTCTAAGTTAATTTCTTTATTTACCAATGTAGCCCTAATGTGGTATGAATCTGTCCTCCTGGATGGGAATGATTACTCATGGGAGGATTGGATAAAATTAATTAAAGAACAATTTGGGGGCTCCAACTTTAGGATGGCTCAACAAAGGCAGCATCAGGAAACTAGATATAGTTCTTCTACTGATAAACCTATTGAGTTCTTAATGAAACTTGTAAAAATCTTGAGAGCTATCGACCCAAAAATGGAGTTTGAGTTATGGAAGAACAGGTTCCTTTATAAATTACCAATGTCTTTGAGAGACTTGATTGTGTCTAGGACTGAGTTCACCAGAGAACCTTCTTCTTTCATCAATACTTGTAATGAGATTCTTATAAACAACAAGTATGAGGCCAGAAGATTCATTCCAAGAACCCATTTAAAGAAACCCTCCAATTACCAACAGAAACCTCTGGAAAGGTTGGTACACCTTCTGCCCTGTTGCACCTAAAAAGTATGCAACAAACACTTGCTTCAAGTGCAACAGGCCTTGGCAGAAAGGCCATGTTTGTGATAGGAAGATAAATCTTGTGGAACAAACAGAGGAGAATGCTGATGACACAATAGCACTGGATGATATTTCAAGTGATTGTGCCAGCAATATTTCATATGAATCTCAACAAGAAATCTTGATGCTGGAAGAGGATATCCATTATTTAAATACTATTAATATTGATAATAATGCTTTATCTACAGTTGAGGATGCTGAGATCATAAAGAGCATTGAGGATAGCTGAATTGTTATTTCCCCTCTCAAGGCACCAGTCTTGATTAATGGAACCAGCATTGAAGTTGTTCTGGATTCTGGAGCTGGAGGAAGTGTAGTATCTGAAAGAGCACTTGCTTCAGTGGATCAAGACTATAAATCAAAACTTATGCCTATCATTTCTGAAAACTGGAGAGGTTATGGCTCTGTTTTGTCCCCCATTGGTAAATACAAAGCCACAGTGTTTTTTAAATATAACCATAGTTTTGTAAAAGCTATTTGTGATTTTGTTGTTATGAAAAATGATAACTTAAGCAATTGGTTTATTGTAGGGAATGATATTTTAACCAAGTATGGCATAAAATTGGATCCTTCAAACCAATGTTTCAAAATCGGGAAGAATGGGAACAGAAAATTCAAGATTTCCTCCCCTAAAAAATTATTAAAACCAGAATTGAACACAAGTCATTCTGTGGTTCAATATAAAGGAAGATCTACAAAAGAAATGAATGCCCTTATGTCTGAAATTGACAATGCCTCTTTTGGAGAAAAACTTTCTGGTGAGGGTAAAGATTGCATCATTAACTTGATAAAGTCTTCTCCTATGGCCTTTGCTCATGGATCACATGAACTGGGATTAGTTAAAGAAGAAATGAAACTTTCATTGTCTTGTCCATTGACTGATATACCACCTAGTTTAAAGAAGAAGCCTTATCCTGCTTCTCCCACAAAGAGAAAAGATATTGAAAATAATATCTCTACCCTTTTAAAAATGAATATTATTGAAAAGGTAGTTGAAACACCTAAATATTGTATTATCTCACCTGTCCTAATTTCTTATGAGAAAGATAAAGCCAGGTTATGTGGTGATTATAGAGCACTAAATACTTATACTGTTGATGATATCTATACTTTACCTAGAATTAGCTCTATACATGCTACCTTACAGGGTGCTAAATATATCAGCTGTTTGGATGGTAACAAGGGATATCACCAGGTACCTGTTGAGAAAAATTCCCAGAATTTTCTGATGATTGCTACTCATATGGGTATTTATAAGTATGTTAGGATGCCATTTGTCCCAAAAAATTCTCCTTCAGTTTTCCAAAAGGTTATGGATAACACATTCAATCAAGAGATAATTGAAGGATGGCTGATAGTTTATATTGATGATATCATTATATTTTCAAAAACATTTGAGGACCATTTCAACCACCTGTGTAAAGTGTTCCAGAAAATTGATGAAATAAATATGACACTTTCTTTGAAGAAATCTAAATTTGGTTTCCATTCTTTAAAAGTTCTTGCTCATGTTGTTTCAGGCTTACAGATATGTGTTGACCAAAACAAAGTGGCAGCCATACAACAGGTGAAGGCTCCTACTACAGTTAGAGAGCTCCAGACTTTTTGGGAATGTGTGGATACTATTGACAGTATATTAAAAATTACAAAGTCATAGCTTTACCCCTTACCCAAGTAACTAGAAAGGATGTTGCTTTTGTCTGGAATAGTGAAAGACAAAGAGCCTTTGACACTATGAAACACTGTTTGATGTCAGCACCAATTCTTGCTTTACCTAACTTTAATAAACCATTTGTTTTGTACACTGATTCCAGCTTTATTGGTCTAGGTGCTGACCTCCATCAAAAACAAGTGATGAATGATAAAGTATCAGAAGTAGTAATTTGTTATATTTCAAGAACCTTGAGAAATAGTGAATTACAATATGGTGCTACTCCATTGGAATGTTTAGCTGTAGTGTGGGCTCTAGAGAAGCTACATTATTACCTAGATGACCAGAAATTTGAACTTGTCACTGACTGCAGTGCAGTTAAATCCCTTTTAAACTTGAAAACACCTAACAGACATATGTTCAGATGGCAGTTAGATGTTAAAGAATACAGAGGGAGAATGACAATTATTCATAGGGCTGGTATTGTTCACTCAAATGTGGATATGTTATCAAGGTTACCTTTACCAAATAATGACTCTAATTCTGCTTATGATCCTGATGATGAAATTATTCATATTCATGGGATATATGTGGCAGATATGGAGGAAGAGCTATTACAGCTTATTCTGGATTACTATGATAAGGACACTGACTTAAAAAAGTTATGCACCATATTAAATGATCCAAAGAATGCTTCAATACAAGAATTAATTAGACCCCTTCCACCAAAGTACCAAAAAGCTTTGGAAAAAGGTAAATTTTCAATAGATGAAGGATATATATATTATAGAAGTAAGTTGAGTAATGTTATTGTTATTCCTCCTTCTATGAAGGAAATCATCTTGAAAATTTGTCATGATGACATATTAGTTGGACATTTTGATCTTGTAAAAACAATGATCAGAATTAAGAACACTTCTTGGTGGGTTAATATGTCTGAAGACACAAAATTATATGTTGAATCTTGTGATTCTTACCAAAAATCAAAAATATTGACTGGTAAGAGAGCTGGATTAATGCAAGATATTGAACCTCCTGAGGAACCATGGCAGATAATAAACATGGATTTTGTAACAGGATTACCTATTGCTGGAAAAGACAGTTAAAACTCTTGTTGGGTTATTTTTGACAGATTCACTAAAATGTGTAAATTTATCCTTACTCACAAGGATGTTTCCTCTAAAGACTTAGCTTTCTTATGGTGGTCTCATATGTTTAATACTGCTGGCTTTCCTAAAGAGATAACCTCTGACAGAGACCCTAAATTTACTTCTGAATTTTAAATGTCTCTGATGGATGTTTGTGGTTGTGATCTGAAACTTACTACTTCCCATCACCCTCAGACTGATGGCTTAGCTGAAAGAATGATTCATACTTTAAAGGAAATGATAAGAAGGTATTGTGCCTTTGGCCTTGAGTATAAAGATAATGACAGATTCACTCATGATTGGGTTATCTTACTTCCTGGGTTGGAATTTGCTTATAATAGCACTGTTCATTCTGTTACTTGAAGAAAGCATTTTGAGCTCTGGCTTGGATATGTTCCTAATACTCCTGCCCGAATTCTCAATAACAAAATACCTAAATTGGATTTACATCCTGGTGTAAAATCTTTTCTTCAAATTCAACAACTTTGCAGAAGTCATGCTCAAAAATGTATTGAAAAATCATTTGAATATGAGAAGAAGAGATGGGACAAATCCCATAAGGAATACACTTCTAAAAAGGGGGATGAAGTGTTGATTTATACAGTCCACTTCCATTTAAAAGGTAATAACAAATTAAAAGACCCATTTGTTGGTCCATTTTTTGTCAGAAGAATGATTGGAGATAATGCAGTTGAGGTTATTTTGTATTCTCCATATGACAGAAAACATCCTGTTTTTCCAATATCTCTACTGAAACCTTACCCATCCAATAGTGATTTATTTCCAAAAAGGAGGGGAAGACCAAAGAAAAACCCAAATGAAATCACTGAAACAGCAGAATGAAAAGATTCTGAATGAAAGAATAGTCACTGATGAAAAAGGTATAGAATACTTATTGAGATTCAAGAATAAATCATCTGAATATGATTCTTGGATACCTGGAAAAGAGATATCTAATCTTCCTACTCTATAAAAAAAGTATAAAAAGAAAAAATCATAGCATTTTTTTTATTGTTTTTTTAGAGTGAGGGAGTGTCAGCCGGCCTACTAGACTTACCCAGTAAAATAATTAATTATATTACTGAGATAAAGCTATGCCCTTTTTTAATACTTATAAATAATTAATTATTTTGTACTTACTTATGTATTACTTACTATTAATTAGCTAAGTATTTAAAGTAATATAAATAATTATTACATTTAAGTAATTGTCCCATACATTTTTACTCCCTAACACCGTGCTCAATAATACAGCTGAGTGGGAATAAAAATAAATAATAAAAATATAATAAAATGCTTAAATATATCAAATTCTTTTACTGAGAGATTTGGATTTCCGTGAAATCAATATATTTAAATCAAATGTGTTGTTTTAATTGTGACAGTCCAAGGGAACTCATATTTTATTGCAAATGAAAATGATGCCCTTGTTGACATACCAACTAATTTATTTTTAATTTATTTCATATACACTCTTTCTTATTCAGTTTTCTTCTCACAACCTTGTATTAGGTGGTGTTAACTCCGTGTCTTTATTTCCCACATTTTTGCCTATAAAAGGCCCTCACTTTTTGTACTTTTCATCTCATTCCTTACTGACTTACATATCTTACAAAAATAGTATTTAAACCTTTTATTACTATACTTTATTACATTAGTATTTACAACTACGTAATTCTAATCTATAAATTATAATAATATCTCATATCACCTCTTATTAATTGAGTAAAAACAATAAAAAATTATAAGAAATACGTACCATCTTGTTGAGAGCCCTTTAAATCCATCCAAACCCTTGTAGGACCTCCAATTTTCTCTTCTAGACCAAGAGAGCCACCAACAGATTTGGTGTGATGACTTTTTTGCAGAAATATATGCTTGGTTGTTAACTCTTTTGTAACCAAATTTCAACTTAGTGGAAACAAAAATTGTCAGTATGTCTAGTATATAAGTATAATTTAATAGTATTCATTAATGGTCCTACTACTTATTGATAAATTATTTAGTGATTAAACCTCAGGGGAAGACTAATAAAATAGTTATACTCAAATAAAACTCACAATACTTGGATTTAAATGCGTGCTTAGTGGTGGAAAATAGATAAATAGAATATACTTATAGCTTATATAGTGATAATATCAACTTATAAAGGCTTTATAATATATTTCTAAATACTCATAATTTTATTGAAGTGTCTTATTGAATTGTAGTAAGAAATTGATAATGAATAACCCATCAAATCCCTTCTTACTTATACCAAAATCCCCTGGAGTGCAAAGACCTTCAATCCAGATGATGTCACAGCTATCCCTGGAAATTACAGCACTTTGAGGGTCCATCACCTCCCTATGGCGTCCAGTTCAAGCAGATTCAACACCCAGACCTCCAGTAAGGACCCTCCATCACAATTAATGCTAACACAGACCCAAAACATAACTAGAAAATCCAGATAAAAGCGGATATGATAAAGAAACGTAAAATAACTAATTCAAAAGGGATAAAATGAAACCCAAAGCATATAAAGGAAAAAAATTAAATTTGAAAGCCCAAATAACATCCCCAAGCATCTATATTAACCCAGCAATGACCTCCCAACCCATAAATTGGTGAATATCCATCCAAGGAAGCAGATTAAGTTGTCCAAACTGAGTGCATGCGCCTTAAATAGGTGTATATGCTTCTGTAGGCATTGTGAATCTACTTATTACATCCATATGACCTAAAATAAGCAGAAAAACAAAGGTTATAGGCTATTAAGAGGTTAAAACCCACTTAAAGACCTAAATATACAGAATATACTGCATATTTCACTGAATATGAGCTTTATGTATACATTTAAGCTTATGTATGTCAATAATTACTTAATATCACTTATGATAAGTATATTATTACTCCATTAACACCTTAATAAGTATTATTAGGCTATGGATAAGCTATTTAAAATACTATAAGTTATATAATAGTGTAATAATTATATATATATGTATTATAATCATATATATAAGTGTTTTAACCTTATTTTTAAGATATAAGCTTAATTTACTTAAGGTTATCTTATATAAAGTATAAAAAATACTCAGTCCTAGGGATATCTAGGCTGACATTCCCTCATCCAAAAAAAACAATAAAAAAAATGTTGAGACATTTTAATTAAAAGTAAGGAGGGAATAGAAATTTTTTTTTTAAAAACTTCTATAATACATATACTGAATAAACAGTATTACTTTGATTTAAAGATTTTCAAGAGATTTTTATGATCAGAGATTTAATTTTCTGGAATCCACTGGTCATACTTAGTTGATTTATTTTTAAATCTTAATAGATACTCAACTCCCTTTTTGTTTGTAAGGTGTCTCTTTTTAAGTATCTTTTCAATTTCTGCCTTTTCAACTATTTCTTCAGGTTGCTGATTATGCCTTCCTGATCTTCTTGGAAATAGAGCAGTATCATTAGAATGGTATGGTTTTATAAGAGATATAGGAAATACTGGATGTTTTCTATCATATGGTGAATATAGAATAACCTCAACAGCATTGTTACCAAGCATCTTTTTCACTACAAATGGGCCAATGAATGGATCTTTTAATTTAACATTACCATTTAAATTGAAATTTAGTGTATAAATAAGGACCTCATCACCCTCTTTGAAAATTTGTTCTTATGGGCTTTATCCCATCTTTTCTTCTCATACTCAAATGCCTTATTTATACATTCTTGTGCATGTTTTCTGCAAAATTCTTGCATCTGAAAAAAAGACTTAGTACCTGGATGGATATCCAATCTACGTAATTTATTAAGAATTTTAGCAGGGATATTAGGTACATAAACCAACAATAACTCAAATGGCTTTTTTCCAGTGACAGAATGTACTGTACTATTGTATGCAAATTCTAAACCTGGGATAAGGGTTACCCAATCATGTGTGAATTTGTCATTGTCTTTAAAGTTAAGACCAAAATCACAATATCTTCTTATCATATCTTCTAAGGCTTGTATCATTCTTTCTGCTAGCCCATCAGTTTGTGGATGGTGTGCTGTAGAAAGTTTTAATTGACACCCTGAAACATCCATAAGTGATGTCCAGAACTTAGAAGTAAATTTAGGATCTCTGTCTGAGACTATTGCTTTGGGGAAACCTGCTGTATTTAACATTTGTGTCCACCATAAAAAAGATAAGTCCTTTGCAGAAACCTCTTTCTGATTAGGATTAATTTTACTAATTTATGTAAATCTATAAACAACTACCCAGAAGGAGTTATAACTCTTATGCCCTGCTATTGGCAAGCCTGTTACAAAGTCCATGTTAACTATTTCCCATGGAGCTTTTGGTTGCTCAATTTTTTGTAATAAACCAGCTCTTTTGCCTGTTAATCTTTTAGATTTTTGACAAGAATCACATGTCTCAACATATTTTTGAACATCATCAGACATGTTAATTCACCAAGCTGTATTTTTTTTCTGGTTAATAATTTATGGAAGTCAAAATGACCTGCTAATATATCATCATGACATATACTTAACATTAACTCCTTCATTGAAGGCGGAATTACAATTACATTACTTAATTTCTTCCTGTAATATATAAAACCATCCTCAATGCAAAATTTTCTTTTTTTCTAATGCTTCTTTATACTTATTTGGTAATGTTTTTATTAAAACATTCATTGAAGCATTAGATTGATCATTTAATATTGTAGTGAGTTTACTCAAGTCAGGATCTGAATCAAAATTACCAAGAATTGATTGCATAAATTCATCCTCAAGATCTACAATATAAATGCCATAAATGTTAATAATCTCTGACTCAGGATCATAAGCAGGATTATCATCACTATTAGGCAGAGGTACTCTAGATAGCAAATCTACATTAGAGTGTAAAGTTCCTGCTCTATGTGTAATAGTCATCCATCCTCTGTATTCTTGTACAGCTAATTGCCATCTAAACATTTGTCTATTAGGAGTTTTTATGTTTAAGAGTGACTTAACTGCACTACAGTCAGTTATTAACTCAAATTTTTGGTCTTCAAGGTAATAATGTAGCTTCTCAAGAGCCCATACTACTGCCAAGAATTCAAGTTGAGTAGCACCATATCTCAATTCACTACTTCTCAGAGTACGTGAAATATAGCAGATTACTACTTCTAGCATTTTTCCTTCAATAAGTTGTTTTTGATTCAAGGCAGCACCCTGACCAATAAAACTTGCATCTGTATATAATACAAAAGGCAATTCGAAATCTAGTAATTCCAAGATAGGAGCTGTCATTAAAAATTCTTTCAACTTATCAAAAGCCTGTTGTCTTTTATTCTTCCAAATGAAAGCTTCTGATTTCTTTATCAGTGTGGTCAATGAGGCAGCAATTAATTGGTAGTTTTTTATATATTGTCTATAATAACCACACATACCAAGAAAAGATTGTACATCATTTACATTTTGAGGAATGCCAATATTCTTTATTGCAGCCACCTTATTTTGGTCTACACATATTTGTAAGCCAGATACAATATGACCAAGCACTTTTAAAGATTCAAACCCAAATTTACATTTTTTCAATGCAAGGGTCATTTTTATTTCATCCATTTTCTGAAAAACCTTCTTTAAATGAATTAATTGTTCATCATATGTTTTAGAGAACACTATGATGTCATCAATGTATACCATTAACCATCCTTCAATCATTTCATTATGGAATGTTATATCCATTAATTTCTGAAATAGTGATGGAGCATTTTTTGGTCCACATGGCATCCTGACATATTTAAAAATTCCCATTTGTGTTGTAATCAACAAAAATTTCTATGAATTCTTTCAATAGAAATTTGATGGTACCCTTTGTTTCAATCTAGGCAACTTATATACTTAGCACCTTTAATGGTAGAGTGTATAGAGGCAATCCTTAGCAAGGGATAAATATCATCTACTGTAAATGTATTTAATGCTCTATAATCACCGCACAGTCTTGCTTTATCTTGTTGATAAGATATTAGCACTGGTGATATTACACAATATTTTGGTGTAGTTTCAACCTTTTCAAGAATGTTTATTTTTAATAACATCTTAATATTAACCTCTATGTCTTTCCTCTTCATTGGTGAAGCAGGGTATGGTTTCTTTTTAAGACTAGCAGGAATATTATCCATATCACAGGTTAAACTAATTTTCATCTCATGATCTTTTACAAGGCCAAGTTCATTTGTACCATGTGCAAAAGCCATTGGAAATGCTTTAATTAAGTCCAAAATATTATTTTTCTCAGATTCAATTATCTGAGTGCCAAATGATGCTTTAGAAATTTCTGTTTCCAGAAGTTCCGTCTCATTGGATTCTCTTCCTTTGCATGGAGAATTTGTTACTGACTAAATGTGTAACACTGTGTTAAAAGAGTTTATTTTAAATTTACTTTTACCATTCATGCCAATTGTAAAATTGTTATTAGCAGGGTCTAATTTCACACCAAACTTAGTCAGAAGATTATTTGCAATGATAAAACAGTTACAACAATTAGTATTGTCTATTACTGCAAAGTCACAAGTTACTCTTACATAACCATGTTGATGTTTAAAGAAATCAGCAGCTTTGTATCTACCAATGGGGTGTAGCACTGATCCAAAACCTTTCCAATTTTCACTTTGAAGGGGTTCAAGCTAAGACTTATATTTAATATCAATTTTCTGTAATGTATTAGTAGAAACAACAGAACCAGAAGCTCCTGTGTCCAATAATATATTAAAATTTTTACCAGAAATAATAGCTGGAACCGTGATAGGTGTCATTCTAAAGTTATCAGCTTGTATATCTTTAATGATTTCAGCATCCTCAAAATTCATTAAAGATTCATTTGAGTCCATATTTAATATTGGATTTTCAAAGATGGACAAATCATCTTCCAACATACAGACTTCATTTTCCTCACTATATGAGATATTGCTGTCATAATCACTTGATTCTTTACTTTTTTCAGTTTCAGTTTCAGATTCACATTGATTTTCAACAATATTTATATTTTTCTCACATTTTTGACCTTTAAACCAATGTTTGTTACACTTATAACAAGTATTTGCTTCATACTTTTTAGGTACTACAGGTGCAGTAGGTTTTTTCTGCTTCTCCTGAGGTGTTTTTGAATTCTGATTTTTCACAGGTTCATCATTTTGTTTATAAGTATAATACCTTGATTCATACTTATGGTTTAATAATATTTCATTGCAAATATTAATAAAGTCAGAATATTCTGTAACATTAATTGTTCTAGCTACAGCAATGTGTAAGAACGTTTAGATTTTTTTTTCTTTCTTATATATATATATATATGTGTAGATGTTAGTGCACACATGTAGAGTTTTGCACATGCTATTAGTTATGTTCTCATATTACTATTCAACCATATCTGTAGATGTTGAGTGAGATACTAACTTATATACTGGGTTATGTCTTCATCTTTTGTGCGTCTTTTCTATCTTGCTCAATAATTATTTTATTTAACCTTTAGGTAACAGCGGTAGACTATTTTTATTGAAGTCTATTCCTGTTTTTACATTAAAAGAATCTGAGGCTTCTTTCAGGTTATGGGCCCAGATTCCAAGTGAATGTCATCCAGCAATCCATTTACTATCCTGTCACCTGCACCATCAAATTTATCTGATTCATCTTTTTTGAGTTTAGACACTGCCTGACCTTCATCACCAGCTATAATGAATTCTTCTAATGATTCATCCGGTGATACACTCCGCAACATTGCTGTGCTAAGTGTAAAAAATTTTCACAAATGGAGAATAAGAATAAGGGCCTTACTCACTTATCAAGACCTTAAAAACTTGGTCTTTGGTCTTGAAACTCCGCCACCAACTGATGCTGCTCAAAAAGTCAAGCTTGAATTTCAGAAAAGAGCCAACAAAGCTACAAACATCCTTATTTCAAAACTTGACATGGTGTGGTAGCCTAAAGTTTAGTATGGCTCCTAGGTACGTAAATGGAGTTATTACGGCGTGCAAGATTGGTGTTATTATTTTTATATAAAAGGGTTTTATTTAATTTATTTGAGTTTTAAATATGAAGAAATTGGTCACGAGCGAATGCCTACACAAAACAATTTATTTTACGGAGAAAACTTATTTTTACGGTCTGAAAAGTTTATAAGTATCAAGTCGAGTCAATCAAGAACCTTGGGAAATTTTCCCAGAATTTTTACTACTTTTCTTATATTTTTAAATGAATTTTAAAGTTTTATAGAAATATTTACATTTTCAGAAATTACTTAACTTTGATGAATTTTCACGAGGTAATTAGAGCTGCGCAGACTACGAAAATTAGTTTGGAATATAAAGGGGAAGTAGCTCTATCATGTGTAATTTTTATAGATTTTTTATTATAGTTCTTAAGCTTCTAATTGAGTCCGGAAGTCCGGACGGACTCCGGACGGACTCCGCTTCGACTCTGTACGGACTCCGCTTTGACTCCGTACGGGCTGCGGATTGACTCTGGGAGAGCTCTGGAGGGGAAAACTTAGGCACGTGACTAGGAATACTTAAGCGCCTCTCAAACTCGAAATTGAGAGGGGGGACACATCATACAGCTTAATCTTTAACCACCACGGTCTCATTTTTTATTACTCAACAAATTAAAAAAAATTGTAATACCCTTATAACTTTATAAATTATATATAACATTTTAGAAATACTACTCAACAATTTAAAGCACACTTCATACAGGGTATCTTTAGAAAGGTCTTCATCGCTGGGACTTGATTATTGCTGTCTCATAAAAATTCAAATTATAATAAAAACATAAAAGTCAATCTTTACAGATCTTTCACTGGTACACATTATTTGTTGTAATCAGTATTTCTTTCTCAACAGCCACTTTCTTTAAATCTCAATAAGCGTTAAATATTTTAGAGTTTCATTATTTTTATCAATCAGATCCAAGTAGACTGGTTAGCTTAGTGATTTAGAATTCCCATTTTGTTATTTTTATTGGAAGGACGGGGTTTTCAGCTGAATCCACACATCTCCTCCGGATTCTGCTTACAGCAAGGCGACTGTAAGAGTTTACCTTACCATAGTTGGCGCCCGACATGGGGTATCGATTTCTCTAGCTTTCTTTAAAGACTTACTTGGATCAAGAACGTTATTAGCCTGCAAGAGGCTTATTTTCTGGAACTCTAATTGGATTTTTGTTATTGGCCTGCAAGAGGCTTGTTATTTTATTGATTGTTAACGCTTTTCATTACTTATTGGGATGTCTTCTTCTGCTGTTGCTTCTGGATCTCCTCAAACTCTTACTCCCCCTGTTAGGATTGTTTCTTGGGATGGCCCAAAGTTTGATGGGGAGGAGGTTAAATGGTTCATTAGCAGGTATGAAGCTGCTGCTGCTGTTGATGGTGATTCTCATGTGGATATGGTGAAGCAAGTTAGATTTTTTGTTGCTGATAGGGAGGTGGAAAAAGAGGTTATTTCTATGCAGGCATTTAAGGACAAGGATTGGGTTAAGCTTTCTAAAGCTATGGTTGATAGATGGGGTGTTAGGTTTACTATGATGGACCTCAATAAAATTGTTGGAGACTGGCAAGCAAAAGGTGGAGTTTCTTCTATTGCTGACTTCAAAAAGCTCTGTGTTCAGTTTGATGAAGTGGTGGAATATCTCATACTGGTGGATGAGTTAGTGCATGAGAATCAAGCAAAAGATTTGTTTTGCACAGCATGCAGCAGGGATATTCGTATGGACGTCTTGAAGGATCTTTCAAGAAAAGATTTGATGAAGAACTGCCTAATGGTGAGCAGAAACTGCCAGCTCTGGAGGTTATCAAGGACAACATTCAAGCCCATCTAAAGTTATTGGCGTTGGACAAATATCAAGAGTCATGCACTCAATATGTTAGCAAGGTTAGCGAAGTTTTGGCCGAAAACAACGATATTATGGTCAAAGCCCAGGAGGCCAAGAAGGCTCAAATGGGATTACCTGCTGCTAAAGTTGAGGGCAATGTAGATAATAAGATGGTCGATCATTTGGCCGATTTAACTAAACAGTTAAAAATATTTGTTCAAGAGACTCAGAAGGCCAATAAGGCCCCAATCGCTTCTTCGTCGACGTCGACTTCTTATCAGTCCAGAGGTTTTGAACGTCGAAATTATAATGGCAATAATAATGGTAACCGCTTCCCAGGCAATGGGAGAAATGGTGGGAATGGTGGTAATAGATATAGAGGTGGCTACGATGAGCCAAAGGTGTGCTCCTATTGTAGTAGGAGAGGGCACAGAGCAACAGTTTGTTTTGCTCTTGATAAGGATATGGATGCTGGGCGAGTTTTATTTGATGGTAAAGTTTATAAATTTCCTGATGGTTTGTTCATCAAGCCCAGTGATGGACAGTCTCCTTCTGATTTGGTCAGAAGAAGTTTAACGGCTGAAAGGAGAGCCAGATTTGAAGAGGTGATGGATGAAGATGTTAATGCCAAGAGTGGCAAAAATGGTAATGGTAATGGTGGTAAAGCTGACAAGGGCAAGGAGAAAGAGGTCAGTAAAGCCACATTTTCTACTTCTTTTGGTGGTTTAGAGCTGGCGACGGTTGCCCAGGTGGAGGGTAGCTGTATGGCCGGCGAATACGATGTTAATGCTGCTAGAAGAGCAGCTGCTACTAAGGCAAAAAGTAGCATTCAGAGCCAATTGAGGGCTAATCCTGGCAAGGCCAATAACAAAGTGAACCCTTACTCTAAGGACAAGAATTCTAGTGCTCAAACTGCCGCCAACAAATTGAACCCTTACTCTAAGGATGAATTATATAAAATACAGAAGGGGATTGCTGATATGGGGCCCCCTAGTTATGGCAAGTTTGATTTAAATGGTGAGCCTATGCCAGAGGATGATTCGGATTCTGAGGAGGACGTACCGTTGGCGTCTCTACCCAGACCAAGTTTTAGCGGTCCCATCCCAATGGAGGGAGTAAGAAAGACTAGCGATGGATCAGGATTAGTTCAAGAAGCTGGTGATGGAGTTAGCGTTATAGAAAGTGAAGATGTTATTATGGGGGGTGAAGATGCCTTGGTTGGACCACAAGAGGTACCCAGGGCCAAGGTTGTTAAATCAAAGGTCCAGTATGAGCGGCCAGTAGTTTCTGGTCAAGCTAATGCGATGGACGCAGTTTTGAATAGGGTGAATCAACTGCAGATTCCCTTATCTTTGGGGGAGTTATTTACGATTAGTCCGGCGCTTGCTGAAAATAAAAAGAAGCATTTGACGAGGCGTCGGGTTTCCACTGGAGAGGTGGAATATATTTGTGAAAATGCTGAAAAGTTTGGGGAAGATGTAGATACGCATTTTTCCGCTCCCCTGGGTTACCTGGTGGTAACTCTTAACGGTAAAGAAGTAAAGGCCTTGGTCGATTCAGGGTCTCAAATTAATTTAATTTCATTGGAGCAAGAGACGAGTATAGGCTTGCCAATTAAAAGTGGAACTGGGGGAAACCTCAGAGGTATTGGAGGGCATGCAACAGAGCTGATGGGTACAGCTGAGCATGTCATGTTAGGAATTGGTGGATCTGTTGGTAAGGTTCACTTTTATGTGGCCAGAGGAGCAGTCAAAACTGTTCTTGGTGGTCCTTTTTTGATGGATTTTGAGGCCAGGATAGGGTATCAAGCTGTCATGGGGATTAGTTTGGAGATCACTGGTGAAGATATGCGGAGGTTACATATGCGGTTAGTGCCTCCTGGAGATGAAGGTTGGGAAACACGGCCAGGGATTACTACTCTGTGCCAGTGTTGTGTTTGCACCAAGAAGCGGGATATAAAACGGACGGCTTCTGGTGAACTATGTTTGTTGGAAAGGGATGAATGCCCTCATTTTTTGGGGTAGCAGGGGCTGATCACTCTAATGTTGTAATCTCTCCTCAGGATGAGATCCCGGATTGCAATAGGTCAGCTCACTTGGAGATAATTCAAGTGGATTCTCAATTATTTTCTGTTAATATTACTTTGGAGTGAAAATACGTTTTGGACTTTTCTATATGTTTATTGGATTTACCCTGTTTTTCTATTAAATTTAAAACTGGTGAAAAAGGCAAAATGGGCCAAATTAGGTTGGATAAAAATTGGATGGGTATGTTTTATGGCCTCCAGCAAGAGGGTAAACTGTGAAAATCTTATCAAAACCCGATTAAAAATCTCAGAATAATTAAAACACAAAAAAATAATTTATGTGAAAATGTTATTCCGGACCTCCAGCAAGAGGGTAAACTGCAAAAATCACATCAAAACCCAATAAAAAATCTCAGTATAATTAAAACACAAAAAAATAATTTATGTGAAAATTCAATTCCGGTCCTCCAGCAAGAGGTTAAACTGCCAACTTTCTTTACGGGAATTTACTGTTGGATAAGGGAAGAAAAGGTGTTGGAAAATCTGATTATAAATTAGACAAGGGAAAGGAGAAAAGGGTAAAATTTAAAAATGAAATAAAATATTTTTCTAATTTTTCTTACTCCGATTCTGACGATGAAGAAGATTCATTTGATGAAATTTTTAATGGCGATACAAAAGTAAATGATTTATCTCAAGCTTATTTAGATGTGGACGCAGCCAAATATAAGAAAGTAGCAAATAAAGTTCGACCTATTAATGAACCGCTACCTGCTGAATTGAATCCACCCTTGAGAAGACCAAGGTTATTAAGAGATCCTTATGAAAGTCCCTTGGTAAAGAATCCGCCTGAATTTTCTGAGACGTCAAGAATCACTTTTGAGAGACTGGGTGTTTTTAATTTTGGACCTGATGGTTGGTTGTCTGGAGAAGAGAAGAAGTTGTTGTTGGATGTGATGGTCAAGCGAGAGAAGGCCATTGCTTTTGTAGAAGAGGAGAGGGGTGTGTTGAAGCATTCCTATGGGGAGCCTTACAAGATTCCTGTGGTATGTCATGAACCGTGGCAGCAGAAACAAATTCCTATTCCGGCTGCATTAAAAGAAGCCTATATTGAAGTTGCCAGAGAACAGATACGCACTGGACTGTATGAGCAATCAACGTCAAGTTATTCTAGTCCGGTATTTTGTATCAAGAAACCGAATGGCAAGCTTAGAGTCATTCATAATCTTAGGGAATTAAATAGGGTTACAATAAAGGATGCTGGGATACCGCCTAGTGCTGAGGAGTCTGTTGAAGCATTTGCAGGGAGAGTGTGTTATGGTTTGGGAGATATTATGGGTGGATATGATGAGAGAGAGTTACATCCGGACTCAAGGCCTCTCACTACATTCGATACGCCACTTGGACGTTTACAGTTAACAAGATTACCTTAAGGAGCAACAAATTTGGTTGCAGTTTATCAAGCTCAGATGGCTTGGATCCTTCAAGACAAAATTCCACAATATGCTGGAATCTTTATAGATGATGGAGGAATTAAGGGACCAACAACCGACTATGATAACCAGGTGTTGGAAGAGAATCCCGGGATACGAAAATTCATTTGGGAGTTTGCAATTATATTAGAAAGAATCTTGTTTTGAATTGAAGAGGCTGGTTTAACTATTTCCGGTTCAAAATTTTCATGTTGTGTTCCAGCCTTAGAAATATTAGGCATGTGGTATGTAGAGAGGGTAGGATTATGTCCAAGAAGAAAGTTAACAAAATTCAGTCCTGGCCAAGACCCAAGAATACAACCGAAGTTAGAGGGTTTTTAGGCGTTTGCATATATGTTAGAATGTTTATTAAGGACTTTTCTTCATTGGCAGCTCCATTGAGACGGTTAACGAGAAAGGATGCAGACTGGGAGTGGGATGAAGAGTGTGAGAAAGCATTTGTGAAGTTGAAGGAGGTTGTAGGGAAGGATTTAGTCCTGCACAAGTTGGATTATGGAAAAGATGCTGGTAGAATTTATTTAGCAGTTGATTCAAGTCAGGTTGCAGCTGGGGCGGTTTTGTCTCAGATGGATAAAGCTGGTTACATCAGGCCAGTTAGGTATGAATCTGTAGTATTTACTGAGGTCGAATCAAGATATTCTCAACAAAAATTGGAATTATGTGGTGTGGCAAAAATACTGAAGAAACTTCAGCATATTTTGTGGGTGCAACATTTTGAGTTGCAAGTGGATGCGAAATCGTTAATCCAGATGATTAATTCCCCAAGTTTACCGAGCGCACCCATGACAAGATGGGTAGCTTTTATTCAACATTTTTTGTTTGATTTAGTTCATAAGCCTGGCAAGACTTTTACTATGCCAGATGGTTTATCAAGGAGACCACCCACTGAAGAAGATTCAGACTCAGAAGAGTTCGATGAAGATATAACTATTATCAAAGCCAGCACTAAAGGAGCTGAAGACTTTCCATACCTCCCCCATGAGGTTAAACTGGCAGGACTATTGTGTTTAGATTATGGTGATGATGACCTCCACCAAGAGGATAAACTGGAAAATAGTTTTTATGTTAATAAAGGTGTTGGAAAAGGTGTAGATAAATTTGGTAGAAAGGAGGTAGAAGAAGATGTGGTGTATGTAGATGAAGATGGACTGGTAGTGTGGGATAGTAGTAAATTAAGGAATGGTGTATATGTTGGAGAATTAGAGAATTTAAATAAAAGGGTGGATAAAGAGAAAGAGGTATTACCAAATACGGTTAACGAAGGATCCAAAGGTTCAGAAGAAAAACGTCGACATAACTTGATTAAAGAATTATTTAGGGGTCAACAATTATTGGCTCATTCATGTGCAGGTGATATTGGTGATAGAGAAGTCCCTATTGTTGTTATATTAATCAATTTTCAAGATGAAGTCTGGAATTAGACTGGTTTTTATTTTTTGTTAGTCAAATATTTGTTGAATTTAGAGAGGCCAGAAGATTGTGAAGACGATGAATGGGTGGCTATCAAGAGAAAGTCAACTACGTTTTACCTATCTGGTCGACGTTTAATGAGGAGAAGGTATCCAAATCCTCAAGTAGTTATAACTCAACAGAAGGGGCAAGAATTAGTTTTGAAATCACTGCATGAAGATCTCGGGCATAGAGGCGTTGGAGAAACGTTTAGAAGAATTTCTGATCGATTTTGGTGGCCTGGCATGAAGATGGCTGTTAAACAGTGGGTTCAGTCATGCGAAGAATGTCAAAGACGAAGTTATTTAAGGCCAAAAGAACCTGGACGCGCGACCGGTGAATATACGCTCTTCGGGAGAGTTAGTTTAGATGCCGTTCATATAAAAGAGGGACGGTATAAATATTTAATTGTGGCCAGAGATGATTTATCTGGTTGGGTAGAGGCAGCGCCTTATTAATTTAACTGCCAAAAATGTGGCAGAATTTTTTTTGAATAATTGGGTATATAGGTATGGGGTGATGAAGTTGGTAAGGGTAGATGGAGGTCCTGAATTTGGAACAGAGTTTAAAGAGGCTGTATTGAAAGTTGGATCAAAGGTTAGGGTAGCAACCCCATATTATCCCGAAGCTGAAGGCATGGTTGAAAGAGGGCATCAAGTTATTAAGGATGCTTTAGTTAAAATGTGTGGGACAAGTGCCGAAAAGTGGAGGCACTATTTACCTTTAGTTTTATTTGCGGATCGAATCACTGCCAAAAGGACGACCGGATTTTTACCTTATGAACTTGTTTTTGGACAGAAAGCAGTTTTACCGGTTGATTTAGAAGCTGAATCATATCTTGGAGTTGACTGGGACATGGTCAAAACTACTGAAGAATTATTGTGTGCAAGAATGATGCAGCTAGAAAAGAAAGAAGAATATTTAGAAAAGGCATATTCACGGATGATGAAGATCCGAAATCAATCAGTCAGATATTGGGATGAGCGGTTGGCACATCGATTAAGGAAACCTTTGAACCCAGGAGATATGATCTTGGTGTATAATAGGAGTTTGAAAAGTCAGTGGGGAAAGATGTTTGCAGATAGGTGGAATGGACCGTATAAAATCAAGGAGCAAGTTTCCGGCTGTTCATATGTGTTAGAAGAGTTGGATGGAGTAGTATTGAAGAAGAGGGTAGCGGCCGATCAAGTGAAACGGATGTTTGCAGATAGGTGGAATGGACCGTATAAAATCAAGGAGCAAGTTTCCGGCGGTTCATATGTGTTAGAAGAGTTGGATGGAGTAGTATTGAAGAAGAGGGTAGCGGCCGATCAAGTGAAACAGTTCTATCCTAGAGGCACCAGGAGTGCCGAAGTCTACCTCCGCAACGAGGATAAACTATGATATCGATGAATTTTATGGATACCTCCACAACGAGGATAAACTATGATATCAATGAAATTTTATGGATACCTCCGCAATGAGGATAAACTATGATGTTTATAAAAACCTTATCAACCTCCGCAACGAGGATAAACTATCTTCTTTTTATCAAAATACTTTACTGTTGTTACACTGCATATGGGCGACGAAACTATGATGAAACTTAACGAAATTCAAGAAGACCTTCTTTGAAATTTTCAAAAACTTAAAATTCTTAAAATATGGGTGAAGATAGTGTTGGAAAATTTTTTAAAATTTATTGGAAGAAGTGTTCACAGGGGAACCTTCTTAATTTAATATTGGCAAGTGTGGGGGTAATTGATGGTCTGGCTGATCTATACACAATTACCCCATAATTTTCGTTTCTAAAATTTTCCCTGTTTCTAGTTGAATCCTGGATTTGTCTTTTAATTATAGGAAGTCCACTAAGACTATAAACTGGAACGAATCAAGAGACACCGCTCTTAACGCCCGATTCAAGATTCTTTTTATTTTATATTGTTTTTGATTTTTTTTATGTTAGATTGTGATTTCTTTTCTTTAATATATATTATGAATTATTGTAAAGGTGATGCTCACTGGTGGTCTCTAATCATTTTTATAAATTGGAGGGAGCCCACCCAGTGATCATCATTATAAAAATTATCTTCTAAAAAACTTTCATTTATTTTCTTTTCTTTTCAATTTCTCAAAATTGTGTAACCACATCAAGTTGCACTTGGATGTGGGTATGATGTCAAGGGTACGGCTCATCAAATGGCCGGGGGGCATCTTTTAAAATTTTATTTTATTACCTTTTTTATCTTTCTTTTACATTCGTTTATCTTTCTTTAAAAATTAAATTTTAACTTTTATTACAAAACTATCTTTTTCTAAAATCATTTATTTTAAATTATAAAAAAAAAAAATTAAAATTAAAAATAAATAAAATAAAATAAATAAATAAATAAAAATAAAATAAAATAAAATAAATAATATAAAAAAATAAAAATAAAAAAGTAAATAAAAATAATAATAATAATTATAATAAAATAAAAAAATAAAAAATAAAAAAAATAATCAATTAAATCAAATTTATTATTATATTTCTTAGTTTTATTTTTCAGTCTTTACTCTTTTTAGTTTTATTCATTTAGTTTAAACAGGAAACAGGGTCTAGGGGAACTCAATACCTATGGGATTTTACTTCAAGACAGCTGTTAGTCCTCCAAGACTTTAAACTGGCTACTGTTCAAGACGTTCTTTAAGGTTTTTTATACATATTTTGGATCTGTTAGTCCTCCAAGACTTTAAACTGGCTACTGTTCAAAACATTCTTTAAGGGTTTTATACGAATTTTGGAGCTGTTAGTCATCCAAAACTTTAAACTGGCTAATTTTCAAGACTTTCATTAAAGATTTTATATTTGATCTGTTAGTCCATCAAGACTTTAAACTGAATTTCAAGGATGATTAAGATTCTATGGATATTTTCGGAGATGGATTTTTTTTTATATAAATCAAATTTTAGGTCCACCAAGACCTTAAACTGGAGTGTTATCAAATGTTAGGTCCACCAAGACCTTAAACTGGTCTGTTATCAAGCTGTTGGGTCCACCATGACCTTAAACTGGATTTCTTATCGATCATATGTTTGGTCCACCATGACTTTAAACTGGTAGTTCATTCATTGTTTAGTCCACTATGACTTTAAACTGGAAAATTAATATCTGAAGGATAATTCAACATTCATTGGTCCACTATGGCCTTATACTGGATTACTTGTCGATCAAATGTTTGGTCCACTATGACATTAAACTGGATTATCAAATTTATTCAATCTTTGGTCAAGCCTAGGCCTTATTTAGGGATTTATCAAGTTATTTATGCACCTAAACAATCTTTGGTCCACCAAGACCATAAACTGGCAATCGATTATATGTTTGGTCCACCAAGACTTTAAACTGGAATTTCAATCTTGTTTGGATAACTCAATTCAATCTTTTAATTTATCACTGTCCACTAAGACCCTAAACTGGTTATTCAATTATTTCTGGAATTGGGTGCTGATAAGCTTTAGGAGGTTAAAATTTTAGGTGGTGATGATGCTAAGGAAAGCATAATGGTTAATTAGGTGAAATTTGTGGCGCTTTAACATGGTCTAAAGTTAATATTATTATTGGAAGCCTGGAAAAAGTATTTTATGGGTTTGCTGTATAGCAAAGTTTGAAAATTGTGATGAAGGAATCAGAAGTTAGGATGGTAGTTGGATTTTAGGGAATGATTTTTTTTAGTGCCTCAGTGTTAGGCCATTTTTGGTGTGAAGCTTGGAGGACCTTATGGCGAGATTGGAATCATAGAATTCGGCTCAGTGGGGGGCCCTATGAGGTTGGAATCAGGAGTATTCGGCTCATAGGAAGATCCACTTTCTCAATGCTGTGACAAGAAGGAAGACTGGTATATGGGAGTCTGAAGGGATTCAAACCTTGCTCTCAGTAGTGGAATAATCACAAGATTTATTATTTATTATTTTATGTTAAGCCAGAGAAGAAAGAAAACAACATTTATGTTGAAAGTTAAAGAAGACCAAGCAAAAAACAAAATTTTATCATGTTATACTGTTAGAAAAGATAATTTCTTTGAAATTGTTCAACATCATTATCAAAGCTTTGCATTAAAATTCTTCTTTTCATGAGGTCTTCATGGTTATTAGCTGGAGTTTCTTGAAAATAGGCCAGCATTTTTCGTTTCAACTCATTAGTAAAGTCAAGAAAAAGATAGCAATGAAAATTTGGATAATGATTGATATAGTCCGTCTTCACTCTACCAACATCATCGGTGTTGGTTATTTCGAAAGCTAGAAGTTCAAATATTTTATTAAGTCATAGGTTTAGTCAATTTTGATTAAAAGTTTTTTTTTAGTAAGATAATAGGGTCTTACATTTAGAGCCAGGAAACATAGTCTCAGCAAAGTTGGTTGGGGGCACTGGCGTTATAGGATTAGGATCTTGTGAAGGAAAAATAAGGCCGGGATCCGCTGATGAAGATTGAACTTTTGAAGCTGCTTTTGATCTTATTCGTTTTAAGAAGACAGGAATTTTTGATCGCTTTTTAGAAGTTGAGGGATCAGGGAGAGCTGCTGGTCCTAAATATACGTTTGTTTTAGAAGGAACTATTGGCCGGTTACATTTGACTTTTTTCACACGGCATAAGTCGCAAGCTGTCCTGCCAGGAAGATTAGGGTTGGACATTAAACAAGGTACCTGGTATCGAGCGCAGAGCTCACATGGAGCAACAAGTTCTTTGGAAGACATATTGATGAAGATGAATTTTATAGTTGATTAAAGAAGATGGTGGTTGAAGGTTAAAGATGAATATTGTGTTATTGTGTTCGACCACTTATGCAAAGTTTTAAGAATGGGGAACTTCTCATTTAGAGGGAGGATGTGGTAGCCTAAAGTTTAGTATGGCACCTAAGTACGTAAATGGAGTTATTAGGGCGTGCAAGATTGGTGTTATTATTTTTATATAAAAGGGTTTTATTTAATTTATTTGAGTTTTAAATATGAAGAAATTGGTCACGAGCGAATGCCTACACAAAACAATTTATTTTACGGAGAAAACTTATTTTTACGGTCTGAAAAGTTTATAAGTATCAAGTCGAGTCAATCAAGAACCTTGGGAAACTTTCCCAGATTTTTTACTACTTTTCTTATATTTTTAAATGAATTTTAAAGTTTTATAGAAATATTTACGCTTTCAGAAATTACTTAACTTTGATGAATTTTCACGAGGTAATTAGAGCTGTGCAGACTAAGAAAATTAGTTTGGAATATAAAGGGGAAGTAGCTCTATCATGTGTAATTTTTCTAGATTTTTTATTATAGTTTTTAAAGTTCTAATTGAGTCCGGAAGTCTGGACGGACTCCGTACGGACTCCGTACGTGCTCCGCTTTGACTCCGGACGGACTCCGTATGGACTCCATACGGGCTCCGCTTTGACTCGGTACGGACTCCGTACTGGCTCCGGATTGACTCTGGGAGAGCTCTGGAGGGGAAAACTTAGGCACGTGACTAGGAATACTTAAGCGCCTCTCAAACTCGAAATTGAGAGGGGGGACACATCATACAGCTTAATCTTTAACCACCACGGTCTCATTTTTTATTACTCAACAAATTAAATAAAATTGTAATACCCTTATAAATTTATAAATTATATATAACATTTTAGAAATACTAATCAACAATTTAAATTACACTTCATACAGGGTATCTTTAGAAAGGTCTTCATCGCTGGGACTTGATTATTGCTGTCTCATAAAAATTCAAATTATAATAAAAACATAAAAGTCAATCTTTACAGATCTTTCACTGGTACACCTTAATTGTTGTAATCAGTATTTCTTTCTCAACAGCCACTTTCTTTAAATCTCGATAAGTGTTAAATATTTAAGAGTTTCATTATTTTTATCAATCAGATCCAAGTAGACTGGTTAGCTTAGTGATTTAGAATTCCCATTTTGTTATTTTTATTGGAAGGATGGGGTTTTCATCTAAATCCACACATCTCCTCCGGATTCTGCTTACAAGAGTTTACCTTACCATAACGACAAATATTGCTGATTTTGTTACCGACAATCACATGGATAAACCATATCAAATTTGGACGAAACTCACTAATCAATACGCTGCTGCTAATGCCTCAAATCACGCTTCAATCTTTGCCTGCTATCATGATGTGAAGTGTCAAGAGGGAAATTTAATGGGTTTTGTCAATGATTTAAGAGCTTGAATCAATGAATTAGGATCATTAGGAGTATCAATTGAAAGTGAAAATGAATCTCATCAACTTCTAAGACAACTACCTGAATCCTATTCAACTCATAAAGCGTTGATCCTACACGCTTGTGAAGTCACTCAGACTCATCTTTCTGTCGCCAATCTCTTATCACCACTTGCTTGAATATCTGCTGAAATTGAATCAGAAAATACCACAAATTCTACTTTGGCTCTCATAAATAAAACAAAAACTAATCAGAAGCCAAAGTGGGAGTTTTGTCAGTATGGGAAACATAACCCAAAAGCAAAACACTCTGAAGAGGACTGTTTTCAACTTCATCCAAAGAAAAGAAAAAGTCAAAATGTTTTAAGTACCTCAAAACCTGATGACAATGTACATTCCAATATTAGCTGTGTTCCTGCAAAATTTTTCAAGGCCAATGTATCTAAAAAATCATCAAAACAGCTTATTTTTGATAGTGGCCCGACTGTTCATATGATCAAACAGTGCTCACATTTTAAATCTTATCAACATTTCTGTCGCCCCATTAAACTTGGAAATGATCCTACCATTTACAGTACAGGCAAAGGATCAGTCAACATAGTTACTCCAAGAGAAGTAATTACTCTCACCGACTGCTTACATGTTCCTGAAATAAGTCAAAATTTAATTGGAATTGGCCCTTTTATTTCTCACATCTGCAATCAAAATGTTAACGCTAAAGGGTACATTACCATCAGCAAATCAAAAAAACTCATTTTAGATGGGAATTGGGACAATTCTGAGGGACTTATTGTACTGAATGCACGTTTTGGTGAGCAGTTTGTTCCCACCATAAAATCATTTTTGGCATCAAACTCACAAAATCTTTGGCATTACAGATTAGGGCATTCAAATTCTCAGTATATGAATAAATTAAAATCCAAAATTGTTTTTAAATTCACTGGCAATTTTTATTTTTGTGAGCCGCTGTGGTGATCCAAAGCTGGGTAGGCCTTTGGAGTGCATATTTGGGGGTATTTGGTATGTAGGGTGTTATTGAGGTTATGGTGTTATTAGTGGATTTTTTCATCTTTAGGTGGTAGTTAGTAGTGTTTATGGAGGCTTAATATAGGGTCAATTATTATGTCTCAGCTTAATGTCCTTTCTTTTCTCTTCATTTTGGTATCCCTTATGGGTGGTTACCTTGTTTTATAGGGTAGTTATGGTTTTGTTATTGGTATTTATTGGAAGTTTATTGCTTAGTGGTGCTAATGTAGGCTTAGGCTAGGGTAACTTATTATGTCTCAGCTTATTGTCCTTCATTTTCTTTTCACTTTGGTATGTCTTATGTGTGTTTATCTTGTTTATTAGTGAAGTTATGAGTTTTTAGGGGTTGTATGGGTGTTTTAGGGCCTAGAAGCGGCACGCCCGTCCCCAAGCGTCCCTCCCGCTCCTAAGCGGAGCCGCCTCCAAGCGGCCTGTCCGCCTGGGCACTGGGGAGGCGCTAAAATGCACTTTTATGCATGAAAAAGGCTGGGAAAGCTGGATTTTGGGTAGGGAATTGGTCAGGATGGTCTGTGCACTGGCTGTATGATGCGTGTGTAGGAAGATTTTTAGGGGAAGCATCTGATATCTTTATCTCATCGCCTCTTGGTTCCTCACTGTCTCATTGGCTTGTGTTTTGTTGGAATTTATTACTGTTCATTTCAACTATTTCTAGTAGTCTGTCTGGGACTATTACCTTCACTTTTAAAGGGGTCAAGTGTGTTTAATTAGAGGGTCTAGCAAACAGAACTCCAATTTGCTGCAACAGATAAATCTCACTTGTTTTTCTAAAGGGACAAGGTATTTTCTCTCTGGTTTTTCTCCAACTCCCTTGGTCAAGGCCTATAGCAAGCACTATAGGATTGTCTACACTGCGTGTAGAGGCAAAACATTGCCATAGCCCTTTTTATGGTGTTGTACCTAGAGGTAGTCAATTCTTAGAATATTTACATTGAAATTTAAGTGGAAAAATCACACCGGCTTCTTATGGAGGTGCCTCATATTACTTCAAAATAATCTATTCTTACACCTCTTATCATTTCATTTTCCTACTCTCTAATAAATCTGATACCTTCAAAACGTCTTGCAATTTAAAACACAAATTGAAAATTTATCAAATCTTAAAGTTGGAAATTTTGTTTGTGACGGAGGAACTGAATTTATAAATAAAAGTTTTAAAGACTTGAGTGCTGAAAGCAGTTTTAAAATGATTGTTACTTCACCATATACCCCGCAACAGAATCCGATTGCTGAGCGGGGAAATAGAATAACAACCGAAATTGCTAACACTACGCAATATAGGGGGTGGACTTGCTAGCAAGTCCTCAACCTGAACTCAGATGGAACTCAGATGGAACTCAGACTGAACTCATACTGAACCCATACTGAACTCTACTTGAACACCCACCTAAAACTGTTCTGCTGAGTGGTGTTCATCCCTGATTGTATGGTTCCTTTATCAATAGCTCAATGTGTGTTCAATCTATGGTGAGTTTGGGTCCAAGGTTGCGGACTTGCTAGCAAGTCCGCCCCCCATATTGTGTGGTGTAAAGCGATTCTTTTTTTGCCAAAATTCCCATTGAGTTTTGGGGTGAAGCTGTTAATACAGAAGTATAAATTGAAAATAGATTACCCTGTGCCTCAATCAAATTTAAAACACCATTCAACATGAGATTTGGTCGAGACCTAAAAATTAATCACTTAAAAGTTTTTGGCTGCACTGCTTACGCTTTGATTGAAAAATCTAAAAGGGGAGGAAAATTTTTCCCAAACTCAGTCAAATGCTGTTTTCTTGGTTATGCTGAATATACATTGTTTTATTGTCTACTTCGCTTGGATAATTTTTCAATCATTTATTCACATAACGTTAAATTTGATGAATCATCATTCCCAATTCAAGATTTTTCAGATAATTATACTTCATCAAAATTGTTTTTAGACAATGTAATTGTGTCCACAGTGGATTTTCATAATCAAGAAGAATCAAATCCATCATCCTCAGATGAGTCCAGTCAAAATAACAATGTGGAATCCCCACCTATAAATAAGTATTGGGATTATCAATGGACCCCCAATGTGGCACCCAAAGACATTAATTCATCTATCAACACCAGTAAAATTATTGAAACAGGTAAACACAGAGTTCCGAGAAATTTAAATACAGCTGTCTCAATCAAAAATTACCTTAGCTCTACCAACTCAATTAAGTCTTACTCTCTTCATGACGAAATTCCCGATGTTCATATGTCTGATCCACTAACATATTTTGAAGCAATTAATAAAAGAGATGGAGATGCATGGATAGAAGCTATTGATCAAGAATTAAATATGCTTAAGAATAAAAATGTTTTTGAATTTGTTGATCAACCTAGTGATACACCTTCAATAGGCTCAGTTTGGGTTTTCAAAATAAAAAGGGATGCTGATGGAAATGTTCAAAAGTATAAGGCAGGATTGTGTGCTAGGGGTTGTTCTCAGAAGTCTGGAGTAAACTATTTTGAAACTTTTGCACCAACTGGGCGACTTGCAACCTTGCGTGTTCTTATTAGTCTTGCTACTTGTGAAAACTGGGATTTCATTCAGATGAATGTGAAAGGTGCAATTCTTTATGGAAAAACCAATTAAGATGTCTATGAATGTTCCATTGGGAATGGAGAAACCTTCAAATCTCAATAAACCGGTTTTATTATTAAAACGATCACTTTATGGTTTGAAACAAGCTTCAAGATGCTGGTACTCAGAATTAATCACATTTTTCAATTACCTAAATTTCTATCCATAAGCCGCAGATCCTTGTCTATTCATCCATGAAAGCTCTACTCATCCTTGCTATGTACATGTACATGTAGATGATCTTTCCATATTTGGTAAAGACATTACATGGTTTAAAGATGCCATCTGTTCTAAATTTGATATGGAGGATTTAGGGGATGTGAAGCTCATACTGGGAATGAGGTTTACAAGAGATTTCTTGAAAGGTACTTTATCACTATGCCAAGATCAAGAAATTAAGAACTTTCTCATTTCCTATGATATGCTCAATTGTAAGCCAACTAACACACCAATGCAAATGAATACTCAGTTGATAACAGCTAATGAAGAGGAAATTACTGCATTTTCTTCTCTCAATATTAATTATCAAAGAGCCATTCGAAGACTCAATTATATCACTCAATCCACCTGCCCTGATATTCCATTTATTAACAGTCAGTTAGCTCAACATCTCAATGCGCCTGGTATTAAAAATTGGCTTGCTTTCAAGAGAGTACTTTGCTATTTTAAAGGGACTTGCAATTTGTCACTTTCTTTTCATTCTGATACTGTTTTTGAGAATGAAGGTCATCACAGTTATTCACTCCAAACGGGTTTTGATGACGCCGATTGGGCTGGTTGTCAAATTACTTGTCATTCAACCACTGGCTATGTGTTTATCATCAATGGCACTGCTGTTAGCTGGCGCTGAAAAAAGCAACACACAGTTGCACTTAGTACAACAGAAGCTGAATCAAAGGTGACAGTGGATGCAGCACAAGAAGCCATATGGATTCAAACTCTTTTTAATGACCTCGGTTTTGACTTCAAGTCTTCATCTAAACTATTTTCTGATAACCAGGGTTGTATTGCATTGTGTATAAATCTTATGTTTCATGCTAGGACTAAACATGTTGAAATAAAATTTCATTGGATTAGAGAACAAGTGATGAATGGGAAAATTAATTTACAATATACGCCTTTCACCAACATGATTGCAGATGTTTTCACCAAAGCTCTTAGTAAGGAGAAATTTAAATTCTTCATTGATAAAATTAGTTTGGCAGATATGGTTGATAGCAAGGAGGGGTGTAAGAACGTTTAGATTTTTCTTTTCTTTATTTTATATATATATATATGTGTAGATGTTAGTGAACACGTGTAGAGTTATGCACATGTTCTTAGTTAAGTTATCATATTACTATTCAACCATATCTGTAGATTTTGAGCAAGATACTAACTTATATACTGGGCTATGTCTTCATCTTTTGCACATCTCTTCTATCTCTCTCAATAATTATTTTATTTTACCTTTAGGTAACAGCGGCACATAGACCTTATTCAGTGGCAGACAATTTTTATTGACGTCTGTTCCTGTTTTTAAATTAAAAGAATCTAAGGCTTCTTTCACAATGTCTCTGACAGATATAGGTAATTTGTATATTATCTTATCTTTACATAAGTTAAAATCCATATTAGGCTCAATGGCTTTTAATATTTTATTTAAATTCATTAAAAATACCATAGGTTTGTCACCATTCAACGGATTGTACCTAGTTTTCTCATAAAGTCTCTGCTGAGTAAGCCTGAATTTAGAACCTCCAAGTTGTTTTTCAATTAGTTGTTTCCATTCAGCCCAAGAGTAATCTTTACCCTCACTTAAAACAGCTTCAAACCATAAAAAGCAAAATCCTTAAATGAAGAAATTAATTTTGATGTTATTTCTTCATCTTGTAACTTATATGAGAACTTTAAATTGTGAATTGTTTTTATAAAATGTTGCCAATCAGAGCTGGATTCCCCATCATAAGTTGGGTACTTATCTATTTTAGGCCAGTTCTTCTTATTGGATTTTATCTCACTAATCTTAGGTAAATTCAATAACTCATTTACTCTTGATAAAACATCTTGTATTTCCTCCTGTAAAGATTTGTGACTTACATTTTCAGATTTGACACTACCACCAGATGGTTTTAGTTGTGGTGGTATAGGGAAGGATTAAGATTCACTTTTTCCAATGAAAGGATTATTATTATATTGAGTATACTTGTCAGCCTAAATATCCTTAGGACTGAGTATTTCTTATGCTTAAAATAAGATAACCTTAAGTAGATTAAGCCTATATCTTAAAAATAAGGTTAAAATAATAATATATATTATTTTATTATATATATATATAATTATTATTCTATTATATAATTTATAATAGTTTAAATAGCTTATCCATGGCCTAATAATACTTATTAAGGTGTTAATGGAGTCATAATATACTTGTCTTAAGTGATATGAAGTAATTATTGACATACATAAGCTTATATGTATACATAAATCTCATATTCAGTGAAATATGCAGTATATTATGTATATTTAGGTATATAAGTGGGTTTTAGCCCCTTAATAGCCTATAACCTTTGTTTTTCTGCTTATTTTAGGTCATATGGACGATATCAGTGGACTCACAACGCCTACAGAAGCATAGACACCTATATCAGGCGCATACACCCAGTTTGGACAACTAAAATTACTTCCTTGGATGGTTATTCACAGATTTATGGGTTGGAAGGATGTTTCTGGGTTAATGTGGATGCTTGGGGGTGTTATTGGGGGCTTGGAAATTTTATTTGTTTCCTTTATATGCTTTTAGTTTCATTAAATCTCTTTTTGATTATTTATTTTACCTGTTTCTTTATGGTATCCGCTTTTATCTGGGTTTTCTATTTATGGTATGGATCTGTGTTATTATTAATAGTGATGGAGGGTCCTTACTGGAGGTCTGTGTGTTTAAACTTCTTGAAGTGAACGCCATGGGGAGGTGATGGGCCCTCACAGTGCTGTAATTTCCGGGGATAGCAGTGCCATCATCTGGATTGAAGGTCTGTGCACTCCAGTGGATTTGGGTATAAGTAAGGAGGGATTTTGACGGTTTATTATCATAATTCAATTACTACAATTCAAACCAACACTACAATACAATTATTATCATTCAGAAATATATTATAAAGCCACTATAAATTGATATTATCTTTATATAAGCTATAACTATATTTTATTCTTCTATTTTCCACCACTAGCACACATTTAAATCCAAGTATTGTGAGTTTTATTTGAGTATAACTATTCTATTAGTCTTCCCCTGAGGTTTAATCATTAAATAATTTATTAATAAGTAGTAGGACCATAAAATAACACTATTATATTATACTTATATACTAGACTATACTGACAATTGGGGGTCTTTCCTTATATTTTACTTATTATTTAGTATAAGCCTTGGGACATGATTTTTACCTAGTATAGCTCAAAATTAACCAAATATTTGGGTCTGCTGCATATAATTGGGTCATTATAACTCATTGATTGCGGAAAAGAACCCTTAAAATAATTGTACTAATTTTTTATCATAAAGATTAGATATTTACAGTAGTAACTGTACCCAATATAAACCCAATTTCACTTGGTATTTGGACACCAATATAACACCCAATTAAATTGGTATTTGGCTAAAGCTTGGTAAGCTAATTATTCACCCTTATAGAGGTCTAGTTAAACTTATTATTATATTTTTAACAGATTTATTCGAATTTTTCTTACATTTTATTTAAATAAATAAAGATATAAATTCAGGGTAAGCTCCATTGCTTTTTTATCAGTAATATAATTGCTAATATTATTTGTCTACTAATTCCATAGAGTTTTTTTGTAGACGTAAAATATTGTCATTTTTAACAATATGAGTGCTCCCCAGGACAGTGTAAGTGAAAAGCCTGCTTATAATACCAGGTCTAAAGCTAACAAAAACTTTCCAGGACATCACCATGGAGGGACAACAGTACCCCCAGCCAGAAAGCATGAGTATAGAGGAAAAGGACGCCCTCTTAAAAAAGATAACTATAAAAAAGATGTCTCCTCCTCTTCAGGATCAACTGTCCCACCTGGCCAAACAGGTTCTGAAGTTGGAGGAATCAAAATCTCTCATGTTCAAAGAAGTAGAGCAGTTGCAAAACAATTGCAAGGTAGGGTTTCAGCAGATGAATCAGGCAATGGCAGAATTAAAAGGAGGCCAGCCCAGTCAATCAAATCAGCAACCCCCTACCCAAGGAGGGTCCACTCACTCCCAGAAGAAAATCCTGGTAGACAAATGGAAATGGGACTGGTTTCACCAACAGTGGACAAGCCAAAATTGCAACAGGGATCCACCCCCTCATCTGACTTCCTCAGCTCACCCTTACAAGGGAAAAAAGCGCCAAAAATCAGGACTGGCAACCATCCCTTGGTAAGTAAATTACCTTCTCAGATTGGACATAATACTGATAATTACAATATAGGTAATTCTATTGATGTTAAATCTGTACAAAAAATAGAGGAGGATTTAAGAAATTTAGGTTTTAGAGTAGATACACCTGAATTGTCTTTTGTCCACAATAACAGTACTATTTACAATGATAATACAGTTAATCCTCAGTTGCAACCACCTACTAGTGAGATGAGAAGTTCACAGGAGAGTGAGAGAATTGAAAAGGAGGACATGGAATATTTTAACAATAATCCAACTGTCCATAGAATTGTTTCAGCATCATGGAATAGAATGACTGATTGTGAGGAACAGACAGTTAAGCTCACTAGTGATACAATTTCATCCTTGACATTAAACATTTCTCAATTAGCAACACAAAACAAAGAATTAGAGAAAGAACATTTGTCTCTAACTCTTAAATATGATTCATTGAGTAGTAAATATAATGACCTTTCAAACAAATTTTGTGAGTTAGAAAAATTATATGAAACACATTTATTAAAAACTGAATCAAGAACAAAGTTATCTTTTGCCCAGACAAATCAAAGTTTCTCTGAGTTGCTACAAAGATTAACTAAAGTTGAGATTGAAACTGCCAATCTACTAATGAACCAGGATAATCATAAGTATAATCAATATAATAATAATCCTTTCATTGGAAAAAGTGAATCTCATTCCTTCCCTATACCACCACAATTAAAACCATCTGGTGGTAGTGTCAAATCTGAAAATGTAAGTCACAAATCTGTGCAGGAAGAAATACAAAAGCATTTACCAAAAGTAAATGAGTTGTTGAATTTACCTAAGATTAGTGAGATAAAATCCAATCAGAAAAACTGGCCTAAGATAGATCAGTACCCAACTTATGATGGGGAAGCCAGCTCTGATTGGCAACATTTTCTTCAAAGAATTGACAACTTGAAATTCTCATATAAGTTACCAGATGAAGAGATAACATCAAAATTAATTTCTTTATTTAAGGATGTTGCTTTATTATGGTTTGAAGCTGTCTTAAGTGAGGGTAGAGACTACTCTTGGGCTGAATGGAAACAACTTATTGAAAAACAATTTGGAGGTTCTAAATTCAGGCTTACTCAGCAGAGACTGTATGAGAAGACTAGGTATAATCCGTTGAATGGTGACAAACCTATGGTATTTTTAATGAATTTAAACAAAATATTAAAAGCCATTGAGCCTCATATGGATTTTAACTTATGGAAAGATAAGATAATATACAAATTACCTATATCTGTCAGAGACATTGTTGTAGCTAGAACATTAAATGTTACTGAATATTCTGACTTTATTAATATTTGCAATGAAATATTATTAAACCATAAGTATGAATCAAGGTATTCCACTTATAAGCAAAATGTTGAACCTGTAAAAACTCAGAATTCAAAAACAATTCAGGAGAAGCAGAAAAAACCTACTGCACCTGTAGTACCTAAAAAGTATGAAACAAATACTTGTTATAAGTGTAACAAACCTTGGGTCAAAGGTCACAAATGTGAGAAAAACATAAATATTGTTGAAAATCAACGTGAATCTGAAACTGAAACTGAAAAAAGTAAAGAATCAAGTGATTATGACAGCAATATCTCATATAGTGATAAAAATGAAGTCTGTATGTTGGAAGATGATTTGTCCATCTTTGAAAATCCAATATTAAATATGGACTCAAATGAATCTTTAATGAATTTTGAGGATGCTGAAATCATTAAGGATATACAAGCTGATAACTTTATAATGACACCTATCACGGTTCCAGCTATCATTTCTGGTGAAAATGTTAATATAGTATTGGACACAGGAGCTGCTGGTTCAGTTGTTTCCACTAATACATTGCAGAAAATTGATAGTGAATATAAGTTTAAGCTTGAACCACTTCAGAATAAAAATTGGAGAGGTTTTGGATCAGTACTACACCCCATTGGTAAATACAAAGCTGCTGTTTTCTTTAAACACCAACATGGTTATGTAAGGGTAACTTGTGACTTTGTAGTAATGGATAATACTAACTGTAGTAACTGTTTTATCATTGGAAATGATATTCTGACTAAATTTGGTGTAAAATTAGACCCTGCTAATAACAATTTTACAATTGGCATGAATGGTAAAAGGAAATTTAAAATAAACTCTTTTAACACAGTGTTACACATTGAGTCAGTAACAAATTCCCCATCTAAAGGAAGAGAATCCAATGAGATGGAACTTCTGGAAACAGAAATTTCAAAAGCATCATTTGGCACTCAGATAAGTGAAACTGAGAAAGATAATATTTTGGAATTAATTAAAGCTTTTCCAATGGCTTTTGCACATGGTACAAATGAACTTGGCCTTGTAAAAGATCATGAAATGAAAATTAGTTTAACCTGTGATATGGATAATATTCCTGCTAGTCTTAAAAAGAAACCATACCCTGCTTCACCAATGAAGAGGAAAGACATAGAGGATAATATTAAGATGTTATTAAAAATGAACATTCTTGAGAAGGTTGAAACTACACCAAAATATTGTGTAATATCCCCAGTGCTAATTTCTTATGAACAAGATAAAGCAAGACTATGCGGTGATTATAGAGCATTAAATACATTTACAGTAGATGATATTTATCCCTTGCCAAGGATTGCCTCTATACATGCTACCCTTAAAGGTGCTAAATATATAAGTTGCCTAGATGGAAATAAAGGGTACCATCAAATTCCTGTTGAAAAGAATTCACAGAACTTTTTGTTGATAACAACACACATGGGATTTTTTAAGTATGTCAGAATGCCATTTGGACCAAAAAATGCTCCATCAGTATTTCAGAAGTTAATGGATATAACATTCCATAATGAAATGATTGAGGGATGGTTAATGGTATACATTGATGATATCATAGTGTTCTCTAAATCTTTTGATGAACACTTAATCCATTTAAGGAAAGTATTTCAGAAAATGGATGAAATAAAAATTACCCTTGCATTGAAAAAATGTAAATTTGGGTTTGAATCTTTAAAAGTGCTTGGTCATATTGTATCTGGCTTACAAATATGTGTAGACCAAAATAAAGTGGCTGAAATAAATAATATTGGCATTCCTCAAAATGTGAAGGATGTACAATCTTTTCTTGGAATGTGTGGTTATTATAGACTATATATTAAAAACTACCAATCAATTGCTGCACCACTGACCACACTGATAAAGAAATCAGAAGCTTTCATTTGGAATAATGAAAGACAACAAGCTTTTAATAAGTTGAAAGAATGTTTAATGACAGCTCCTATCTTGGGATTACCAGATTTCCAATTACCTTTTGTATTATATACAGATGCAAGTTTTATTGGACTAGGTGCTGCTTTGCATCAAAAACAACTTATTGAAGGTAAAATGTCAGAAGTAGTAATCTGCTATATTTCACGTACTCTGAAAGTGGTGAATTGAAACATGGTGCTACTCAACTTGAATGTTTGGCAGTAGTATGGGCTCTTGAAATGCTACATTATTACCTTGAAGACCGAAAATTGGAGTTAATAACTGACTGTAGTGCAGTTAAGTCACTCTTAAACATGAAAACTCCTAATAGACACATGTTTAGATGGCAATTAGCTGTACAAGAATACAGAGGATGGATGACTATTACACATAGAGCAGGAACCTTGCACTCTAATGTAGATCTGTTATCTAGAGTACCTCTGCCTAATAATGATGATAATCCTGCTTATGTTCCTGAGTCAGAGATTATTAACATTTATGGCATTTATATTGTAGATCTTGAGGATGAATTTATGCAATCAATTCTTGATAATTATAATTCAGATCCTGACTTAAGTAAATTAACTACAATATTAAATGATCCATCTAATGCTTCAATGAATGTTTTAATAAAAACATTACCAATTAGGTATAAAGAGGCATTAGAAAAAGGAAAATTTTCCATTGAGGATGGTTTTATATATTACAGGAAAAAATTAAGTAATGTAATTGTAATTCCCCCTTCAATGAAGGAGTTAATGTTAAGTATATGTCATGATGATATATTAGCAGGTCATTTTGACTACCATAAAACATTAACCAGAAAAAAAACACAGCCTGGTGGATTAACATGTCTGAGGATGTTCAGAAATATGTTGAAACATGTGATTCTTGTCAAAAATCTAAAAGATTAACAGGAAAAAGAGCTGGTTTATTACAACAAATTGAGCAACCAAAAGCTCCATGGGAAATCATTAACATGGACTTTGTAACAGGTTTTCCAATAGCAGGGCATAAGAGTTATAGCTCCTGCTGGGTAATTGTAGATAGATTTACAAAGATGTGTAAATTTATTCCTACCCACAACGAGGTTTCTGCAAAGGACTTAGATTTTTTATGGTGGACACAAATGTTAAATACAGCAGGTTTCCCCAAAGCAATAGTTTCTGACAGAGATCCTAAATTTACTTCTGAGTTCTGGACGTCACTTATGGATGTTTCAGAGTGTCAATTAAAACTTTCTACAGCACACCATCCACAAACTGATGGGCTAGCAGAAAGAATGATACAAACCTTAGAAGATATGATAAGAAGATACTGTGCTTTTGGTCTTAATTTTAAAGACAATGACAAATTCACGCATGATTGGGTAACCCTTATCCCAGGTTTAGAATTTGCATATAATAGTACAGTACATTCTGTCACTGGCAAAAAGCCATTTGAGTTATGGTTGGGTTATGTACCTAATACCCCTGCTAAAACTCTTAATAAGTTACCTAGATTGGATATCCATCCAGGTACTACATCTTTTCTTCAGATGCAGTAATTTTGCAGAAAACATGCTCAAGAATGGATAAATAAGGCTTTTGAGTATGAAAAGAAAAGATGGGATAAAGCCCATAAAGAACAAATGTTCAAAGAGGGTGATGAAGTCCTTATTTCAACGCTACATTTCAATTTAAATGGTAATGTTAAATTGAAGGATCCATTCATTGGACCATTTATAGTTAAAAAGATGGTTGGTAATAATGCTGTTGAGGTTATTCTATATGCACCATATGATAGAAAACATCCAGTATTTCCTATTTCTCTTATAAAACCATACCATTTTAATGATACTGCTCTATTTCCAAGAAGATCAGGAAGGCATAAACAGCAAACTGAAGAAATAGTTGAAAAGGCAGAAATTGAAAAGATACTTAAAAAGAGACACCTTACTAAAGAAAAGTGAGTTGAGTATCTAATAAGATTTAAAAATAAATCAAGTGAATATGACCAGTGGATTCCAAAAAATAAAATCTCTGATCTTAAAAATCTCTTGAAAAAATTTAAATCTAAATAATACTGTTCATTCAGTATATGTATTATAAAAATTATTTTTTATTTTTATTTTTATTTTATTATTTCACTCCTTAGTTTTAATTAAAATGTCTTAACAATTTTTTTTATTGTTTTTTTTTGGGGTGAGGGAGTGTCAGCCTAAATATCCTTAGGACTGAGTATTTCTTATGCTTAAAATAAGATAACCTTAAGTAGATTAAGCTTATATCTTAAAAATAAGGTTAAAACACTTATATATATTATTTTATTATATATATATATAATTATTATTCTATTATATAATTTATAATAGTTTAAATAGCTTATCCATGGCCTAATAATACTTATTAAGGTGTTAATGGAGTCATAATATACTTGTCTTAAGTGATATGAAGTAATTATTGACATACATAAGCTTATATGTATACATAAATCTCATATTCAGTGAAATATGCAGTATATTATGTATATTTAGGTATATAAGTGGATTTTAGCCCCTTAATAGCCTATAACCTTTGTTTTTCTGCTTATTTTAGGTCATATGGACGATATCAGTGGACTCACAACGCCTACAGAAGCATAGACACCTATATCAGGCGCATACACCCAGTTTGGACAACTAAAATTACTTCCTTGGATGGTTATTCACAGATTTATGGGTTGGAAGGATGTTTCTGGGTTAATGTGGATGCTTGGGGATGTTATTGGGGGCTTGGACATTTTATTTGTTTCGTTTATATGCTTTTAGTTTCATTAAATCTCTTTTTGATTATTTATTTTACCTGTTTCTTTATGGTATCCACTTTTGTCGGTCAGTCGTCTAGAAGAAGGTAAGGAAAAGAGGAGAAAAGGAGGAAAAAAGGAGGAGGACAAGGGAAAAGATAAAAGAAATAAACTATAATAGAATATTTAATTTATTTAAAAGGAAAACAACGGCGAGTAATTTGAGAGATGACAAAACTTAGACTTTATTAATAATAATATTATTTAAGGTAAGTGTTCTGCACGGCAAACACTTTTAATTACTGTAAGACTTAAAGCAACCTTTAAATTGTTATATAGAATTTTAATTAGAATTGTATTACTAATAAAAAAATATAAACGTAATAAAATTGTATTTAATTTGTGGAGTGTATAATAAGTGATGATGCTACAGGGGATTATCCAAGGCCCTTTTATAGGCAATGGGTCCTTTGAAGCGCCACTATATTTGTAAATACAATAATTAGAATAGAATAAAACAGATATATAAAAGAGTAAATGAAACATAACAATGTAGAGAAAAATATGAAACAAATAATTAAAACCCCAATTAAGAATCCAATTTTCCCGCCATTAATTCCCAAATCAGTAAGTAAAAATAGTGAATAACTAAACAAGATTGGAACATAGGAACTATGAGAAAAATAATTCCAAAAAGATGGTACAGTCTGATTTAAGGATATTTTAAGTGAAACAAAAAATACTTTGACGCAACAAAACATGTAATTAATCTCAATTTAGTATAAATTAATTAATTGGTTTTTCCTGACACAATCAAGGGTCAAAAGAAGCATCATTAATTATTGTTTAGTATTATGTGAAAGGTGTTATTTAATATATAAATTTAAATAATTAATTTAAATATATTATAAGTCAACTTTACACTTATAATTATAATATATGTTTTTCAATTAATTAAATATAAATTTATAATTATTAAATACATAAAAATGCGCCATTATTTGTAGAATATATTATATTATGTTCAATTTAACTGTATATAAAAATTTATATAACCAATAAAATTAATATAACACTTGTATATAATAAAATACTTATATAATTTTATTATGCAATAAAATATTAATTTATATTCATTAAATACAATTCTTACCCACTCTTTCAGGTTTTATAAGTTACATATCATTTACTGGACTCCTGGAATAGCCTGGCTGACACTCCCTCACTCTAAAAAAAACAATAAAAAAAATGCTAAGATTTTTTCTTTTTGTATTTTTTCAACAGAGTAGGCAGATTTGAAATTTCCTTGCCAGGTATCCATGCATCATGTTAAGATGATTTGTTCTTATATCTCAATAAATATTCAGTACCTCTTTCAGAAGTGATAATTCTATCATTGATAATTTTATCAATATCTGCTGTTTCTGTGACTTCCTGAGGGTTCTTCTTAGGTCTTCCTCTTCTTTTTGGAAATAAGTCACTGTTGGAAGTATAAGGCTTAAGCAAAGAAATGGGAAAGACAGGATGCTTCCTATCATATGGAGAATACAATACAACTTCTACTGCATTATCACCAACCATTCTTTTAACAACAAATGGTCCTACAAAAGGATCTTTTAATTTGTGGTTACCTTGTAAATTGAAATGGACAGTAGAGATCAACACTTCATCACCCTTGTTAAATGTGTATTCTTTATGGGATTTATCCCATCTTTTCTTTTCATATTCAAATGCTTTATAAATACAGCTCTGAGCATGTTTTCTGCATAGCTGTTGCATTTGCATAAACGATTTTACACCAGGGTGTAGTTCCAACTTAGGTAATTTATTATTGAGAATCTGAGCAGGAGTGTTTGGGACATAACCTAACCAAAGCTCAAAAGGCTTTTTCTCAGTGACAGAATGAACAGTGCTATTATATGCAAATTCAAGACCAGGCAAAAGAGTGACCCAATCATGAGTAAATCTGTCATTGTCTTTATATTCTAAACCAAAGGCACAATACCTTCTAATCATATCTTCCAGAGTTTGAATCATTCTTTCAGCTAGACCATCAGTATGAGGATGGTGATCTGTAGACAATTTTAACTCACAGCCACAAATATCCATCAAAGAGGTCCAAAACTCAGAAGTGAATTTTGGATCCCTATCAGAGATAATGGCCTTTGGAAAACCAATAATATTAAAGATGTAAGACCACCATAAGAAAGCTAATTCTTTGGTGGACACATCTTTGTGGCTTGGAATAAATTTGCACATTTTTGTGAATCTATCCACTATTACCCAACAAGAGTTAAAGCTGTCTTTACCTGCAACAGGAAGACCAGTGACAAAATCCATATTAATGATTTGCCAGGGAGCACTAGGTGCTTCAATATGTTGTAATAACCCTGCTCTCTTACCTGTTAACCTTTTAGATTTTTGGCAGGAATCACAAGATTCAACATATAATTTTGTGTCTTCAGACATATTAGCCCACCATGCAGTGTTTTTGATTCTAATCAATGTTTTTTCAAGATCAAAATGACCAGCTAATATGTCATAATGACAAAGTTTGAGGATAGTTTCTTTCATTGAAGGAGGAATAACAATTACATTGGTAAGCTTCCTTCTATAATATATATAACCATCTTCAATAGAGAACTTTCCTTTATTTAAAGCATTTTGGTACTTTGCAGGAAGAGTTTTTATTAATGCTTGAATTGAAGCATTCTTAGGATCATTTAAGATAGTAACCAATTTATTTAAATCAGAATCTTTATCATATGAGTCCAGTATTAACTGTAATAACTCCTCTTCCATATCAACTATAAATATACCATGGATATGAACAGTATTATCTTCAGGTAAATAAGCAGGATTTGAGTCATTATTTGGCAGAGGCAATCTGGAGAGCATATCAACATTAGAGTGAACATTTCCAGCTCTATGGATAATTGTCATCCTTCCTCTGTATTCTTGAACAGCAAGTTGCCACCTGAACATATGTCTGTTAGGTGTCTTTAGGTTTAAGAGAGACTTCACAGCACTACAGTCAGTTACCAACTCAAATTTTTGGTCATCCAAATAGTAATGAAGTTTCTCAAGAGCCCAAACAACTGCTAAGCACTCCAATTGAGTGGCACCATATTTCAATTCACTATTTCTTAAGGTTCTTGAAATATAACAAATTACAACTTCTGAGGATTTATCATTAATAATTTGCTTTTGGTGAAGGGCAGCACCCAGACCAATAAAGCTAGCATCTGTATAAAGGACAAATGGCTTGTTAAAATCTGGAAGAGCCAATATAGGGGCTGTCATTAAGGAACCTTTTTAATGTATCAAAAGCTTTTTGACAGTCATTATTCCAGAGAAAAGCAGCATCTTTTCTGGTCAGTTTTGTAAGAGGCAAGGCTATGACCTGATAATTTTTAATATATTGTCTATAATAGCCACACATACCCAAAAAACTTTGGATTTCTCTTACAGAAGTTGGTGCTTTCACATTTTGAATGGCAGCGACTTTATTATGGTCTACACAAATTTGTAAGCCTGACACAACATGGCCAAGGACTTTCAAAGATTGAAAACCAAATTTACACTTTTTTAAAGATAAGGTCATATTGATATCATCCATTTTTTGGAAAACTCTATTCAAGTGAATCATATGCTCATCAAAAGTTTTAGAAAAACAATAATATCATCAATATAAACCATGAGCCAACCTTCAATAATGTCTTGATGGAAAGTGTTATACATAACCTTTTGGAAAACTGAAGGAGCATTTTTAGGGCCAAATGGCATCCTAACATACTTATATATTCCCATATGAGTAGCAATAAGCAAAAAATTTTGAGAATTTTTCTCAACTGGAACTTGATGATAACCTTTATTACCATCCAGACAACTAATAAATTTTGCACCTTGCAAGGTAGCATGTATTGAATTAATTCTGGGTAAAGGATAAATATCATCAACAGTATAAGTATTTAAAGCTCTGTAATCTCCACATAATCTTGCTTTATCTTTTTCATAAGAAATCAAGACTGGGGAGATGACACAATATTTGGGGGTGACATCCACTTTCTCAATGATATTCATTTTCAATAATGTTTCAATATTATCTTCAATATCTTTTCTTTTTGATGGAGAAGCAGGATATGGTTTTTTCTTAAGGGTAGGAGGAATATCACTCAAATTACAGGATAAGGTAATTTTCATCTCTTCCTGAACAATTCCCAAGACATGAGACCCATGAGCAAAAGCCATAGGGAAAGAGGTAATAGAGGCAACAATAGAATCCTTTTGCTCACCAGTCAACTGATCACCAAAAGAAGCGGTATTTATTTCATGTAATAAATCATCCATTTCAGTTGTTTTTCTACCTTTACACTGGATTAGTGAGTTACAAGATTTCAACAAATACCCAGAAGTTCTAGGAGAGGAAATTTTGAATTTCCTTTTCCCATTCATTCCTAAGGTAAAGCAATTATTTGCTGGGTCCAGTTTCACACCAAACATGGTTAAAATATCATTTCCCATAATAAACCAATTGCTTAAATTATCATTTTTCATGACAACAAACTCACAAATAGCTCTGAAAAAACCACCATTATATTTGAAGAATACAGAGGTTTTGTATTTGCCAATAGGAAATAAGGTAGAACCATACCCTCTCAATTTTTCAGAAGTTATAGGTAATAATTTACTCAAATATTCCATATCCACTGAAGCCAAAGCTTTTTCAGATACTACACTTCCTCCAGCACCAGAATCAAGAACTACATCAACATTTTTACCATTAATGATAAAAGGTGCCTTTAAAGGGGATATTGGAATAGAATTGTTAGTAATATATTTAATTATCTCAGAATTTTCTATTGAAGATAAATTCAATACACAATCTTCAGATATATTATTTAAATAATGGACATCATGTTCCAACATTAAAACATCTTTAACAGATTCATTGTCATAGGAGATATTACTTTCACAGTCACTAGAAGAATTATTGACATCAAGTTCAACTTCATCAGTGTCTTCATTTTGTTCAACAAGATGAATTTTCTTGTCACAAACATGACCCTTCTGCCACGGTTTGTTACATTTATAACAAGTATTTGTTGCATATTTTTTAGGTGCAACTGGGGCAGAGGGTTTACTAGATTTTTCTGGGAGCTTTATAGAAGGTTTATTCTGATCATTATAAAATTTACCAAGGTAATTCTTTGGTTCATATCTATGGTTGAGCAGTACTTCATTACAGATATTAATGAAAGAAGAATTTTCCCTTACATGCTCAGTTCTAGCCACAATCAAATCCCTAAGAGAATTTGGTAATTTATACAAGATTTTATCTCTCCAAATATCATAATCCATCTTTGGATCAATTTCTCTAAGGATTTTAGTTATTTTCATCAGAAAAACAATGGGCTTTTCAACAGAGGAGGATACATATCTAGTATTCTCATACAGTCTCTGTTGAGCTAACCTGAATTTTGAACCACCAAACTGATTCTCAATCAAGTATTTCCAATCATTCCATGTATAATGATTGTTATCTAAAAGAACAGATTCATACCACATCAAGGCTACATTGGAAAATAAAGAAATTAGCTTAGAAACAATTTCCTCATCAGGTAAGTTATAAGATCTCTTTAAATTATCAATTCTTTGGATAAAGTGTTGCCAATCAGAGGAAAAATCACCATCAAAGGTAGGATATTGGTCTAACTTAGGCCAATTTTTCTGACTACTGGGATGGTCCACTTTTTGGTTTGAATTATTCATTATTAATAATTCCTGAAGTTTAGCCAGGTGTTCAGAAATTTTATTATTTACAGAAACAGCTGGTGCACGACCATCACAAGATTTTTTGCTAGTAGCAAAAGATTTTACAGACTCATTGTAAGTTTGTTTAATGGATGAAATATGAGGAAGAAAGGATGAACTTCGCTCAGGTTTTTTCCCTTTATTTTTATGCAGCTTATTGAAAGAAATCTCATTTAATTCATTATTGATGGTTAAGGTTGAGAACTTTTCCTGCAGGTCAGACACATAGTTTCTTATTCTTGGGATTTCAGACATCTGGTCATTTACTTTTGCAAGAGATAGAACATTTCTGTCCTCAGAAACTGAGTGTTTGGTACTTAGTGCATGGAAATCATTTTTTAGCTTTTTAAACTCATTTTGCAGAGATTTTATTTCATTCTTTAATGAATAATTTTCCTCAATAAGGGGTTTCAATTCACTCAAGGTCTTATGTAGACTGATATTTCTATCTGAGATAGCTCTATGGTCACTTCTTATTTGTTTTTGTTGACTAAGAACAATATTCAAGGTTTCTTTGATTTTTAAATAAGCTGTATCTTTTACAGAAGAACTCACTTTACATTGCAAGTGTAAATTATTTAATCTATCATTTTCATGGATTAACACATCTCTCACATGTTTGTCTTTCACAATATTAAAATCAAGGGTATCTTTCAATATTTCCTCAGAAGTTTTTTCAATTAAGGTATAGATTTCAGGGGGAACAGAATCATTTTTAATTGCAAGAGAAGGATTAATTAAAGATGTAGAAGTAAAATGTAAAGGTTCATCAAATGAAAATTTGCTAATTACATCAATAGGGCTACTAGTTACAGGAAGCTGTCTTTTAACAGGTTTAACTGTTCTTTCACCATGTTCAATAATATTACCTGCAGAAGAAGATTTATTAGAAAACATACCCAAGTGACTATCAACCAAATTACATTCTATGGAAGAGGAGGATACTTCCCCTGGGACTGGGTTTGGGATTGTGCTTGGGCCTTCTTTCTCCTGCCTTGTTGGTAGGGATGAGGAGGTGGATGGAAATTGGGTGTTCTGGATGGGCCATGCTGATGATGAGGAGGGTGTTGCACATTCTGTTGGTAGTGACTCATTAGATAATCCCATTTCCATTGCTCTACTTCCATAGTATTTAGATTTTGGATGGTTGATCTGGGTGGCTGTGAAGGTTGAGCCTGAGACTGAGGCTGATTGGGAGGCAACTGAGTAGGGGCCTGGGCCTGAATCTGGTTCCTGAGTTCTTGAACCTGATCCCACAAGGTGTCTACCTTTGCTTTGTACGTCATATTTTCTGTCTTAAACTCTTTTATATGACTGGATAGGTTGCTGATTTGTTGTGGCAGAGGAAGCTTTTTTATTTTGAAGCCTTTTGGAAGACCTTCTTGAGGCACTAGAGGCTTTACTTCCTTCTGTGGTACTGGGGGAAGGGGGTTTGGTTTGTTTACATTTCCTGTCATTTCCACATCCTGAAGTATGTGAATTCTTTGTGTTACCATAAGATTTTTTATGTCCAACTTTAGAAGAACTTACAGTGTCAGCATCATAGTCAATTTCAATTTCATCCACTTGCATGTTATCCATTTTGTCAGCCAAATTGTTGGACATACTAGTGGGAAGATTTTAATTTACTTCTTATTTTTTTAAAAAAATATAAAAGTTAGTTAATAATTGCTCCAAATAATAAAAAAAAATTTTATTAATTAAATTATAGAAAAAAATTTTTCAATATAAAGTAATAATTATAAAAAATTAATTTTTTTTTTAAAAAATGGATTGCAAGGTTAAATTGGGAATAAACAATCAAGTAATTCAACTAATTAATTACCAATATTAAATATGGCAATATATTTGGGACTAAGCACAAAGTACTTTTAATTCAACCAAAATTAACAATAATTAATAATAAAAAAAAATTAAATTAATAAATCAATTTGTATTAATAAAAAATGTTAATTCTTCTAGGACTAAGAGGATTTAACAATCTATAATGGTCAACTAGGAAAAAATAATTTTAATAATTGAACACTTACACTCAGTGAATCAGCAATTAAGCCATAATCACTGTTATTGCAGTAAAAATATAGTAATATAAGTGAGAGGTGCAAAGGTGAACTTACTATAGTGATCGAAAAATCACTTCAAAATAATATAAGAATTAATATAATATAAAACTAAGAAATCGAACCCAAGTTCAAAACACAGTCGCGGCAAAAGTTTTGTTTTTGCTAGGTGGTCTGTGTGTTTTGTCGTTCGTCGCCAGGCTTGATCGTCATTGTCGTTTGGAAAGGTCCCCAGTTGTTGGTCAGTCGTCTAGAAGAAGGTAAGGAAAAGAGGAGAAAAGGAGTAAAAAAGGAGGAGGACAAGGGAAAAGATAAATGAAACAAACTATAATAGAATATTTAATTTATTTAAAAGGAAAACAACAGCGAGTAATTTGAGAGATGACAAAACTTAGACTTTATTAATAATAATATTATTTAAGGTAAGGGTTCTGCGCGGCAAACACTTTTAATTACTATCAGACTTAAAGCAACCTTTAAATTGTTATATAGAATTTTAATTAGAATTGTATTACTAATAAAAAATATAAATGTAATAAAATTGTATTTAATTTGTGGAGTGTATAATAAGTGATGATGCTACAGGGGATTATCCAAGGCCCTTTTATAGGCAATGGGTCCTTTGAAGCGCCACTATATTTGTAAATACAATAATTAGAATAGAATAAAACAAATATATCAAAGGGTAAATGAAACATAACAATGTAGAGAAAAATATGAAACAAATAATTAAAACCCCAATTAAGAATCCAATTTTCCCGCCATTAATTCCCAAATCAGTAAGTAAAAATAGTGAATAACTAAACAAGATTGGAACATAGGAACTATGAGAAAAATAATTCCAAAAAGATGGTACAGTCTGATTTAAGGATATTTTAAGTGAAACAAAAAATAATTTGACGCAACAAAACATGTAATTAATCTCAATTTAGTATAAATTAATTAATTGGTTTTTCCTGACACAATTAAGGGTCAAAAGAAGCGTCATTAATTATTGTTTAGTATTATGTGAAAGGTGTTATTTAATATATAAATTTAAATAATTAATTTAAATATATTATAAGTCAACTTTACACTTATAATTATAATATATGTTTTTCAATTAATTAAATATAAATTTATAATTATTAAATACATAAAAATGCGCCATTATTTGTAGAATATATTATATTATGTTCAATTTAACTGTATATAAAAATTTATATAACCAATAAAATTAATATAACACTTGTATATAATAAAATACTTATATAATTTTATTATGCAATAAAATATTAATTTATATTCATTAAATACAATTCTTACCCACTCTTTCAGGTTTTATAAGTTACATATCATTTACTGGACTCCTGGAATAGCCTGGCTGACAGCTTTTATCTGGGTTTTCTATTTATGGTATGGATCTGTGTTATTATTAATAGTGATGGAGGGTCCTTACTGGAGGTCTGGGTGTTGAAACTGCTTGAAGTAGACGCCATAGGGAGGTGATGGGCCCTCACATTGCTGTAATTGCCGGGGATAGCAGTAACATCATCTGGATTGAAGGTCTGTGCACTCCAGTGGATTTGTGTATAAGTAAGGAGGGATTTTGACGGTTTATTATCATCATTCAATTACTACAATTCAAATCAACACTACAATACAATTATTAGCATTCAGAAATATATTATAAAGCCACTATAAATTGATATTATCTTTATGTAAGCTATAACTATATTTTATTCTTCTATTTTCCACCACTAGCACGCATTTAAATCCAAGTATTGTGAGTTTTATTTGAGTATAACTATTATATTAGTCTTCCCCTGAGGTTTAATCACTAAATCATTTATTAATAAGTAGTAGGACCATAAAATAACACTATTATATCATACTTATATACTAGACTATACTGACAATACTTATGATTATCCTGGTTCATTAGTAGATTGGCAGTTTCAATCTCAACTTTAGTTAATCTTTGTAGCAGCTCAGAGACACTTTGATTTGTCTAGGCAAAAGATAACTTAGTTTTTGATTCAGTTTTCAACAAGTGTGCTTCATACAATTTTTCCAACTCACAGAATTTGTTTGAAAGTTCACTATATTTGTTACTCAATGAATCATATTTAAGATTTAGAGACAAATGTTTTTTTCTCTAATTCTTTATTACGTGTTCCCAGTTGAGAAATATTTAATTTCAAGGATTAAATTTTATCACTTGTGAGCTTAACTGTCTGTTCCTCACAATTAGTCATTCTATTCCACAATACTGAAACAATTCTATGGAAAGCTGGATTATTGTTAAAATACTCCATGTCTTCCTTTTCAATTCTCTCACTCTCTTGTGAACTTCTAATCTCACTAGTAAGTGGTGGAGACTGAGGATTAACTGTATTATTATTATGAATAGTACTGTTATTGTGGACAACAAACAAGTCAGGTGTATCTACATCAAAACCTAAATTTCTTAAATCTTCCTCTATTTTCTGCACAGATTTGACATCAATAATATTACCTATATTGTAATTATCAGTATTGTGTTTAATCTGAGAGGATAATCAACTTACCAAGGGATAGGTTCCAGTCCTTATTTTTGGTGCTTTTTTCTTTGCATGGGTGAGCTGAGGAAGTCTGATGAGGTGGAGGATCCCTGTTGCAGCTGTGGCTGGACCATTGTTGATTAAACCAGTCCCACTTCCATTTGTCGACCAGGATTTTCTCCTGGGAGTGATGTGACCCTCCTGGGGTAGCGGGTTGCTTACTTGGCTGGCCTCCCTTTAGCTCTGCCAGAGTTTGATTCCTTTGTTGGAATCCTACCTTGCAATTGTTCTTCAATTGCTCTACCTCCTTGAGCATGAGTGACTTGGATTCCTCCAGCTTCAGGACCTGTTTTGCAAGATGGGATAGTTGATCCTGCAGAGGAGGAGACATCTTTTTTATGGTAATCTTTTTTAATAGGGTGTATTTTTCTTCTATACTCGTTTGCTCTGCCTGGGGGTATGACTGACCCTCCATGGTTATGTCCTGGAGCAATGTTTTTGTTAGCTTTAGACCTGGTATTATAAGCAGGCTTTTCACTTACACTGTCCTGGGGAGCACTCATATTGACAAGAATAACAATATATCACGTCTACAGAAAGGAAAACCTATATGGAATTAGTAGACAAAAAGTATTAGCAATGTTAATACTAATAAAAAAAGCACAGGAGCTTACCCTGAATTTAAATTTTTATTTATTTAAATAAAATATAAGAAAATTCAAAAAAATCTGTTAAAAATATAATTATAAGTTTAACTAGACCTTTATAAGGGTGAATAATTAGCTTACCAAGCCTTAACCAAATACCAATTTAATTGGGTGTTATATTGGTGACCAAATACCAAGTGAAATTGGGTTTATATTGGGTACAGTTACTACTGTAAATACCTAATTTTTTATTATAAAAATTAGTAAAATTATTATAGAGGTTCTTTTCCACAATCAATGAGCTATGATGACCCACTAATATGCAGCAGACCCAAATATTTGGTTTTTTTTGAGCTATACTAAAGTAAAAATCACGCCCTAAGGCTTATACTAAAAAATCAATAATAATCAAGGAAAGACCCCAAATTGTCAGTATGTCTAGTATATAAGTATGATTTAATAGTATTTATTAATGGTCCTACTACTTATTGATAAATGATTTAATGATTAAACCTCAGGGGAAGACTAATAAAATAGTTATACTCAAATAAAACTCACAATACTTGGATTTAAATGCGTGCTTAGTGGTGGAAAATAGATAAATAGAATATACTTATAGCTTATATAATGATAATATCAACTTATAAAGGCTTTATAATATATTTCTAAAGAATAATAATTTTATTGAAGTGTTTTTTTTTGAATTTTAGTAAGAAATTGATAATGAATAACCCGTCAAATCCCTTCTTACTTATACCAAAATCCCCTGGAGTGCACAGACCTTCAATCCAGATGATGTCACTGCTATCCATGGAAATTACAGCACTGTGAGGGCCCATCACCTCCCCATGGCGTCCACTTCAAGTAGATTCAACACCCAGACCTCCATTAAGGTCCCTCCATCACAATAAATGCTAACACAGACCCAAAACATAATTAGAAAATCCAGATAAAAGCAGATACCATAAAGAAACAGGTAAAATAACTAATACAAAGGGGATAAAATAAAACCCAAAGCATATAAAGGAAACAAATGAAATTTTCAAGCCCAAATAACATCCCCAAGCATCCACATTAACCCAGAAATGACCTCCCAACCCATAAATCCATGAATATCCATCCAAGGAAGCAGATTAAGCTGTCCAAACTGAGTGTATGTGCCTGAAATAGGTGTATATGCTTCTGTAGGAATTGTGGATCCATGTATTACATCCATATGACCTATAATAAGCAGAAAAACAAAGGTTATAGGCTATTAAGAGGTTAAAACCCACTTATAGACCTAAATATACAGAATATACTGCATATTTCACTGAATATGAGCTTTATGTATACATTTAAGCTTATGTATGTCAATAATTACTTAATATCACTTATGATAAGTATATTATTACTCTATTAACACCTTAAGAAGTATTATTAGGCTATGGATAAGCTATTTAAACTTCTATAAGTTATATAATAGTGTAATAATTATATATATATGTATTATAATCATATATATAAGTGTTTTAACCTTATTTTTAAGATATAAGCTTAATGTACTTAAGTTTATCTTATATAAAGTATAAGAAATACTCAGTCCTAGGGATATCTAGGCTGAAAAAAATAATAAGTGATAAAAAATGTGTCCTTAAAAGCTGAAGATGAGTTTTCCCTCCTTATGTGAACAAATTATATGGATAAGTTGATTGAAATTGAAAAAAAAATTAAAATTAAATATTAATTGCATCTGTGTGCAACTATAGAAGGCTTTCGCTCCTCAAATTATACTTCGTGAAATCCTATAAAAATTAGCTTTAAAAAAATATGTAAGTTTTAATTAAAAGAATGTGAAAATGCTTTGTCATCATTTGTACAATATATTGCTGTGTAAAAACTTGTTGCATATATGCCTTATGCAAGTTTCTTCATGCCATGTACCAGGATTCAGTAACTTGCATGTTTCTATAGGCATTACTGTAAGTGAATTTTCATCTAAGTGGAAAACTTTCTGCTTCTCTCCTTCCACTTACAAGAAACAGGTGATTATAATTAGCTTTCCATATGTTTCACTTAAAAGGTTTTTATTTTGGTTTGTCTCTTATACTTGTTTCTTAAGTAAATATATTAATTTCACTTTAAATATTAGTTCAACTTTTAGGGAATACATTTTTCTCAATAATTAGGTTTTCCACAAAAGTAACTTGTTTACATATTACTAACTTATATTTTTGGTATTTTACTCTCTTTTTTAATCTCTTTAAAAAATAAAAAATCGAGCTGATGATTTTTTTTAACTCTTGGAAGCTTGATCTCTAACTTGTCATAGTATAATCAAAAAGCTAATTTTTGGTTAGCATCTAAATTTTATATTTGTTCCTCTTTCTCTTTTTATTTTTTTCTTTCAATTTAAATAATACTTATTTTTCTACAATAATCTATTCCTAAAAATTCAAATTGACAGATTAGTTGTCCATAATAGATCAATCAACTCCTACCAAAGGATTTTTTTTAAATTTCAAGTAAGAGTATCTTTTTTTCACTATTTCATTTTTTAAATTTTTATTATTCTCAATCATTAAATATTAAATAATTAAATAAAATTTATTATCATAGTATCCACATGTGTATGGGATCAATTTTTTTCTACATATCAATAATTTATTGTATTGGCCTCCTGTAATTCTATTAATGGTAAAGGTATAGTTGATTTTGCTTAAAGTAACTATAACTTTCAACATTATAAATTATGGATATCTGGTGGTTTGATATATTATTGATACATAGAGAAAAATTAAATAAAGCATCAACACATACTTATGTATTATTTCTGTATTTTTCATAGTAATCGGGGATTGGATTTAAGCTTCACATTTAATTGTTTATGTTTATGGTATAGTTGAATCTTGTGTGCGAAATGCCTATGGAAGAATACTATAATGTAAGAAATAGAATGAAACTTTAATTCCAAATACTTGATTAACATTTTAAATGCAGCTAATACTCATGTTTTCTACATGCATGTTTGATATGGTTTTTTATTTAACATTAATAATATGATGATTATTTTAAGAGGTCTTATTTTTAACCATTGCATTATTTTTCACTTTTTATTTATTTATTTTTGAATTAAATTAATTTCTTATCCACTACACTACAAGATGCAGACTTAAAAAATTTTGTTTATAAAGAAAAATCAACACTGAGGAAAAAAATAAAACAACAAGCATGCAAAAAACATCAAGAATGCATTACTTATGGTTGAAAATTAAGGTATTGAGACAGATGGAAAGATGGAAAAATATTTTTCTAGAAGTTTTGCAAAACAATTAGTTAATCCAGAATTGTATTTGATTTTGAATTCTTGCTGTTATATTTTCCATCTGAACTGCTCCTTGATTTCCATTGTGATAGTGAAAAAAATTTCTATTGAAGATCTCATTCAATTAAACATGCTTGAAGCAAAAATTCACTGCATCAATGACTTTTTTATGGAGGGTCATCTAGAAGAAGGAGAAGAAGAAGAAGAAGAAAATGAAGAGGAGAAGGAAGAAATTAATGCAGAATTACAAAAGGTGGTAAGATAATAAAAAGAATAGAAATCGCAATATATCTAAATCAAAGAAGAGAAATGCAACGAAAAATATTGAGGAATAACACAAAAGTGAGGATTGGTTTAGTTTTAAATATTTAATTAAATAAGTAATGTCTTCTCTGCGTGTTTAACAAATCTTATTATTAATAAACTTAGAGCAACCTTGTATTTATTATTGAGTATTGATATTAGAATTGTAATGCTAATAAAAATAAAAAAAATGTATTGTAAGTATTTAAAATGTGTGTAATATAAGTGATAAGTGATCAGGCTACAGGGGGTTATCCAAGGCCTTTATATAGGCAAGGGGCCCTCTGAAGTACCACCTTAATGTATATACAAAGTAAGATTAAAAAAAATAATATGTAACCAATCTTGAGTAAGTGTAAGGGGAAACCCATGATACAATTAACTAAGACACATGAGTAAGAGTGTCAGCCAGGCTACTAGGGTTACCCAGTGAAATAATTAATTATTTACTGGATGAAGCCGCACCTTATCATTTTAATTATTGTTTAATTATAAATTAGTTACATTAAAATTATTTATAATAAATTAACTAATTACAGAATGATAAAATTAAATGAATAATTAAAATTAAATATAAAATTGTCCATTATATTTTTTCTCTAACACCGTGCTCATTTGACAGGTTGGAAGAAAGAAAGATTTATATTAAAAAATAGATTTTAAATTAAAATATGATTTTAATATTCAAATAATATTAAATATATACAAAAAATTCAAATTTATTATTTAGAATTGACTTCTACAGTAAATATTAAATAAATTGATGTATTTCTGACATACTCTGTAAATACATCCTTTTGACGCCTTCTTTTTAGAACAACTTTATTATTTGAAAATACTCCTTCTGGAATATTCTTTTTCTCTCTCTCATACTACTATTTTCATAATTTTATTGCCGTGCCTTGTCCCTCCTTTGCCTATATAAGGTCTCTCTTTTTGTTGTTTTTTAATCATTCCATTATTACCTTACTTTATTACCACAACTACAATAGAACACTTATCTCTTATATTTTATATCTTTAGTATTTACAAGGATGTAATTCTAATCTATAGCTTATATTGATATTTTAAATTTACCTCTTATCATTGAGTAAAATCATCTTTGATTGAGAAATACGTACCAAATTGTTGAGAATCCATTTTAACCCTTAAAATCCTCGTAAAACTTCATACCAAATCTTCTAGACCAAAAGCGCACCTTGACAATTGGGAACCTTTCCGAAATATTGACGGCGCAAAATTAATTGAGGCGTAATCAAAGGGACCATCGGTGTACAAGTACCTGTAAAGGAGGAGAGAAGGCGAGAAAACGAAGAACGTCATACGCCACGTGACAAATGTTTTTGCTGCGAACGGGAATTGAACTGCACTCCAAAACTTAGGTTCATATACTGACTAAAAGTCGTATATATCGTGGTAATTATTGTTATTACTATTTGTGGGTTACTCTTTACTCTTCATTTACTACATATTTTCTTTTACTCAGCACTCTGTAAGTGGAATTAATTTGCTCAGTTTGCAGGGGGAGGTGTCTGGTAATTAGGAATTTATTTTTATTATTATATTTTTTTTTATTTTTCCTGGTTGACCATAATAGAGCAATAAGTGTTCTTAGTCCCAGAAGTAATAAAATAATTATATTTTAATATTAATTATTATAATTTTTCAGTTGACATTTGTCCTGATTAATTTAAATTTTAATTGTTCCATTTAACAAATTGTCCTGACAATAATATTTTTTTTAATTAATAAATAATTCATATTTAATTACTTCAGTTGACTTTGAGACCTGGTAGTTCAATAATTTTTTTTTAATTAATAAAACTCATATTTAATAACTTCAGTTGACATTAAGTCCTGGTAGTTAAGTGATCAGTTAATAAAATTTTAAATAAAAAATTTATATTTAATTACTTCAGTTGACATTAAGTCCTGGTAGTTAAGTTATCAGTTTAATAAAATTTTGTTAAATTAATAAAGTTTCATATTTGATTACTTCAGTTGACAATAAGTCCTGGTAATAAATTAGTCGATTTAAATCCTGAAAATAAATAATTAAAAATTAATAATAAAAATTTTAATTTAATTCTACAGTTGATTATATTATAATCCTGGTTTTAAATTTTTTTTTAATAAATTAATTTTATTTAAGTTGATTTTTATCCTAAAAAGATTTTTTTTTATTATTTTTATTTTATTTCTGTTAAATAAAAATTAAAAATAAAGACTAATTAATCTTATTGTCTCCTTTTTTCATTTCAGTTAAATCTTTAAATGACTGACCAAAGTGGTTTTGCTGCACGTGAAGAAGAACTAGACTTAATTGATTATGATGAGCCTACTTCTGTAAGTTCTCCTTTAACATGAAGAATTTCTCAAACTAATAAATCCTTGCCCCAAACAGGATGTAGAGATGGAAGAAGTAGAAATCTTAGTGGACACATCTCAGGATCAGAAGCCTATGATAAACCCACCAGAAGAGCTTCCAAAAGGCTTCAAGATAAAAAAGATGCCGTTGTCTCAGCAGGTAAAGAATCTGTCTACTCAAATAAAGGAGTTAAGGACAGAAAGCTTGATACTAAAGGTAAGGGTAGATGCCTTGGAAGAAAAGGTGAGAAGAACAGATACTTTTCTCCAAGAGAAGAAGAAACCTCTTCCTCCCAGGGATCAACAACAATTGGCTCCCCAGTCCCAAGAGAAGGTGGATGTGTCCAAGTGGCAGTGGGACTGGCTAAACACTCAGTGGGACTACTTGGCTCAAAACCAGCATCAGTTACCTCAGGTAGGTCCATCAAGGCCCACCCAGGTCAACCCCACTCCTCCCCACTATTATCAAGGAGGTAAAAGAAGAAGGAAGCCCAATATGGTAATACCCAGCAAACCCTGATATGTCCCTCTATTGATTCTCAAGTGCCTTTTCTTGTGGCTGACTCTGTTCCTTCAGGTAAATCTGGAAGGGAGGATAAAACTTTGAGACCTATAGAGGCTGGGAATAGTAGACAGATATCTCATGTATCTAATCCATTACTTTTAATTGCTACCTCAATGATTAATACTGATATGGCTGTGATTGATGAAACTCTTGACCCTGAGTTCTATGAGAGTCTGGAAAGTTACTCAGTTTCCTTATTGAGAAACACTCCAGATGTAGCAAGAATTAATGATGAGCACTTGAGAGATATTATTGCAAAGCAAAATCATATAATGAACAATATGAAATTGACTCAGAGATATAATAGTTTGTTAACTGATCAGTGTTATCAAGCATTAAGAAGTGAAGCACAAAGAGTCTCTGATGAATTGTCTCATTACAAAGCAACCCATGAAAAGAAAGTCGCTTTATGGCAAAATATAAAAAATGATTTGTCTAAACTAAAAGATACTGTATCTGCCTGTTGCCAGGAAGTAGAGATAGATAAGATAAATCTGAAAAGATTGAATGATAATTTGTCATCTTTTCAATATAAAAATCAATTATCTTTTGCAACTATCAATGAGAGTTTATCTAGTCTTCGAAGAATGAAAACAAGACTAACAACCATTGAAGAAACATTGAACTCATTGTTAAATGACCAAAAATATTCTGACATTTCTGTGAAGGAACATATAGTGCAGGATGCTCAAATAGTACCTGTAGCTAGTTCATCTAAAGTAAAAATAGCTCCAGAAATACCTGTTGATAACACTGAGTTTCCATCAAAAACTGATGATGCACCAGGATCTGCAACAGAAGGATTAAAAAATGAGATTTCAGCACAATTAGAGAAATTACAGCTTCTTCTTACTCAGAAACAAGCTAGTACTAAGGAGACTCCTTCAAATCAAAAGAATTGGCCAAAACTTGACCAGTACCCAACATTTGATGGTGATTCTTCCTCTGATTGGCAACAATTTATTTGCAGAATTGATAACTTAAAAAATTCTTACAAACTCCCAGATGAGGAAATTGTGTCCAAGTTAATTTCTTTGTTCACTAATGTTGCCCTGATGTGGTATGAATCTGTTCTCCTGGATGGGAATGACTACTCATGGGAGGATTGGAAGAAATCAATTAAAGCACAATCTGGTGGCTCCAAGTTCAGAATGGCTCAACAAAGGCAGTATGAGGAAACTAGATATAGCTCTTCTACTGATAAACCTATTGAGTTTTTAATGAAACTTGTAAAAATCTTAAGGGCAATGGACCCAAATATGGAGTTTGATTTATGGAAGGACAGGATCCTCTATAAATTACCAATGTCTTTGAGAGACTTGATAGTGGCTAGGACTGAGTTCTCCAAAGAACCCTCTTCTTTCATTAATACTTGCAATGAGATACTTCTAAACAATAAGTATGATTCCAGAAGATTCATTCCTAGGACCCCTTTGGAGAAACCCTCCACTTAACAACAGAAACCTCTGGAAAAGGTTGGTAAACCTTCTTCCCCTGTTGCACCAAAGAAGTATGCAAAAAACACTTGCTTCAAGTGCAAAAAGCCTTGGCAGAAAGGACATGTTTGTGACAAGAAGATAAATCTTGTGGAACAAACAGAGGAGCATGCTTATGACACAGTGGCACTGGATGATACATCAAGTTATTGTGCCAGCAATATTTCATATGAATCTCAACAAGAAATCTTGATGCTGGAAGAGGATATCCATTATTTAAATACTATTGACATTAATAATAATGATTTATCTACAGTTGAAGATGCTGAGATCATAAAGAACATTGAGGATAGCTCAATTATTATTGCCCCTCTTAAGGCACCAGTATTGATCAATGGAACCAGCATTGAAGTTGTTCTGGATTCTGGAGCTGGAGGAAGTGTAGTATCTAAAAGAGCACTTGCTTCAGTAGATCAAGACTATAAATCTAAACTGATGTCTATCATTTCTGAAAATTGGAGAGGGTATGTCTCTGTTTTTTCCCCCATTGGTAAATACAAAGCCACAGTGTTTTTTTAATATAACCATGGTTTTGTAAGAGCTATTTGTGATTTTGTTGTCATGAAAAATGATAACTTGAGCAATTGGTTTATTGTAGGGAATGATATTTTAACCAAGTATGGCATAAAATTGGAACCTTCAAACCAATGTTTCACAATGGGGATGAATGGGAAGAGAAAATTTAAGATTTCCTCCCCTAAAAAATTATTAAAACCAGAATTGAACACAAGTCATTCTGTGGTTCAATATAAAGGAAGATCTACAAAAGAAATGCATGCCCTTATGTCTGAAGTTGACAATGCTTCTTTTGGAGAACAACTTTCTGGTGAGGATAAGATTCCATCATCAACTTGATAAAATATTTTCCTATGGCCTTTGCTCATGGGTCACATGAACTGGAATTAGTTAAAGAGGAAATGAAACTTTCATTCTCTTGCCCATTAACTGATATACCACCTATTTTAAAGAAGAAGCCTTATCCTGCTTCTCCCACAAAGAGAAAAGATATTGAAGACAATATCTCTACCCTTTTAAAAATGAATATTATTGAAAAGGTAGTTGAAACACCTAAATATTGTGTTATCTCACCTGTCCTAATTTCTTATGAGAAAGATAAAGCCAGGTTATGTGGTGATTATAGAGCACTAAACACTTATATTGTTGATGATATCTACCCTTTACCTAGAATCAGCTCTATACATGCTACTTTACAGGGTGCTAAATATATCAGCTGTTTGGATGGTAACAAGGGATATCACCAGGTACCTGTTGAGAAAAATTCTCAGAATTTTCTGATGATTGCTACTCATATGGGTATTTATAAGTATGTTAGGATGCCATTTGTCCCGAAAAATTCTCCTTCAGTTTTCCAAAAGGTTATGGATAACACATTCCATCAAGAGATAATTGGAGGATGGCTGATAGTTTATATTGATGATATCATTATATTTTCAAAAACATTTGAGGACCATCTCAACCACCTGTGTAAAGTATTCCAGAAAATGGATGAAATAAATATGACACTTGCTTTGAAGAAATGTAAATTTGGTTTCCATTCTTTAAATGTTCTTGGTCATGTTGTTTCAGGCTTACAGATATGTGTTGACCAGAACAAAGTGGCAGCCATACAACAGGTGAAGGCTCCTACAACAGTGAGAGAGCTCCAAAATTTTTTGGGAATGTGTGGATACTATAGGCTATATATTAAAAAGTACCAAGTCATAGCTTTACCCCTTACCCAATTAACTAGAAAGGATGTTGCTTTTGTCTGGAATAGTGAAAGACAAAGAGCCTTTGACACTATGAAACACTGTTTGATGTCAGCACCAATTCTTGCTTTACCTGACTTTAATCAACCATTTGTTTTGTACACTGATGCCAGTTTCATTGGTCTTGGTGCTGCCCTCCATCAAAAACAAGTGATAAATGATAAAGTTTCAGAAGTAGTAATTTATTATATTTCAAGAACCTTGAGAAATAGTGAATTGAACTATGGTGCTACTCAATTAGAGTGTTTAGCTGTAGTATGGGCTCTAGAAAAGCTTCATTATTACCTAGATGACCAGAAATTTGAACTTTTCACTGACTGCAGTGCAGTTAAATCCCTTTTAAACTTGAAAACACCTAACAGACATATGTTCAGATGGCAGCTGGCTTTTCAAGAGTACAGAGGGAGAATGACAATTATTCATAGGGCTGGTATTGTTAACTCAAATGTGGATATGTTATCTAGGTTACCTTTGCCAAATAATGACTCTAATCCTGTGTATGATCCTAAGGACGAAATTATTCATATACATGGGATATATGTGGTTGACATGGAGGAAGAGCCATTACAGGTTATTCTGGAATCATATGATAAGGACACTGACTTGAAAAAGTCATGCACCATATTAAATGATCCAAAGAATGCTTCAATACAAGCATTAATTAAAACCCTTCCACTAAAGTACCAAAAAGCTTTTGAAAAAGGTAAATTTTCAATTAATGAAGGATATCTATATTATAGAAGAAAGTTGAGTAATGTTATTGTTATTCCTCCTTCTATGAAAGATATCATCTTGAAAATTTGTCATGATGACATATTAGCTGGAAATTTTGATCTTGACAAAACAATGATCAGAATTAAGAACACTGCTTGGTGGGCTAATATGTCTGAAGACACAAAATTATATGTTGAATCTTGTGATTCTTGCCAAAAATCAAAAAGATTAACTGGTAAAAGAGCTGGATTAATGCAACATATTGAACCTCCTGATGCTCCATGGCAAATAATAAACATGGATTTTGTAACAGGATTACCTATTGCTGGTAAAGACAGTTATAACTCTTGTTGGGATATTGTGGACAGATTCACAAAAATGTGTAAATTTATCCCTACCCACAAGGATGTTTCCACTAAAGAATTAGCTTTCTTATGGTGGTCTCATATGTTTAATACTGCTGGTTTTCCTAAAGCCATAATCTCTGACAGAGACCCTAAATTTACATCTGAATTTTGGATGTCTCTGATGGATGTTTGTGGTTGTGATCTGAAACTTTCTACTGCCCATCACCCTCAGACTGATGGTTTAGCTGAAAGAATGATTCAGACTTTAGAGGACATGATTAGAAGATTTTGTGCCTTTGGCCTTGAGTATAAAGATAATGAAAGATTCACTCATGATTGGGTTACCTTACTTCCTGGGTTAGAATTTGCTTATAATAGCACTGTTCATTCTGTTACTTGAAGAAAGCCTTTTGAGCTCTGGCTTGGATACGTTCCTAATACTCCTGCCAAATTCTCAATAACAAAATACCTAAATTGGATATACATCCTGGTGTAAAATCCTTTCTTCAAATGCAACAACTTTGTAGAAATCATGCTCAAAAATGTATTGAAAAATCATTTGAATATGAGAAGAAAAGATGGGACAAATCCCATAAAGAATACACTTTTAAAAAGGGTGATGAAGTGTTGATTTCTACAGTCCACTTCAACTTACAAGGTAATAAGAAATTGAAAGATCCATTTGTTGGTCCATTTGTTGTCAGAAGAATGATTGGAGATAATGCAGTTGAAGTTATTCTCTATTCCCCATATGACAGAAAACATCCTGTTTTTCAAATATCTCTTTTGAAACCTTACAAATCCAATAGTGATTTATTTCCAAAAAGGAGGGGTAGACCAAATAAAACCCCAAATGAAATCACTGAAACAGCAGAAATTGAAAAAAATCTAAATGATAGAATAGTCACTGCTGAAAAAGGTACAGAATACTTATTGAGATTCAAGAATAAATCATCTGAATATGATTCTTGGATACCTAAGAAGGAGATATCTAATCTTCCTACTCTACTAAACAATTATAAAAAGAAAAAATCATAGCATTTTTTTTATTGTTTTTTTTTAATGTGAGGGAGTGTCAGCCAGGCTACTAGACTTACCCAGTGAAATAATTAATTATTTACTGGATGAAGCTGCACCTTATCATTTTAATTATTATTTAATTATAAATTAGTTACATTTAAATTACTTATAATAAATTAACTAATTACAGAATGATAAAATTAAATGAATAATTAAAATTAAATATAAAATTTTCCCTTATATTTTTTCTCCAACACCGTGCTCATTTGACAGGTTGGAGGAAATAAAGATTTATATTAAAAAATAGATTTTAAATTAAAATAAGATTTTAATATTCAAATAATATTAAATATATACAAAAAATTCAAATTTCTTATTTAGAATTGACTTCTACAGTAAATATTAAATAAATTGATGTATTTCTGACATACTCTGTAAATACATCCTTTTGAAGCCTTCTTTTTAGAACAACTTTATTATTTGAAAATACTCCTTCTGGAATATTCTTTTTCTCTCTCTCATACTACTATTTTCATAATTTGATTGCCGTGCCTTGTCCCTCCTTTGCCTATATAAGGCCACTCTTTTTGTTGTTTTTTAATCATTCAATGATTACCTTACTTTATTACCACAACTACAATACAACACTTATCTCTTATATTTTATATCTTTAGTATTTACAAGGATGTAATTCTAATCTATAGCTTATATTGATATTTTAAATTTACCTCTTATCATTGAGTAAAATCATCTTTGATTGAGAAATACGTACCAAATTGTTGATAATCCATTTTAACCCTTAAAATCCTCATAAAATTCATACCAAATCTTCTGGACCAAAAGCGCACCTTGACAAAGAGCCTTATATCCACCAATTTAATCCCAAAAAGTTACAGTGAAATTATGGAGAAATTAAATAATTTTGAGACACATAAAAACAACTAATTTAATTTAAAACATGTCTGATAACCCTTTATTTAAAAACCAATTTTATGTGAAACATAAAAATGAACTATTTTAACAAATAAAAATAGTGTAATTAATTAATTTAGTATAAAACATGAGTAATTGATTATTTTAACTACTTTTATTAGTGTAATAATAATTTTTTTAAGTTAAAAAAAGTACTTTCTCTAACTAAATTAATAATTTTTAGAATAAAACATTAATAATTTAATTAATAAAGTGTTTTAACTTGTTTAATACTTTGATGACACAATTATGAGTCAAAAAAGCACCCAATATTTTTGTTTAATAAGATATGAAAGGTTTTATTTAATATATAAATTTAATTATTTAATTTAATTACATTATAAGTCAATTTTATACTTATAATTATAATATATGTTTTAGACAATCCTGTATTACTAGCTATAGGCCTAGACCAAGGGAGTTGGAGTAAGACCAGAGAGAAAACCCCTGTCCCTTTAGAAAAAATTGTGTGAGATTTACCTGCTACAGTAGATGGGTTCCTGTTTACCAAAAGCCCCTTTTCCCAACACACTTGACTGCCTGATAAGTCAAAAATGTAGTCTCCAGACAGACTACCAAACCAAAGAACTGAAATGTAGAACAATTTCCACACCAGAGAAAGCAATGATACTTGATGTAGGTTGTAAATTCACACCAGAGACAGCAATAATACTTGATATAGCTTGAAAGACTACACTAGAGAAAACAGTTGCCAAGTTAAGTTAAATGAAGAACTCACTTTGCAAAAAACACAGCCAATTGTGGCCAAAAAAACAGTGAAAACTGAGTAAGGAACAAGGATATCACCTCTTGATGGTTGTATGATATTTAAAGTCTCCCCCAACTGTCTTTTCACTATATACACACAGACTACTAACTAAGATCCCATGCACACCAATGAATTTGGTGTTCTTGACCTCCAAATTGCATAAAACCTCCCTAGAAACACTTCCCAGCCCTCTAGCACTGAGGCAGGAGGTCCGCCTGCCTGAAGCGGCCTGACCACCCTGAAGCCAGAAAACCACCAAAAACCACCAAAAATACCCAAAATTCCTAGAAAAATCAACTACCACTACTAAAACCTTTAAAACACATAATTATGCTATAACAACATTGTGACATGAAATGTAGAGGAAATTCAGCTCATTCCAACGGTACTAAACACTTAACCCTAAGACTTAAGGTTAGCCCGTAAAACACAAAAAACAAAATTCAACAGCAATCTTTTTAAATAAAAAATGAGAAATTATCCCCCAAATACTTAGACTATGAAAAATGTCAACATGACCTATAATATAGAGAAAAACCGGGGCTATCCAATGGTAATATCCATGTCCCCATAGTCCCAATATTTTCTGCGTAATTCCAGAAAAACACCTAATTATTAAACAATGCCATTTAAGGCATACCAAAACAACACAAAATAAACCATCAAAGGGCTCCACCAATGTTGGAAGACCACATCCTCCCTCCAATAGAGAATGTCCACATTCTCCTTTACCACAATCACCATGTTCAGATTTATTTCCAAATCTGCTACTGACATGGGCCCCTTCCAATACTGCATTGAAAACAATCTCATCTGTACCATCACACCACTGGCTCATCCCTACAGAACCCCCTGTGATGCCTGTCACTCTAGGAAGAAGAATTTTTTCTGACCTGGTCCATTTTCCTTTTCAACATCTTCTCCTTCTCCACAACCTAATCCACTATCTACCAGCACCAAAAGATCAAGGCCATCCATCCTGATCCCCAGAATAGTCCACAAGTTACACCCTTCAAAAAAGAGTGCCAAACCCACTACTACCACTAGCTCTACCATCCCTGGTCCTTCTGATGGTAAGCCCAAAACTTCTTCATACTGGACCTCAATCTGAAAATTTTCCAGTTCATTTCCCTCCTAACAGTGATGATGACAATGTGGGAACCCTTGAAGTACCCCCACCTAATCCATTTCCCACCATCAAGGACAAATTTGAACAACATTCTTCTCAAAAGAAGCATCTCTTACTAAACTACTTCCAATCCACTCCTGCTAGGAACCCACAGGATCTTGAGAAAAGGAAGAACCTCATACACCAGTTCAAAGCCAATGCTAAACATTTTGTTACATCTCATGATTCTCTTCTGCCTACTGACTCTTATTTAATCTCTTGACTTATAAAGAAAAAAAATCTTGACTTCTCCAGACTTCCTGAATGTTTCCAATCATCATAAAAATTCTTTAATTTACAGTCTTGGGTGACTAATCCTCAGTTTTAAGTCTTGGGGGACTAACAGCCCTCATTTTATAGTCTTTGGGGACTCAAAAACCTCAGTTTATAGTCTTGGGGGACTAAAAACCTAAATCAAAAAGACAGAAAAAGAGATCAAAACATTAAAGACCAGAGAAACAAACTAACATTATGGGGTAACTGTTCTACAGAGCAGCCAGCTCATCAGTTACCCCCACACTTGCCTTAAAAAAATGCAGAGAATCCCCCTTGGATGCCCTCTTTCAGAATCACACCAACTCCCATTATCAGTTTATAGTCCTGAAGAACTAAACCATTAAACCATCCTCAGTTTATAGTCTTGGGGGACTGTATAAGTTTTCAGTTTAAAGTCTTGATGGACTTTCCAGTCTTCAGGTTAAATTCTTGATGGAATGACAGTGTTTTGCATAGCAAGTACTGAGCCACCTCCATGCACCATTCTCCGCAGCCAACCTGCTGAACTTCCACTCTTTCTTCACCATCTACACATCACTGATAAATGTTTTTATTCATCTCTTTTCTCTTCATTATTGCTCTTTCACAGATTATGGATGGATCACCAAATTTCGACCCATTGGACCTTCCCTGCTTCACTGCTCCTAACGACTATGCTTGTAAAAAGTGCATACACATGTGCAGACTTTTCACATTCACTCTTCCTACTTCCCAGGCAAAATTCTATAACAGGGCCTGTGATTCCTGCAATTCTAAAAATAAAAAATATGACAGAGATCCCAACTACCCAATACCTCCACCTTCACCTTCACATAAATATGTGTCCAGATCTCCTACCAGGTCACCAGAGCTTGAACCTGCTTCTTCCTCTTTATCTTCTGCTCCTTCCAGAAGATCACGCCATTCTATTCCCAAAACCATTCCTAAAAGACCAGCTTTCTCTTCTCAAGAATCTGCTTCACTCTCAGAAAATTCAGAAAAAATGGCATCAAGATCAGCTCCTAGGCTGCTAGACCACATCTAGGTGGCCCTCCCGTCTTGTCAGAAAGCAAAAATCAGGCTCTGAACTCCCAAATTCAGCCAGATAACAGCCAAATTCTTCTAAAGCGCTAAAAAATATGGATTTGGGCTTTCCAAAAAGTATGTGTTAGGCATTAAGAAGAAAGTCATGGATTAAGGACGACTCAAGTGCATGGTATGCTGTACCGCGGCCAGTTAGGAAACTTACTGAGACAAGTAATGAAGAAAGCTAACTAGTAAAGCGAGCTGTCAGAACTACAAACCTAGTATTAAAGCAAAGAGAGTGGGGACTCAATTGTAAAACTACCCAAGAGTTAAGGCAACTAGACGCAGTGTTAGGATAAGTCAAACCTGGAACTAGCGCTGAAACAAAACAAGGTATAGCTAAAAGCGCATATGTGGAGAATCAGTGAAACAAGTTAATACTAGTGTTAGTAATTATAGGGTCTGATTTAGGTGCTGTAGTTGTTGCAAGCAGTGTAAGTAGCATAATAATAAATTAGTTATTGTTTTACTAATGTGGCGCTAGAGTCAGCACTGGAGATCCATTAGGGAACTGTGTCTTGAGCGCTAGAAGAATATAAAATGAGGACTATTATGTTGGGACAAAGGGGAGAACTGGTTGATCTATCTATTTAGTTAATAAAATAAGAAAAATCGCATTAGTTGTCATTTTTAAAAAGCAGATAATAGAAAAATCAATATAGAGATATACGTGTAGCTATAGTCATAGCACCCAGTATAAGATATTAGATCTTTTGTGATTAATTGTTTGAGAGAATATTAAAGAGAGAATATATAGATTCAGTGGGATTAACTATTATTACAGATATTTTATTACTATAATAAGGCAAATTCAAAGAGAGAGCTTCAAGAGGGAGTAGCTGTGGATAATAGCGCTTGTTAAGAATAGAAATATCCAGATAGTAGTGCTTGTTTCCTTATCTTTAACTCATCTCAACTTATAAACTTTCTAGTCAAATATTAGTATTACACATTATTACACTGTCTTTAAAAATAAGAGTGTCAGGCACTTCTTTTTATAAATTAAAAAGGAGAACCAACCCTTCTCGCATTGTGTCTACTGCTTAGTACTTTAGAACAGTCTACAATTGGTGTCCCAACAGTGGCATAATTGTAACTAGTGTTTTTGATTAGCTTGTTTGGTTTTTTTTTTAGGGTTTTGTCAAGAGGACGTAATCAAGCCGGTGCTTCAGCGGAAGAGTTGTAGGGTCTAAAACAAGTGGATCAATAGCCGTTATCAGAGGATAGCGTAGGGCTGTATTGTAAAAACAGTCAGGTTTAATTAACCATGAGTGTTTTTTTTCTTTGTGATCTTTGCTTGGATTTGATATTTCGGGAATGGATCCTACTGCAAATACATCAAGGGGATGTCAGGAGAGGGCTAAATGGCCCAATTCTTTGACATTGTTTCCAAAAACGGTAACCACTATTATTAGGTGTAAAGATGAAAGCTTGTACTTTGCGGGAATTAATACCAAAACGTTTTTACGCAGGTTTGAACAAGCAGTGGAAGTTTATGGAGCAACCAAATATGATATGGTACGACAAGTACTATTCTTTGTATCTTATGAGTGCAAAGACAATTTAGAGGATCTAAAAGGGCGTGAGGAGCAAAATTAGTCAGCGCTAAAAGAACAAATGCTCAAGAGATGGCCAAAGGTTACCGAGGAAACTAGGTATACAATGAAGGACCTGGATATTTTGGTAAATAGGGTTAAGGCTAGAGGAGGTGTTTGAGACCCCAAGGAATTTAAAAGTTTTAGAGAAGACTTTGGTCAGATTGTAGAATATCTAGTTAGTAACAATGATTTTAGTGATGTTAATGCGTTGTTACCTTGGTTTTGTGAAGCGTTTGCGCCAGAAGTTGAAGACTGGGCAAAGAGGCGCTTGGATAACGAAGGAAAGTTGGTTAAAAAGAGGGACAGAAATTATAAGTACCCCGGATTAGAAGAAGTAGAAATGGAAGTGGAAGCTGAAATGAAGTTGCATCGAGTTGAGCGACGTGCAGCAAGGGTGGCTCTGGATAATGAGGATATGGGGGAAGATGCGCCAGGTGTACAATCGCCTTCTCAGATCTCGTCTCCTAAAGATAAAATTCTCTCTAAAGATCCAGATTCAGTCATGGCAAGAATTGATGAGTTAGAGAAGAAGATAGTTGAAGCGGCAAAAGCAAAAGAATCGTTTAGGCCTAAGAGTTCTCCTCAAACTTTGCGTTTTTCCGCTATGGTGTGCTATTATTGTAATAAAGAGGGGCATACAAGGATGAGGTGTAATGCACTTCAAAAGGATAAAGAGGAAAAGGTAGTTTACGAGGATGGGACTACGCTTATGTTGGAAGATGGTACCAAGTTGATTAAAGACAAAGATTGAGGAATGCGAGCCATGGACATTGATCATATTAATAAAAAGTCTATGGAAAGCAGGTCAATAAAGGGCAAAGAGCCAGAAAATAAGGAGAAAAGCAAGGATGCAAAGTTGGTTGATTTTGCAGTTACTTGCGCGGTGTTAGATTTTAAAGTAAAAGAAGGAGCGGTTGCAGCGCCACTTACCGCAGCACGACTGGAGATGTTCGCGGCGAAGCATAAGAAAATGGCCCCACCTACAATTAATAGGCCAAGAAGGGCTGGCCCTAGGTATGCAAATCCAGAGGATATGGAGGAAGTAGGGTATACTACTAGAGAAAATACACCTGCACCTATCGAGGATGTTGAAATGGATGGTATGGACTCTGGAGGTTATGGTGTGGATCACCAGGAAATAGAACAGACGGAAATGTTGGAGGAGCCAGTGGTAGTACAGCAAAGAGCGGTACCTGCTGAAGGAATGCCAGGAGCAAAGCATAATACTCCAAAGAACCCACCCGGAAGAGCGAAAGCTGGTGCCAAGGCAACTCAGCCTAAATGGAGAATGCAGCGTCCGGTTCATTCTGATTTTCCCAAAGCTGCTGAGGATTTAGTTGTGGAATGTTTGAAGACTACAGTTTCTGTTCTATTGGGGATGCTGACTGCAGTAGCGCCAGACGTAGCAAATGGAATCCTGGATAAGTGCAGAAAGCAAAGGATTGCTAATTGCGCTGAGTTCGATATGGCGGAACAATCATTTCAGCCAGTTGTTGGATTACCTAGGGCGCCACATTATGCAGGACCCTTAGGGTATTTAACTATTACGGTAAATGGTAAGCAAATTAAAGCGTTAGTAGATACAGGTTCGCAAATCAAAGTGGTATCAGTGGATGACGCAGTGGAATTAGGTCTTCATGTAAAAGACAGTGAAGGCACTGTCACAGGAATTGGGGGAGGTAGGTTACCTGTTATAGGTGTAGCAGAGTATGTACGCACTAGAGTTGCAGGAGCAACAAGAGATATACATTTTTATGTTCCAATGGGTGTAGTTAAACCAGTATTAGGCACACCATTTTAATGGATTATTCGGCGACTATAGATTATTGTTTAAATAAGACTATAGGAATAAGGATTATGGGTGATGAGGGTGTTCCAGTAACAGCAGTCTTAGTAGCGCCCAAGGATGGTGGCTGGGAAACTAAGTACTCTGGAGCTGCGCGGTTAGAGAAAGAAAGAGAGTTTTATGAGGAAGTCTCAGATGAGGAGATAGGGCGACCGCCAGGAAGGCGCCAAAATTTTCATTAAGGACTGGCATTTTAGGTGTTACTATCTCCCAGGTTGAGAAAAACCCGGATAGTGACCAGTCAGTCCAACAAGGAGGGATACGTAAAGCGGTTCTTCATAGGTGTCTTGGCAATACTACTGTAGAATGTATTATACCTAAGCCTTTTAATTTCTTTAATTTTAGATATTGTTATACTTATATTAAAAAGAAAAGACAAAAACAGGATTTAGGTGTAACCCATAGTTATATTAGAAAGGGTTTTATTTTAATTAAAGAAGGAAGCAGTAAGGACTTTTTTGCATCTAAGTACAAACCAGTAGCTGTTAAGGTTAAACCAGTGAATATAGCAATGCCTGATTTGAATCCTCCTTTGCAGAGGCCGGCACTATCTAGAAATCCTTATGATACACCTTTAACGAAGTTTCCGCCTGATTTTGCGTTCACCAGTAAGATCACGATGGAAAGGCTTCAGATGGTAGATTTTGGACCAGAGGGCTGGTTATCGCAGGAAGAAAAGAAGTTATTATTACATGTTATGGTTCTTAGGGAAAAGGCTATTGGGTTTTCAGAAGAGGAAAGAGGTTTGTTAAAACACTCTTATGGTAAACCTTATATTGTTCCAATTATACCTCATGTGCCATGGCAAAAGAAGGCTTTTCCAATACCAGTGGCTATAAGAGAAGAGTATATGGAATTAATTAGGGGAAGGTTAAAGTCTGGCTTGTATGAACAGTCTATGGCTAGTTATTCAAGTCCAGTGTTTTGTGTGGTGAAACATAATGGTAAATTAAGGGTTGTTCATGATCTTAAGGAGATGAACAAGGTTACGGTAAAGGATGCAGGGATGCCACCAATGCCAGAAGAATTTGTGGAATCTTTTGTGGGGCGTGCATGTTACGGATTAGGTGATATTATGGGAGGATACGATGAGCGCAAGTTGGACAAATCGTCCAGACCCATTACGACATTTGAAACACCACTGGGGCGCTTTAGGTTGACAAGGTTACCGTAAGGGGCAACAAATTCTGTGGCAGTATATCAAGCACAGATGATGTGGATATTTCAGGATGAAATCCCAGAAAATGTGGGAATTTTCATTGATGATGGCGGTATAAAAGGACCAGCCAGTGATTATGAAGGGGAAGTTTTAAAAGAAAATCCGTATATTAGAAAGTTTATTTGGGAATATGCGATTACCCTGGAAAGAGTGCTATTTAGGATAGAGGAGGCAGGATTAACCATTTCTGGGTCTAAATTTGCCTGTTGTGTTCCAGCGCTAGATATAGTGGGACATGTGGTATGTAAGGAAGGGAGAATCATCGCTGAAAAACAGAGGAATAAGGTACTTACATTTCCAAGACCAAGAAATACTAAGGAAGTTAGAGGGTTTTTAGGCATTTGTACATATGTAAGAATGATTATTCGAGATTTTGCTTTGTTGTCTTTGCCTTTACGGCGCTTAACAAGAAAGGATGTTGTATGGGATTGGACAGAGGAATGTGAGGAGTCATTTGAGTTATTAAAGAGGATTGTAGGAAAAGATATTCTTTTGAAGAAATTGGAGTATGGACCAGGCTCTGGAAAAATTACTCTAGCGGTGGATTCTAGTGTGTCCGCGGTGGGCGCATTTTTGATGCAGGAGGACGAAGAAGGTAATGATAGACCTGTCCTTTACGAGTCCAAGACTTTTACCAAAGTGGAGTCTAGGTACTCTCAGTCTAAGCTGGAGTTATGTTGAGTAGCGAAGATCCTTAGAAAGCTACAATGGATGCTTTGGGGGCAGCATTTTGAGCTGCAGGTTGATGCGCTATCTTTGGTGCAAATGATTAGTAGCCCGAGTTTACCAGATGCGCCCATGACAAGGTGGGTAGCGCAGATTAATTTTTCTTCTTTTGATTTAGTCCATAATCCAGGGAAATCTTTCACTATGCCAGATGCGCTGTCAAGAAGACCGTTGTGTGAAGAAGACTCTGAAGCGGAAGAATTTGAAGAAGATAAGAGATGGGTAAACGGGATAGATTATTGTTATACAAAATTTGGCAAGAACGTCCGCAACGACAATAAACTATCAGGCAAGAATCACCACTGAAAATTTGGGGGGGTATTGCTAGAAATACCCCTCATTTAAAAATGTTGGGAAGTGGTTGGAAAGATGTTGGAAGGCTGTTGGGAGCTCATTGTGAAACCAGATTTAAATTAATTGGACAAAGATTTGGTAATCAGTTAGACCTAGGTTCAACCAAACTCAATCACAGGTTTCTTGGAGCTTGGTGATTACTTTGATTTTGAGCTGAGCACAGATTGAGCAAAGCTTGAACATATCACTTAACATATCATAATATTCACTTTCCCATCTTGTGGAAAGCAAAATTTGATATTCGTTCTAAGAATATCTACATATATTTTCTTGCCAAGTTGGTAACAGAAGGTTAAACTGTAGTATCTCAATTTTTACTCTAGACTACATAGATATTTGATAAAACATACAATTCAAATCAATTTTAATATTATTGAGATCACCATAAGTGTCTGTCCAAAGACTTACAAAAAGTGTGTTAGTATCAAGACATCATTCTAGGTAGTAGTTTCAATTTGGATTTTGAACTGACATCTAAAGCATTTTACTATTAGACAGAAACATAAATAAGTGTAATAAGAGTGAAATTATTCTATTTTGTGATTATAATGTAACAATAAAGCACATTTTTATTGAGAAAATTTTTCTTCCTCCACAAACCAAAATTTACTTTAAAGGCTCAAGATTTATTTTTAAGCCATATTATTCATTTCAGTTATCATTGATTTACTTCCAATATTTATTAAAAAGATAATAATAATACATGTGAAAGAATTATGAGCTTAGCATAGCATATTCTAAAAAGTTATTTTGTCGTTTTATTCAAAACTGATTATTCATTTTTTGCTTCAATTCATCTTTTAACAACCACTATCTTCAGATACTATTCTTACTTAATATGTCAAGTCTCAGATGTGTTGGACAGTTCTCAATAACAATCAATAAAATTTATATGAATGTAATTTCAAGATTTCAAAACTCACCGACCCCCACAATTTTACAGCGAGGCCATTTGAATGTTCATATTTTTGGACTATTTGAAGAAAGAAAACCAACCCTTGTCGGTAATCTTTCTCAAGTGCAGAGTCAGCACATTGGACCACTATTGGGTGACATTGGCTCTGGATCTCACCATTTAAACCAAAGAAGTGCCTTGAATCCTATGAAGCCTTTCTATTTTCATGCTTACTTGGTTCCAGTTTTTGGTAATCAGTATCAACTTTGGGGATGCCTCTTTTCTTCAAGTACACTAATCAGTCTTGCTAAAGAAGCATTTTCTTCTGCACAAATCAATTTATGTCCAATCCTGAACTACGACTCCACTATCTTTTTTAATATACCGCATGTAATTTTTGAAGGCTCTTTCCAAATATCTCAGAGTACTCAAGATTGGAAAGCTGATCAACTTATCCAAGGAATCAAAACAGTTCTCAAAACACATCAACTTCAAGCAATAAATTTTATGATTGACAATGAACAAATGTTAAAGGAAAAGTTGGATATCATGTGGAGGCACCAGGACAACCATTGGCTTAGAACTGGATTCGATGACTATAAAGATCAGTTTCCTAACAATCAATTAACGCCTGAAGGAAACGGGTCAATACTTGCTGATGATATGGGTTTGGGAAAGACACTTTCAACTCTTTCTCTTATATGTGCAACTCAAGGTGAAGCAAGAAAATTCCAGGTATCAGAAAATCAAGAAGGTATTAATCGGAGTTCAGCCACACTGATTATATGCCCCCTGGCAACACTATCAAATTGGATCAATGAAATAAGTGTGCACTTTGAAGATAATGCGCTTCCTTTCAAGGTTCTTTATGGGAAGGATTGTCAAAATACTAATGTCAATGAGCTACAGGACACTGCTATTGTTTTAACGACCTATGAAATAGCTAGCCCAACGATTTCAAAAAATCAAAGCCAAAAAAAGATACCGGTGACTCAAATGCTCTTTTGGTATAGAGTTGTTTTAGATGAAGCTCAGTTAGTGCCCATTTCTATATCTAAAACTTAAAACTTAATTTTAATAATCAATTTTTATAAATATTCTTTTAGTTACATTAAAAATCCTTACTCGCAGAGGGCTCAAACAATATTTGACTTGGAATCCCAACACCGACTATGCTTGACTGGAACTCCACTTCAGAACAGGCCCACTGACCTTCAAAGTCTCATATTTTTTCTTAGAATCGAAAAGTGGCAAGAAGACTGGTTATGGAAGAATTTCCTTTTTCCAGGTTTGCAAATAGGAAAGGCTAATTCTATTAAATCAATCAATCACTTAATGAAAGTCATAAGCCTACGTAGAACAAAGGATGCAATTTTGTCTCTTCCAAAAAAGATTCAAAGGGGGATATCGGTTCAATTAGCAGATCCATGGAGGTCTAAACTTGATGTGCTTCAAGAAGGATTCGCTGAGCGATATGGGCCCTCCAGAAGCACTGACTTCCCTTGGGACTCATCTGAGTTTCTAAGAGAGCTGATGATTTTAAGAAAATTCTGCAACCATCCAATCTACGAAAATCTGGATGAAACTCCAACTTTTGATTTCACCTGGAAGCATTCTGCAAAGATTTGTCATCTTATAGGCCACTTAAAAAACTTTTTGTCTGGTGAAAGGGGTATAAATTTTCCAAAAGCTGTTATATTCTCCAACTTTGCAGACTTTTTGCAGATGTAAGTGATTCTATAATGAATTGTTTTACAAAATTGTGTTGGCTTATTAAAAACAATTTTCTAATATTTCAAAATAGAATAAAAATGGCTTTAGATGACCACAATATTATGTATACCCAGCTTACGGGTGAACTCAGCAGGACAAAGCGAGACAAAAATATGCATGAATTCCATTTTAATAAAAATTTCCAAGTTTTGGTTGGAACGATTCAGGCTGCAGGAGTGGGTATAGATCTCAGGTGTGCTCAAAATGTATATATAATGGTGAGCTCAATGTCTTTTATTTCATATTAAGAACAAAAATATTAAATTTTTTATATGTTCAATGTTGAAATAGGAGCCAAATTGGAATCCAGCAGTTGAGCAACAGGCTGTTGATCAGCTGTATAGAATGGGGCAGCAAAATGAAGTAAATGTTTTGAATTATTTTGTACAAGGAAGTATAGAATTCAGCATGTATAAGATTCAAAGGAAAAAAATGGAGCTAACAATGTAAGCCAAGTTTCATTTCTATAAATTTTAATGATAATAGTAATCATTAAAATTATGTTTTTGTTTTCAAGGCTAAGTGTCCCAAACAGTGGAAATGAGGAGTATGAGTGTGCAAACCTATTATTAAGGGAGTTTGTCAATCACTCACATTAGAGGAAGAAAGAATTTCAAGGAGAGCAGGTAAATTTATGGGATTTTGAGGATTTAAAAGTCTGAGTTGTTGAGGATTTAGAGATGCAAGATATAAGGGAGAATAACAGTCATTCGGCAAACCCCGGGGGACATGAGAAGGATTAAGGTTAGGGGATAATGTTGAAACCAAACTGATTCTTTTGTACAAGGCCAAGTCCTTTAGCACACTTCCAGAGTAGGTTGAATTATCTCGAATATCAAAGTGTTGTTGGTCAAGATATTTTGCAACTTTAGAAAAATCTTCAGACCTCCATTGCATTAAGATACGTCTTAACAATCAATCATTATCAATTTCGGTGTCTGAACAACACTTGATGTTTGTGAAAAGGTTGTGATAAGTTTAACAATGTGGAAGTTGTTTAAGAAGTTTAGTTCGGTTAACTGAATTCTAAGAATCTTTGTTATTTGAAATAAAGGTCATAAATAAAAACGGTTGAAAAAAAAGGGATTTTCATACTTTTTTTTATTCTATATTTATGCTTTCTCACTTTGATTATTTCTTGAGAGCTATGAGAATCCTTCCCAAGTCTTAATCTATCAGCATGACCTAAAAACCAATGGTGAAGAACTCCTATTTGATTTGAGAAGCTAATTTGAGTTGAGTCAATTGGATATGCAATCAAATTATTGTTTTTAAGGCATTGTCCCAGTGTTTAATGAGAATATTTGCCAAGACCTGGATCAATTTGTCAAACCAATCTAGGTTCTAAGCAAAAGTTGATCCTGGGAAACCACACATGCGAAGGTTCTCAATAAAAGATTCACGGAAAATTGGTGGAAACTTTTCCGAAACCGCTGAATTTGATTCTGGATGAGGTAGTTCAAAGGCAATGTTGCAAGAATTCATGTCGAATGATGATAATCTGTCTAATTTCTCTTCAGTAGGGTTTTGTTTCCATCCATTTGATTCTGGTGACATATCCAAAAGTGAACGACAAAAATTGTGTATAGATCTACAAAAGTGAGAATTGAATGGAGGCAAAGTCTCATTAAAAATTCTATTAAGTGTTCTTGTGTTTGTGGGCAGGTTTCCATGAGGAAAGTAAGAGCTACTAGGGTTAATAAATAATTAGATTAAGAAAGTGTTCAATTAAATTAAACAAAGAGGAAGGATAAATTGTTGAGCTCCAAAACTTTATGATCAAAGTTGATTTAAGGAGAAATATCACAAAAATTAAGAATAAGAAATATTTCAACTTTATGGAATTATAATATGCATAAATTATATTTTTAAATGCAACTTGAACTCAAAAGGAATGGTATAAAATAAAGAGAATGATTATGTGATAAAAGCAGACTCATTTAAGAAACGGATTTTTTTTTTCTTTTCAAAAAATTCTTCCACAAAAATAATTTGTTAAATGTGAGGCTATGTTCATTTTTTGATTACCAAAAAATTATTTTTGGTCCAATATGATAGTAATACATATTCTATTGAGTAATTTTTGTTCAACCTGAATAAATAGACTAGAGTGTCACTTCATCACATTTATGTATGAAAAGTTATACAAGGTTTCAGCTTTTATGTAATTCTTTAATGTTTACACTTTTATAGCATCTATTATTTGAGTATTTTTGATTTTTTCTTTATAGAAAATTCTACCTAGTACAGACCAATTTTCAAAGTGAAAGAAATATGTTTGTGATTGTTTTTTACAAAATATTAACCTTATTTTTGGGTTTAACTTTGATTTTTGGGGTAATTTTTTAAATAATTATGTTAAAAATATGGATTACTTTTCTTATAGTCCATAACTAAGAATTTTTATCAAAATCAAATAATTATAGGGTAGTTAGATATAACTCAGAAGGCATTTGATAGAAAAATAATTAAGATGCTTGTGCGTACAACAGAATTTTTTCTATGATAGAAAATATTGTGATAAACATGCATGCATTGTTGTACAAATGCAGAGAGTATACAGAATACAAATAAAGTAGACTGCATAACTTTAAATTAATATATAATTTATCTGATTAAAAATTAAACATTTAAACATAAATAATTTCAACACATATTCCATCATATTCTTTTGATAAAAAATGTAGCTTATATTAGTTAGTGCCTTTCAAAAAAAGGAATACCTTCAATCGGTAACTTCGAATAGCTAACTTATTCCTACAATTATCACAATTACAATGCCTCCATTTTTTCATGTATGTCAATTTCAAGATCTTGGATGTGTCAATAGAAATAATCAAACTTCTTCTGGGTCCTTTGAAGTTTGTATGGCTTTCAAAAGCTCTAATTCTTATGCAAAACATCAAGAGGAAAGAAATAGGAAGGCCCAGATGGTTATTTCTTCCAACAATCCACTTAACATTGGAAGTTCCCGCTCCACAGAAACAGTAAGCTGTATATCTATAGTTCAATGTGAGAATCAAAGTCTTTATGATGTTTCAATGATTTATTACATAGGGGCAGTTGCTATTGGGGGCAGAAGTATCTTCAACAGTCTCTAGAAACTCAAATCTTGGGGAACGGTATAGCCAAATAATTATGTGGCAGGCAGCAAAGCTTTCTCTGATTCATCATTTGAGCAAAGAAGGTTGTACTCAATTTTTGGATGAAGAAATTAAGAAGCTCAAACTTCTAGGTGATAGTGGAATACTTGATTCTGATAGAATTGTCCGCCTGGTCCCACGCTCAATAGATACAGTTTTTAGTCAATTAAAGCTCAATCAATCATTTTTCACTAAAACATGCTGTCCTAAATGCTTTTCTCTTTATGAGTATAACTCTGAATCTCAACCATCTATACTATGTTGCAATCAACCGTTTCTTTCATCATCAAAGCGCTATTTAAAAATGTTTGGAGCAGGACAAATTGCAGTTAAATGTGATGAAAGGCTGTATTTGATGGAGGAACATCAAGAACATGTAAAATACTTATCCCTTAAAACATTTCATCACCATTCTTTTATCGACTGGCTTAAGGAAAAGATCAAACTGTTCAAATTTGAGCTTCTGATTGAGAAGAAAACCCCTGTGGCAGAACGTGTAGAGTGTGATTTGATGAAGGATGTTTGTGATGGTTCAATTTGGAAAAACTTTCCGATAACCACTCCAGCTCTGGATAGCAATGAAGATGAATATACAATAACTTCAGGCAACTTAATGTTTACTTTATATGTTGACTGGTTTAGGCCTGGTGGCAATAGGATTGGAGGTCATCAGAAGTCTGTAGGCAATATTATGATGGTGTGTATGAACCTACCTCAAGAAGATAGATACAAAATGGAAAATTTTTTTTGTATGCTATTATACCTGGACCAACAGAACCCACAAGTGAACAGCTTAATCACCTTCTAAAACCACTGGTTAATGATCTACAAACTCTATGGGATGGTATATTGATTGAAAAGACACATCTTTATCCACGAGGCCGGAAATTAAGAGTTGCATTGTTCTCTTTGATAGGTGACATTCCTGCAATACGAAAATTGGCTGGCTTTTTGAGTCACTCTGCAAAAATGTTCTGCTCTTTCTGTAATATCTCTAAAGATGAAATTAGTGAAAAGAATGTGGGAAATTTTTCATTATGGAATCATGAGGATCAAATGTGCTGGGCAACAAAGTGGAAAAATTCTAAGTCACATTGGGAGCGTGTATCAATTGTTCAAAATCATGGGGTACAATGGAGTGAGCTGAATAACCTTGAATATTGGCGTCCAACTGAATATTGCTCAATTGATGTTATGCATTCACATATGCTTGGCAACCTAAAAGATCACAGTCTAAGCTATTTTCAAATCCAAAATGCAGCAAAAGATCTAGAAAGAAAGCTGGAAAAGGATAAAAATTGGCATGTAAGAGAAGAAGATGATGATTTCTTTTCTGATACTTCACTGCCCAAACATTCGAAAAAACGTAGAAGTAGCTTAAGCACCACGAATAATGATGATGATGATACAGGACACACGAGACAGCACAAGCGGCAAAGACGTACGAGTTCAAGACAGTCATCAAGTCATCATGGACTAGATAATGAAGGATTGGGAACAAATCAATCAAGAAGCCAGAGTAGGTCATCCAGCTCCAAATTTATTCCTCCATATAGCGATTTGGCTTCAATACAGTCTCACAGCAGTGACAGTAGGAATTCATTGTATAACTTAAGGCAAAGAAGCATTAGCATATCAAAGAGTGAAGGATCTCATTCATCAAATGAGACAGCTAGAGATGAAGAAAATAAAAGGAAAGGTAAGGAGAAAGAAAATGAAGGTAGTAGTAATCCACGAATCACAGCAGCAGAGCTACAGGTTGTATGGAAGATGATTGATCAAGTAAGAAGACCTTCCTGGCTAACACGAGTTCCAAAATCAGTAGGATCTAAAAAGGCAGGATCCCTCAAGGCAGCAGAATGGCACATGCTGTATACTCTCTACTTCCCTTTGTCACTTATACCCCTTTGGTTTGAAAAATTTAAAGAATCTGAATCTTCAGCTTCCTCAGCTGATAAACCAAGAGAATATTATCTTCTCAAGTCACTTGTAACATTATGCTCGATCACCAATTTTTTGACATTAAAAAATATACAGACTAATGAGCTTAAAGATCTAGATCAATTTCTGTTAGAGTATTGTGAGTGTCTGGAAGAGGGTTGGAAGAATATTAATGCAAAGCCAAATCTTCATATCACTTAACATTATCCTGAAATGATAAAGCGTCTTGGCCCACCATCAGGTACAGCTACTTGGTCTGGAGAGCAGGTGAATCATATATTATCTGAAATTCCAAACAATCACCATCCACGTATGTAATGTTTGTAAGAAATGATTTAAAAACTCAGCTGTAGTAATTTATTAATATTCACCACAGGAGAGATACCGCTAACAATTCTCAAACATTGGTATCAGAAGTCTAGGGTATTAGATCTTGGTGAAGCTGAAGATAATGATCAATGTGAGACTAAAAAAATCCATATTGATCTCGATAAACAAAACAAATGGATCCATCTAAGTATGGTATTATTTACTAAATGGGTAAGGGCACAAATGGGAAAAGAAACTTCAAGACGGGCTTTAACACAATCAGAGAAAAGTGGGGATCGGGTAGTTGAAAATGTAGCAAGCATATTGATACATGGAAAGAGGTTTACTAGCTACCATCAACACATTGCTAATTCAACAATTGAATTCTACTATGGAAAAGATAGCCAGTTTGGGAAAATTGATGATATTTTCAGATCAAAGGAAGAGAATGATCAAATATATTTAATAGTAAGTCCTTTCAAAGAGCTCCGTCCAGAAGAAACGTCAAAGGATCCCTATGAGCTTTTCCCACAAGTGCATTGTCAGTTAGTAAGAGTAGCCAAAGCAACTCAAATTGTGATTAAGAAAGATGCAATAATTGGACATGCAGCTACTGTCGAGCACAAAAAAGGAATGTTTGGAATCAAAGACGAGGTTGTCACTGCCATTGGACTGCAGACAGTAGTGAGTGAAAAAATTTATCAAATTTATTTTCTGTTGACTAACATCTTTGTGTTAATTTGGGATTGGGGAAATTTGTATGATTGGTGATATTTGTAAATGGCGAAAGAAATAATTCAATGCTCAATTAAAAAATGCAATTCATCCAACTTACCTTTGAACAATTACTTTGGTTGCTTTTATTGCGAGAGAACCCATGCTTTCAATGAGTCATTTTTATCTTAAATGTAAGAATGAAAGAAATATAATCATGATGATGAGAAATATGATAAAATTTTTACTTAATGAATGATCTTCTTGCTCATTCATCTACTATAAATAGTTTGACCTTCCAACTTTAGCTGATAGCTATATATTATTCACTTTATTTTTCGACAAGAGAACATACACGTTTACAAGACTATATACATAGTTTTTTTTTTTACTTTAGCTTTGATAGGTATAAATTTTAACAACTGATTATTTTTATTTTATTTTATTTTATTACAGCTCATTATGGATGATAATTTTGAAGGGATGTCTGTTGACCCAACCGATTCTGATTGTTTTCCGTCTCAACATACTAATACTGGAAATACTCCTCCACCACCCTCTGCTGATCCACCTCCAGATGCATCTCAATCTGTACCACCTAATCCTAACCCCCCACCTAATCCCAATCCAGGCCAAGAGTCTCATTCAGAACCGAGAAATTTTAATCCCAATCATCTATCTGCTTCTGAAAGTGCTGATCAGCAAGCTGATCAGCTAGGAAGAGATTGGGCTAGTGAAGTATTGAGGGAATTTTTCGGAGACCAATCATCATCTGCTCAGCCTAACCAAGGAGCAAGCACAAGTGGAGCAGGTAAGTCAAATTTGTAGTGTATTCTTTTATTGAAAAATAACCAATTTAATTAACTTATTTGAATTGTTAGTGAATCCCTCAATCATTATGGGTATCAGTGATTACCACAGACTCAATTCAGCAGAGTCTCATGAGCGAGAACGGGGGTTAAGGGCTGTAAGAGGCTTAGTTAGAAGGAATGATGTTCCCAGAAGCTCGGACAGTCTAAATAGAAATATTTACCACTTTCTGAAGTATTGTCTTGGCGGACCAACACAAATAACAAAATATCCTGCCAGCCCAACACCTTTGGAGATTGAAAATTGGAAAGCTTGGAACCAATTCAAACTGTCCTAACCCAAGTCCAATCTTCTAACCGTGCCAATTCTACAGCTGATCAACAATTTCTGATAACCAATTCTATAGCCTTTTTGCGATCCAAAATTCGACTACCCAAATTTTTTCCAGCACCTGAGCCTTGAGGACTAAAACGAGGAGCACCGATCCCACTTTCTGTCAAAAGAAACTTAGAGTGTGAATTGCAAGAAAAAGGTTTTCGGAAATTCACGTTGTGGTAGCCTAAAGTTTAGTATGGCACGTAAGTACGTAAATGGAGTTATTACGGCGTGCAAGATTGGCGTTATTATTTTTTATAAAAGGGTTTTATTTAATTTATTGGAGTTTAAAATATGAAGAAATTGGTCACGAGCGAATGCCTACACAAATACAATTTATTTTACGGAGAAAACTTATTTTTACGGTCTGAAAAATTTATAAGTATCAAGTCAAGTCACTCAAGAGCCTTGGGAAATTTTCCCAGAATTTTTACTATTTTTCTTATATTTGTAAATGAATTTTAAAGTTTTATAGAAATATTTACCTTTTCAAAAATTACTTAACTTTGATGAATTTTCACGGGGTAATTAGAGCTGCGCAGACTACGAAAATTAGTTTGGTATGTAAAGGGGGAGTAGCTCTATTATGTGTAACTTTTCTAGATTTTTTATTATAGTTTTAAGGTTCTAATTGAGTCCGGAAGTCCGGACGGACTCCGTTTCGACTCCGTTTCTACTCTGTACGGACTCCGTACGGGCTCCGGATTGACTCTGGAAGAGCTCTGGAGGGGAAAACTTAGGCACGTGACTAGGAATACTTAAGCGCTTCTCAAACTCAAAATTGAGAGGGGGGACAGATCATACAGCTAAATCATTGACCACCACGGTCTCATTTTTTATTACTCAACAAATTAAAATAAATTGTAATACCCTTATAACTTTATATTTTATATATAACATTTTAGAAATACTACTCAACAATTTAAATCACACTTCATACAGGGTATCTTTAGAAAGGTCTTCATCGCTGGGACTTGATTATTGCTGTCTCATAAAAATTCAAATTATTATAAAAACATAAAAGTCAATCTTTTCAAATCTTTCACTGGTACACCTTAATTGTTGTTATCAGTATTTCTTTTATCAACAGCCACTTTCTTTAAATCTCAATAAGCGTTAATTATTTTAGAGTTTCATTATTTTTTATTAATCAGATCCAAGTAGACTGGTTAGCTTAGCGATTTAGAATACCCATTTAGTTATTTTTATTGGAAGGACGGGGTTTTCAGCTAAATCCACATATCTCCTCCGGATTCTGCTTACAGCAAGGCGACTGTAAGAGTTTACCTTACCATAGCGTTTGATTGGACTTGACGTGATTTTTAAGAATCAACTCGGAATCAAGTCATGGGAAGCATAGTATGCGACCACTGTACCAGATGACTCACCACCTTGAATACAATTGATCAGTCAAAGCTTCAGTTCACTCAATGTGTTATTGAGAAATGGGTAGTTAATAAGGGGAAGGAGATGATAAGGTTGTTTGGGCAAGAAGAGGAAAGGGTAGCAAGAGAAAAGATTGAAAAGAGGGCAAGGGCACAAGTAAACGTTATCGGACCAAGGTAAGTTTTTTATTTTACTTTGCTTTTTGTTATTATGAAGCTGATTTAGTTGGAATTCAGATTGCTAGTGCACACTACAAGTTAGCAAGAGATCTCTGCAGTGATGTGCCAGGTTTTGTTGTGCTTTTTCATGATACTAGGTGCATCTCTGATATCGAGGAAGGCCCAGCACCAGCCCCAACTGCACCTATCCAAGCTATTCCTGGATGGCGAAATCCTGAACTCAATGATTTGTTTAAAAAAATGGATAAGATGACAAACGACTTAGCCCATACACCAGCTCAAAGAAAATCAGCATTAAAAACATATTCACGGTCATCAGAAAGGACAGTTGCACAAAATGGTATATTCAATGTTCCCAAATACCTCCCCAAGAATTGCTATTCAGCAACATTTTTGCAAGGATTATCTGTGAATGAACATGAGTCACTTGGGGTTGGAGCTGATATTGATCTGGTAAAGATTTGGGAATCAATTAATAGAGCATCAACATCATCATAACTTAGGTATAACGGTGATCTTCTGTGTAATATAGCTATCTTATATTGAATTTTATGTATTCTGTTTTTTTTCAAAGCAGCTTGGTAAATGTTATAAAGTGATATTGAGAGAGAGTAACATTTTATTTAAGAAAAACAAATAATGTATGAGATATAAAAATGTATTTTCAACAAATTGATGGTCCATACCTCTTTATGTCACATTTATGTATCCATATTAATTTCAATCGAATTTAATGTTGACCAATACATAGTGAATACACGCTATGCCACTTATACTTTCCAGGCATTTCTACCATTAAATATGCCAGTATCAAAAATTAATTTTGATTGAAATTAATGAGCATGATAATCATGAATTTCTGGAGTCAACTGCTTATTTTTATGCATGGTGCCTTGCCAACATTAATTTCGATTGAAATTACTTTTGATACTGGCATATTGCATGGTGTCTATTCCTGGAAAGTGTAAGTGGCATAGTGTGTATTCATTACATATTGGTCAACATTAATTTCAATAGAATTTAATATTGACATTTTCATATTGAACCCAAACCAGCAAACGACCCAAAAAATTCTTCATAAAACTGCTCATTAATTTCGATCGAAATTAGTGAGCACCATATACATATTGAATGGTAGTTATATCTGGTGTGTGTAAGTTGTAAAGCTTGTGTTCAATGTTTATTGGTCAACATTAATTTTGATTGAAATTAATATTAATGAGTAAATGATATTTACATGCTCAATATGCATTGTAATGTGTTTACTTAAGAATAGAGTGCCCTACTTTTCATCTTACATAAAAATGCTTGGTGGCATGTCAAATTCAATTTTTATTAAAATTAATGTTGACATGTTACCATGCATAACAGTAAGCAACTGACTGAATAAATTGATGATAATCATGAACCTTAATTTCAATCAAAATTAATGTTGCCAAGTGCAGATTGAAAAAAAGCTTTGCCACTTACACTAGCCAGGAATTTTTACTATTTATTATGTATTGGTCAACATTAATTTTTATAGAAATTAATATGGATATGTAAATTTTATATTTACCCTCAACATGTATAGTAAATTTCAATACTTAAAAATACTTGCCGTCCTTTACATGTCATGCAAAAAAGCATTATATCATTTCAACATTAATTTTGATCAAAATTAATGTTGGCATGCCATTATGCATTGAAACAACTAACTGACTGAAAAAGTTCATGATCAAAATGCTCATTAATTTTGATCAAAATTAATGTTGACCAATACATATTGAATATAAATAATCTCCGCTTACTCAGACCAGATATAACTACCATTCAATATGTATATGGTCAGCATTAATTTCGATCGAAATTAATGGGAAGTTTTATGAAGAATCTTCTGGGTTGTTTTCTGGCTTGGGTTCAATATGCAAATGTCAACATTAAATTCGATCGAAATTAATTTTGACCAATACATAATGAATTCACTGTATGCCACTTACACTTTCAAGGCATATATACATGCAATATGCCAGTATCAAAAGTAATTTCGATTGAAATTAATGTTGGCAAGGCACCATGCATAAAAATAAGCAGTTGACTCCAGAAATTCATGATTATCATGCTCATTAATTTCGATCGAAATTAATTTTTGATACTGGAATATTTAATGGTAGCTATGCCTGGCAAGTGTAAGTGGCATAGCATGTATTCATTATGTATTAGTCAACATTAATTTCGATTGAAATTAATATGGACATGGACTATGCATAAAATTCCTATAAGTATAGGTAAGCTAAGCAGTTAGATAAACTGGTTTGATCAAGTACACCATATAAAAATTGATGTTTTAATGCCTTGGTTAATTTCGATCAAAATTAATTTTAAGCCATGCATGTTGAATTTTATCTATGTCTGTGTAGTCCATGTGAAATGGCTTGTATTCAATATGCAGGGGTCTATATTAATTTCGATCGAAATTATGAGGTTCATTGCCTCATAAATTTGATGGTTTCTGTCAGTGTTTCATGCATGGTGCCATATGATACTTGTTGATTCCTATCAAAATTAATTTCAACATCAATATATTGAATACAAACCATGGCACTTACAGTACTTGGTCATAGCTAAAATTCAATATGCTAGTCTCAAAATTAATTTCGATAGAAATGAATCAGGATCCATGAAGTTTATCAATAGTGTATGAGTTAAGTTTCAAGTCATATGTTTCATCATTTTCTTGCACCCATTTCTAGGTTATCTCAAATATTTTTTTCAAGTTTTATTATATTAATTAAAACTGTGGTAAGTTGTGAAAAATTAACTAATCCAAATCTCAAATTGAATATTAATATTTTAATAATTTTGAATGTTGCTTAAGGTATTTCATTGGGTGATTCATAATAATATTTTATCAACTTAGTAGTCCTATAACTTTTGAAAAGTAACAATATTGGTATAGTTAGGGACAACAATGCAATATCTTGTGCAGACTAAGATATATTGTAAAATAAAACTATTCAATTTTTTTTCCCCTTAGTTGTATCCAAGTTTATCAAAGGTTTGGTCACGGTGCCCACACCCTAGCCTGACACTCCTCCTGTCACTTAAAAAATAAATTCTTATCTTAAATTCTAATGTTACCAATTTTATATTTATAATTCATTTCTTGTTTGATGAGGCATATCAGTATATATGTGAATCTCGCATTGTCATCTGAAAGTAAATTTAACAAATATTCATAAAGGATTATCCTTTTTTTTCATATAATATACAAATTAAGTGTATCTCCATTGTATAGGAGTAAATTCTAATTTAGAAAAATTTTGTATTTACCCGTGGCAATTTGCATATGGGATATACATTTGTTATTATTTGTTTTTCACACTAAAAGTCCCCAAAGAATTACTAGTATTTTCTGTTAGCTACATCAAATTTTGCTTCAATATAAACAGATTGTGATTTAGCATGTTACTCAGTTTACCCCACTATGAATAATACATGTTAAAAAAAGCTCAAATAATATAAAATCCCCCTCTTTATGTTTTCTGTTTCTTTCATCCTCACTTTAATTTTAATCTTATTCAATTTTTTATCCTATTAAATTATCAACTTCAATTTTCTAGAATAGAGTTTCTTATAATTATTCATCATATTACATCATAATTTTTTGATATCGAATACTTTTTTTAATATTCATTAATCAATATGTCTAGTATACAAAATCCTACACCTCCACTTTGTATGTATATCATGTTCCTCTCTCTTAATTTATATATTTCACTTATGTTCTATATCTTTTTTTTTCAAAAATTGATTTTCCAGCACCCGAATGTGTTTCATCCCACTCTCTGATTGATACTCGCTTTGAAGCTTTTGAGCTTGCACCATGTCTGCCACATGGCATGGCACCTAACCCTCCTGTACTTAGCAATGAGAGGCAGGAAATAACGAGAGTTCAGTATTGAAACTTACTTGAATTGGCTAGAGATAAAACAGAAGAGCTTGTCAAGATCCTTAAAAATAATCCTTCTCCTTCATATTTATCTAACCCTTGTAATGACTTACTCCAATATGTGAAAAGCCTTGAAAAATGTATGTTCTTCACCTTTTTTGTCTCCTTTTAAATTAGTAGATAAGATTATTAATATTTTTTTTCTTCATATATATTTGTAGCTTATGAGGAGGGTATGATTCCTCCTGATGAAATCATTGTCATTAGGGATGATGATGAGACAGATGAACCATCAGATTTAACTCATGCTTCAACTTCTAAGGAAAATCTTGAAACACCTGTTATCCGCTCCAAGAAAAAGAGATTATCCCAAGGCTCCTCTTTTGTTCGACGTATTAAACCGGCTTCTGCTAATGAATTTTCTGATGTATCAAATAATAAATCTCAAAAAAAAAGCAAAGGTTTTGATTATGAGTATATTCTTGTTTCCTTTTTTTTTATTGTTATTCTTTTATCTTTAAAATTCTATCATATATCTCTTTTATTGCTTACATATTGTACTTTTTATCTTTCTTTTGATATTTTGTATCAGAAACTCACCTGCTGTAGATTGTTCCATCCATTAATGCCCTCTCCCTGATGAAGATGATGAAAAGAGCGATGAAAATAGCAATGATGAACTGTCAGAATATGAAGCTATGCTTGTTCATCAAAAAAAGCAAAGTTTAAAATCTTCTTCAAGACATGTTGATATGTTTGATAAAGATGATGATTCAAACAGCTCATCACCGAATTCCTTCATTTCTAAGAAGCAATACCCATCACCTCCTAAATTACCTACTTTGACCACTTTGAAAGCTTCTCTACCAATGAAATCAACTCCAATCAAGATATCGAAAAAACCTCTAACTTATTCACCCTCAGTTCTAAAAGAATCTGATTTGCAGGAGGAATTCTGTAAAATTCATAATTTTTATAAAGGTAGAATCAGCACGGCAAAGGTCCTCAGGTCGTGGTTGGAAATTGTTACTCTCCTCAAATTATGCTCTTCTACTTCTTCCCAAGAACCCATGTCAAATATTCCAATGTTTACTTTTCATTGGGAAAAATCTTGTGGAGAAGATTGGCTTTCAAAACTTACTGAGTTATGTAAGTTACCATAATTTTTAGTCTTGACTTTTGTTCTTTTACTTATTTTTTTTTCCTTTTGTAGCAAATATTTTTTTAGAGATTGATAGCTCACAGCTATGGGTACTCGATAATATTGATTTCAAAAAAATGGAAGATTTATGTGATCTTGATGGTTTAAATACTGAAATTCTTTCCTCAACAAAGAAAACTGATCACCCTGAATCCAATCTTATCCGAATGCTCATGAGATTAATGATCCCAAGTGACCACTGCCGTTCTTCATGGGTATCTCTTATATCATCTTCACTTTATCTGACCACACATGAATTCAGCCAGCTTCCATCATATCAAAACATTAACTCAGATTGTCCAATTGAACGTGGTCTTCAGCTTCTAGCTCACCTTTCAAATCTGATGAGTCCGATTTCTGATGGCTTAGAAGTTGGTCCCACTGCACTTCAAACCCGTGATATATAAATTTCAACTCTTCTTCAAATCAGCAATATTATCATTGATATAATTATGTCAATTATCATTCTTAAATCAAAATATTGTGCTGCAACAATATCAAGTGGCAAGACTAGCGAAGCTCAACAATCAAGTGAGAAAAACAAAAATACTGAACTGACTATAATGAGACAGAAACAAAAGGCTGCACTAAAAAAAATAAATTCTTAATACTCCCACCACAGATATCAATCTTTCACATTCTATATAATCGATGGTGTCGTGGTTTATTTCTGAGCTCTCAAGATCATAGATTGGCTTCAGAAGCTGATTGCTTGGAGGTAATATCAGAAGTTAAGTTTCTTAATTTACATGAAAAAAAAATTATTTGATGGAAGAAATAATTTGGAAAAATTTAAATAACTATATTTTAACATTAATAAAACCTTTTATAGGCAAGTGTGATCCATTTCCTTTAAAATTTGATACCCCAAGTCCTCCGGGAATTGCTAGGGCTATTTCTGCAGATTTTCTTAATCACTGGAGCTCCATTCAGCCAGTATCACCTTTTTTTGCTAAAAATAGCCTTTCAATAAATTAATATTCCAACATGTAAATAGATAAAGTTCTGTCTATATGATATATCATGTATAATTAAAGTTATTTTCTTTCAAATGCGTCAAAAATGTGCCATCTTTGAAATTTATTAAGTAACCTTTGACATGATTTTCTAAATTAATTATTAAAAAAATTATTGTAAGTCCAGCAATAACAAAGATTTTAAAATCTACTTATATGATTTCAAATACTTATATTAAATTCTTAAATATTTTATTGTTTATATAAAAATATGATAACTGATCTAGTTTTGTTACTTTACCTTTAATATTATATAATCTATTAATTATTACAAATATTTTCGTTGATTGTAACATTTTTAATCAGAAGTAGAACAATTTAAATAATAAAATGAGTACATTCTTAAAAAATACAATTTAATCTATTATTGATTCAAAATTCTTTCTTCAACTCTTTATTATTAACTTTTTTATTAATAAGCCTGTTTGACCTAAAATACTATACAGTTAATTTGGTAGCATTAAAAGCACATTTTTATGGCTAATATATTTCAAATTCTTTATTATAGTTTTTTTTATTTTAGAACCTTTGCTACCAATTTAATAAAAATGACATTGAAAGATTTCACAACTTATATATTTCCTCAAAAGTAAATCAAATTTTCTTATAATATTATGAAAAAAAATTATTTTATTTCACAAATAAAAAAAATAGATAATACTATAATTATCAAAACTGAAAATGTTACAGCTACTCCCAGTATTTATCATGTTTAAATTTGCATTAAGTTGTGTATATATAATATAAATTTTTAATATTTATATATCTAGATTTTTTAGATTTGTCTTAACATTAGATAAATAATACTTTGTTGATTCTATTTCTTCCTCTATTAAGTCATCTCTTTTCAAAAAATCTCTTAAAGCACTAATCAAATATTCTAACCTAAATTTTTCTTTTTTAATTTCTAAGTATTCTGAAATATCAATATCAAAAACATTAAGCTTTTCTATAGCATGAAAAATTCTAGTGCTGATTTGAATAGAAGAACCTATCCTAGTGAAGCCAGGAATTTCATGACATCTTGAGGTAAAATGCCTTAGTTGATTGGCAGGCCATAATGTCACTGTTATTCCATTAGTTGCTTCAAAGTTGATTTTACTTCGAATTTCGGGAAAAATAAGTTCTCCACCTATTTGTCATGGTTGGGTCTTATCATACTTCATATGAATGGTGTTTTTTTCTGTATCTTTAGGAAAAAATATTCCTAAAGTATACTCACTTGCATCCTTATCGAGATGAACCTCATTAGAGAACCCATTACCATTCCCTCCAGATGTCCAAGTTAAATTACTAGCAAATGGTACACCCTCTTCTTCACTAGAAACTTTTGAAAATCCAGGAATACCAAGTTTTGCGCAAAGATTAGTTGCCTCATTGTACTTTACATATGATATTTTTTAAAAAAAATATTCAAAGTACATTGCAATACTCTTCATTTGTATTTTATATTCATCCGTTTTTACAATATCATCAGTGTATTCATCTGCAAGGAAAAGCATTCAAAAATTCAGTATTTAAATTAAAAAAAGTGATACTTACAAATATATAAACATTTCTTTCTATCTAAAATAAAGCCACCACCAAACATTTTTCCAAAACCACCAGCTCTTCAATGATAACCATTATTTTTAATTTCATGTTCGCAGTAAGAAAGATCCTTAATGCATTGCACCGTAGCTTCTAACATATCTAGTTCTTTGAGCTCATGAATTTCAAAAGTCTGCACAAGAACATTAGGTATTAAGACACCTTTTGGTTTATAAATACTACATCCAGAAAAAAATTGTAATAATTATTGCAATCTGTCATATTATTTGCATAAGATTGTGCATAGAAATGTGGCTTCTTCCCGTTTTTATCCATTCCAAGAGCGTTTACAAGTTTCATTCCAGTAGCAATGTCTTTCGCCCACCTATTGTTAAAGTTCTTCCCTGGCCGTTTTTTTTTTCAAAACGTTACTAATTGATGGTTCAATCCTAAGAGAATTCAATTTTGATTTAAAATAGAAAAAAATAAAAAATTAGAAAATAGTAACATAATTTCAATTATCAGTCAAAGATACCTTTAACTTTATCATATCTTCAATATTAGAAATACAAAAGTTAGCATATCTACATATTAGTAAATTTATATACTTTTTCTTTATTTCAAATATTAAGAAAGCGTTTCAAAGGTATACTTTATTAAATTATACATATAAAGAGTATAGCTTTATCCTGTATGCATTCAGCAAGTACAAGATTTGACTCTAAACTTAATATTAATAATATAATGAAAGTATAACTCCAATACACTAGTAATATTAAAAAATTTATGGAATTATGATATCCACATATATAAAATGAAAAATCATGCTCTGATCAATATATTGACTTAGAAATTTATACTTCAATAAATTATTAATTTTTAAATTGTAGCATTGTCCTGTATGCTTTCAGCAAGTACGAGACTTTGAAACAACTTAAAAATCAATAAATTAAAGGTAAATTACAAACAATCTAATTATTATTATGAAAAGCAAAACATTATCCTGTATGCATTCAGCAAGTACGAGATGATGTTTTACTTTTCATATTAATAATATAATGGTTGAGAAAGTATTAAAGAAATATAGAAAAATGATAAGCAGAGCATGAACTTACATGTCTATAAAATCTTCTTCCATTTGTAGCTGATTGATCAAAATTAATTATAAAGTTTATTTTATAATCACTGTTTTAAAAAATAAATGGTTAGATAAATAAATTGAACATTTTTGATAAGGAATAAAGAAAAGTAAATTGACAAAAAAAAAAAACATTAATTTAACTGAAAAAGAATTATTTTATAATGAATCAAAAGGGTACAGTAAAAGATACCATAAAAACAAATTCAGAATTAGAATCATTAGATTAACTTGTCAAAAGTGTAAAAAAGTGTAACAAACCAAAATGATATGAAATGCAATAGCAAGAAAAATTTGCTTACCGGTAATCAGATAAGGTCAAGAAAATAGTACCAATAATTCAAAATGATAAAGCAAAAATATGATTGATAATTTTTGAAAAAGGTAAGTGAGAAAGAGAAAGGAAAAATAAATTGGGTGGCAAACAGATGTATATATCATGAATTTTCACTGATCACATTTTCAAAAAAAGGCAGCTCCCCAAGTCATATGATAAACTTCATCTGAATTCCAAGAATGATGTTGCCAAGGCACTGTACACAGCATGATCATTTTTTCCTATGCATATACTAATTCCAGCTAGAATTTACTTGGCTGCATGTTGTACAGATGCACATTTATGGAACACTGAATTTCACATCTAAAAAAAATTGACACCACATAATTCTAGCTACCATGTTTCACGTAGCTAAAAGACATACACTCATCACATTTAAATTTACATTGCGCCAAAATTAATTCATTTTTGAATTTTTTTAAAGGGAACTATAATGTGCACCACCAATTTCTAAAATATGAACCTCCCCACCATATTAAATTGGGAGACTTTTAATTATGCAATTTTTTTGCTGTGACCTTTTTCCTGATCTTACATGGTTCAAAATATTGAAACATGACCAATGTTGCTGAAAGAAACATTTAATTTTGTTTCTATGTGTAACAATGGAAGGCTGTTTCTTACCGGCTGAAGAGTGTTGTATATTTTATTTGAACACATTTTTATTTTTTTATGTATTTTATTTAAAAAATTTACTTTTTATTGCAGCCAGATTTATACTGGCTGCTTTTTAGAAACCTTAATTTATGACCCAAGCCTTTGAAATTGGCTTGGGTCCCTTACATTGCAATTTAGTACTTCCAGCCAGGTTTCCCCTGGCTGGAATTGTCTCTTTCAAGCAATCGAAGTTGCTAAAAGCGACTTCGTTTGCTTGCTGTAATGTTTGCCACCCTCCCAGCTAATTTACTAGGCTGGGAGGTGGCCAAAGCAGTGTGCAACGCACGTTGCTGCTGCAAGTAACGCGCGTTGCACAATTGCTACCATATCTCATGTAGCTGATATCAAGTCAGCTGCATGAGATATGCGCAGCACATGCAATGCGCGCTGCATGCAGCAGAAACGCGCGTTGCATGCAATGCGCATTACTTGCAGCAGCGATGCGTGTTGCATGTGCTGCATGCAGTGCATTGCACAGCCAGTTTTTTTCGGGCTGTGCAATGCACACAGAGAAACCAAAGTCCCTGCAAGGGACTTTGGTCTCTAAAATGGAAGCAACTTTCCCTACCAGGTGCAATCTGGTGGGAAAGTGAGAGAAACGTTAGACCGAAGTTGTTTGAAAGCAACTTCGGTCTTAAAAACATTAAAAATCATAAAAAAAAATGAGAAATCTTGAAAAAAAAAAATTAAAATGTGAGTATAAGAAAAAAAATAAATGCTAGTGATACCAAAAATCCAAGCCAATTTCATTTGGCTTGGTTATTTAATAATTATTTTTTAATACATTAAATTTAAAATTCAAACACCATAAAATATATGAATTTTTTTTATATGAATATTATAAATTTAATCTACCTCTTTCTCATAATTATATTTATAATTTTGTTTTTTTAATTTTTGACATTTAAGTTTATTTTTTGGAAATACAAAATTAAATTTTCAACTAAATTTTTTAGTAAGGTAAAATAAAGTATAAATTTGACATTTTGTAATTGAATAATGAAAAAAAATTTAAATTTATTTAAAAAATATTTTTGTTAGAAGAATACAAATATTTAAAGGGTAGAAATATGGTGCAAATTGTAAGTAAAAAAAATTATTTTTTTTGTGAGGGGTTATTTCTATTTTTAAAAATATTTTTCAAAAAAATTCATTAAATACTGAATTAAATTACTTTGAAACTCAAATTTTTTGTAAAATAATTAAAAATGAAATAATAATATTGTTATATTTGATATAAAATTTGAATTGGTAATATTAATGTCTCTTTAAGTAAATTTGAAAATCATTTAAAAAGACCATGTTGATAAGTACTTCATTTTTGATATACAATGGTTATATATATATCTTATATATATTTCTTGAGTGTTATTTTTATATACATTCAATAAAATTTGTAATATAAAATGCCATTTAATCATCAATTATTGTTCAACTTAGTTATAAAAACTTCATATTTAATACCAGCCACTAGTATTTACTTTTTAATTTAAAACTCGAATATAATATGAGAGTATCCTTATTTTGTCTGTATGTAATGAACAACAATAACAGACCATAAATGAGTGGGTAATTAATTACAATAAATAGTTGAAGAATAACCTATAAGAAATGATAAGTTTATCAAAAAGAGTACATTAAAAAAATATACTTTTGAATTTTTTTTGATATAATTTGGGTAGTTAAATGAAAATTTAAATTATCAGACATCAAAATGGAAAAAATCTAAAAGTGGTGTTTATATAATAAGCCTCATATAAAAAAAAGGATAAAAAATCTACTATGTAACTAAATTATTAAATATTAAGGTATTATTAAAATTATTGAAAAACTTATTTTACAGTTATAATGAAATCTAAATGTGAAAATAATGGTGGGATAATAGTAAGACTATGTGGAAACCCTTTAATTTATACATACTTTCAACTATGTTCAGATAAAAAAATTGGTAAAATTGTATAATAACATCTAGTTAATAGTGATGCAATTTTATTTAGATCAAGAATAAATTTTTCTGAGGAAAAACTAATTAAATTTAGATATGGCCATCTCCTTTCAAGAGATAGAATAATAATAAAAATTTAAAAAATTATAATAAGTATTCTTAATCACCATTTTTGAAAAGTCTCTAGTAAAATTCATTATAATGTATCATTCATTTATTACATTATATGGAGTTTCATCTTGAAGTAGTGATGTGCAGCTTTGAACTTATGTTATGAAAAATAAAAAAGTTAAAAAATATATAGTTATACTAATGAAAAAGCCAAAAATAAAAATACTATTATAAATTAAAAAAATAAAACTACATAAATTTTATTCTGCTCTAATGATGGAAGGGTACTATGTATGAATTTCAACATGTTAAATCCAAACATGCTTTAAGGCTAGTTTACAGGTAGAGCTATTAAGTTTCCTTAAATTCTAAAAATAACTTATGCATTTTACTAATTATTTTTTTCTTGTTTTCTTTCCAAAGTTGTTAGAGTTGCTTAATTAATACTGTTATCTTGATTGTAAGATATATAATTTTTTTTGAATACATGATTTATTGTTTCAAAAATTATATTATAAATTTAAATCATTTATTTCATTTTCTAAAGCTTCATTGTCAAAGACACAACTCCATTTTCTATTACTTAACAAATATATAAAATGTGATAGTAAAATTTGAGGAATTTTCTTTTTGAGAGGGTCAAACTATATTGTGAAGATTTTTATCTAGAAATTCTTGTACTCTAAAACCAAATAATTTTCTCCCTTAAGTAAGACATTTCAAAAATATGAGAATATAAACAAGAATATTAACTTATCTTATTTTTTTTTTCTTTACTGTAAGTTTTAGTTCAATCCCTTTTTTTATATGACATTAGTATAAAAACATGGTTAAATGCTACTATATTATTAATTTTTATTATATATATATATATATATATATATATATATATATATATGAAATATTTAGAAGGTCATCCTTTTTTATTTACTTGAATAAATGGCTCAATTATAATACCCAACACTTATTAATGTTTCCCAAACTCAATAACAAATTTCTCAAATGAAATATTAGCTTCTAATATAAGAAGTTTATATATAGATGATATTTAACATGTGATTTTACTTTTTAGATTCAGCTAAAATTAAACAAAAGGAGAAATCATGCATATGTGTATAAATGGTAACCATATGTTACTTAGAGGATTGTGAAATTCACTCATCAGAATGTTTTAAGTATTAAAATAAATTGAGGTCATTATTTTCTAGTATTTGAAACTAATTAGGAAATTATTCTAAAAATATATTTTAATGTGTATCATGTTTAAAAAGTTGGAAATATGATTTTTGAAAATTGTGAGTTTCTTATGAGATACCAAGCTTTAGTTTACATGGTTTCAAGTAGAATGGAATTTTAGTATTAGAAATTGAAAGCAATGTAACATTATCAGATTTTAACTGTGTTCTACTTATAGAATGATTACATAACATTAAACATTATTTAAATCAAAAAGGTTTAAAAGATATTTAGAATTTTACCAAATTTCACCATTTATTAATCTTTGATTTGAAAACAAACTATGATGTACACTCACTAGAAATAAGCAATCCCAATTTTAACATAATTTATCAATCCAAAAATAATTAGTCAATTAACAAGAAAATATATATTATTTCAAAACCAAATCTCTAGATTTAAAATATGATGCTTTAATGAAAAATTATTACAAAACTTTAATGCAATGAAGTCTCTTAAAAAATTCAAAAATAGATTATCAAAACAAGTAATTTCTGCAAAAAAAACTACTAACTATTGTAGATAAAGCATAAAAATAAGTCATATTTTTTAAAAAAATGATCTAACAATATTTATTTTTGTTAAAAAAATCATAACATTGTTAAGTTTGCTTGTTATAATAATGTTAAAATCCACTAAACATTATCTAAAGGTGGTAAAATATGTAAAAATATGTTGAATTTTGTGAGATAAAAATCAACAATTTTGTATCATTTCCTGTTGTGCTATGACTTTATTCCACCCTTTTTATCTGATTCTTCCAGTATTACTTTGCTATGATCACTAGTTTTCAAGTTAAAATTTACAAATGTTCATTATACTTGATAATATGAAAAATAACTCAAACTTTTATAACTGTAAAATAAGATTTTGTAACTCCTTCTTTCAATCAATATTTGAAGAAATTTTTAGTTTATTTGAGTAATGATTTTAAGAATAACAAAAAATTTAAAATTCACAAGGAATTATTTCCAGAGACTATAATTATTTACTTGTGTAATGCATGAGCTACTTATCAATGATGTAAAACATCAGAAAAGTAAGTTATAGTTATAAATCTACAGATTATACTGTTTCTGGTATATATATCTTCAATAAATCTTTTAAACCTATCTTAGCCTACATACCACACAATAGAAAATCATTATATTAAAAAAGGAAAAAATATTATGATAATATCATAAAGAATGATAACCATGGATTGATATTCCATAAAAATGGTTAATAAAATTTTAAGATAACCTAAATCAGTATTCTTTCATCAAAATATATCCTTTTTGTCTTTGTAATTTATTCCAAACAAATTTTTTGAAAGTTGAATCTATATATCTAATGCCAAAACCACTATTAAGTTCCCTCTTAGACTTTTTAAGAAATTATATATATATATATATATATATATATATATTATTTATCAAAAATTGAAATAAAGAATAAAAACATAATTTTATTTACCTTTAATTATTTAAACATAGAGTATTTTTAGAATGCATTGTGGTTACTTGTGAAGGTTAAAAAATTGAAGTTGGATTTATGAGTTTTTATAAGGGCAAATATTGTAAAATTCTTTCATAAACATTTATTTCATAGTTTCAAATGTTGAAATCTACAAACTAATGGGATTTAAAATTATATTGAGATTTAAAATCTGTTTTCTACTCAAGTAAAATAAAATAAAATGATGATATCAAAATTGAAATTAAGTTTAAACTTTTGATATGCTCTATCTTCAATTTTATTGATAGTGCATCAAAAATTTAATAATATTTTTTTCCTTCATCACTTTTTACATAAAAGATAGTTTTATAATTTTATGAATTAAAGATTGCTTATATAAATTTAACATCTATGTCAACTGTTTATGACTATTAATCTATATAATAAATTTTTAGAAGAAAAAATAACATCAGTATATACTGACTTTGAAATTATTCAATTTAAAATAGTTTACAGGTAGATAATGAAGGTTGATTTCATTTTTGAATATGAATTATAGAAGTCTTATTTTATCAATTTTAATTCTTTTTGAGCTCAAATGTATCCACCGCAACTTATGTAAGAATAAAAATTATTTTTATTGAAATTTACATGAGAAAGTATGCCTATTATTCAAAATCAAACTTGCTCTAATGGTGTTTTTCAATCATTATTCCCATTCATAACAATAAAAAACATTTCAATTTGCTGATGTTTTAGTTTTTGATATCCCCAAGTTTATATCTCAGGTGTACTATTCACAAAATTATTAAAAATATAATTTTCGAAATACATGATAAACTTGAAAGTGAGGGGGCATTAAATTTTTAAAAATGAATTCTAAATTCAGGATGGATAGTATTTTTTCTATTTTCACAAATGAACAATTTTTTGTTTCAATTAATCCAGAAATAAAATTTTGTTGTAAGCATATTATATTATATTCATTATGATTTTAAATACTATATTTTCAAGATTTGTGTTTAATATTTCCTGTGAAAGTTAATGTTAATGTGAATTTAAAGTAAGCTTGAAGAAATTTAATAGATAGGCATATTGGATATTTAAAATAATATTTTGCTCCAATCTTGAATCATCCTGGGCTAAAAAATATCCCAAATAAGGTTTTTGTGGGTCAATTTGGATTTAAGTAGGATTAAGTGAGGTTTAATAAAGGACAGATAAAAGGCTAAATTAATTACTAGTGACTTTTTTCTCAAAATAGTTATAAAATATGTATCATTCTGGAATCAAGCTTCAATAAAGTTGAATTGAAACAGAGATAATTTCTAGCAGCACAACACCATATTTACAAAGGTGTAAAATACCTCAAATATTACTCATAATATAGGAAGGCAAGGAATCTACAAAATTCACATTTCAAACGAGGATTTATATTTTGAATTTGAAATTGAGAAATGGAATATTATTTTCCAATTTAAATATCTATTAGTCATTTTACCAAAAGTTTTCAGTAATCAGATTGAATTTTGATGGTATTTTGTTGTAGATTAATCATTTTGATGAGCCATTTACTCAAAATTACTGGTTTTGTTTCCAATATTCCATGTGAAATTCATTACGAATCTTTTTGAAAGTGAATAGTTGGCATATTGGATATGCAAAAGCTTATGTTAGATCAAAGTGAGATCAAAGGGAGTTCAACTGATGATCAAATTAGGATTTTACAAGATCAAACGGTGATCAATGTAGGTTCATCTTGAGCTCAATTTGTGACAAATCTCTGACTAAACGTAAGGCCAAACAATTTCCTACATGGTGATGATGTGTGCATAATTCAAGCATAGATTTGTGGTTCAACGGAGTTCAAGAAAGGGGTATTGCTAGCAATACCCCCCATTTTTTCTGTGGTGAATGTCCGCAAAGACCATAAACTAGTAGGTAGTATTGTCTGTGATTACAATAAACTAGTAACAAGGAATGTCCTTAAAGACATAAAATTAAATGCTGACAATGTAAAGGATGTTTGTAGCAAGGTTGAACTGCAACTGGATTTAGGGAACACTGAAGCTAATGTAGCGACAAGGAGTGCGCAAGGCGAGGAAGTGGAGGAGTCAGATGATGGAGATACTTCAAAGGGAAGTCAGGATAGTAGTACTCAACTCAAAGAGGGGGAGTATTTAGAAGACAATGCATCTACAGATGAGGGAGAAGAGTTGTTAAAGTTATATTTGGAAGGTAATAGTTGACCGGATTTTTGCGATAAAAAGGTTTGGCGCAATATTAAAAAGCGCGCTATAGGCTATTTTATTAAAAATGGGAAGTTATGGAAGAATCAAGCTTTGTCTCCTCAGTTAGTTATTCAAACTAGGTAAGGGAAGGAGAAGATACTCAGGGAGTTACACAAGAATTTAGGACATAGAGGTCAAGATGAGACTCATCGCAGAGTTAGGGAAAGATTCTGGTGGCCCAACATTAAAAATGAAGTAAGAGATTGGGTTAAATCTTGTCCAGAATGCCAGTGCAGAAGTTACAGAAAGCCAAAAGAAAAAGGGAGAGGGAAAGACGAGGATACTGTTTTTGGTAGGGTCAGTTTAGATGCAGTCCATATAAAAGAAGGACACTTTAAATACCTGGTAGTAGCCAGGGATGATCTATCAGGATGGGTTGAAGCAGCACCATTGATAAACCTCAAGGCAAGTAATGTGGCCGAGTTTTTGAAGAAAGAATGGATTTATAGGTATGGGGTAATGAAGATGGTAACCGTAGATGGTGGCGCTGAATTTGCGGGAGATTTCCAAGAAGTAGTAAAAGGTATTGGCGCAAAGTTACGAGTTGCAACACCATATTATCCTGAAGCAGAGGGAATGGTAGAAAGAGGGCATCAAGTTATAAAAGATGCGCTAGTTAAGTTATGTGGAAATAATGGGGTGAAGTAGAAGAACTACTTGCCATTAGTTTTGTTTGCGGACAGGATTTCAGTTATAAGGACAACAGGGTTTTTGCTGTTTGAGCTTATGTTTGGTCAAAGGGCGGTATTACATATTGATCTGGAGGCTGGATCTTTCCTAGGATGTGATTGGGATCAAGTGCGCTCAATCAAAGATTTAATTCTAGCAAGGGTAGCGCAACTTGAAAGAAAAGACAAGTTTGTGGAGAAAGCATATGAAAGAATGATGCAGATCCGGGACAAGTCAGTTAAATATTGGGATGAGCGCTTAGCGCATAGGTTAAGAAAGCCATTGAACCCAGGAGATTTGGTTTGGTTTATAATAGAAGTTTAGAAAGCCAATTGGGGAAGATGTTTTCTGACAGATGGAATGGTCCTTATAGGATAAGAAAGCAGATAACTGGAGGGTCTTACTTACTTGAGGAATTAGATGGTACTGAGTGTAAGCGGCGTGTGGCCGCAGACCAGATCAAAATATTTGACCCACGGGGTGCTCCAGTGATACAAGATAACCTCTGGAATGAGAAAAACTACCAGAATAATACCTCCGGGAAGAGGATTAAACTAAAAGTTATGTTAAGTTTTGTCTTTTTTAAGAGGACTAACAGGAGGCTTTGACACAGTTGTGATTGATAGAGGGCCCTAACTGGAAGTTAGGCGGACTATGGCTGAACAGGCAATTGGCATAAGCGCTTAAATGAGGGAACAGAGGAAAATGAAATCTTATATATTTCCATCGTTAGAGGGGACATGACCAAATAGGTAATTGGATTAAAGGAGATGTGTACCATGTAAACGCAAAAGACACTGGGAATTTAGCCAATGGGTTAACTAACCAGGAGTGAAATAGAGACTTATAGATGGGGCGCTCTACAGTTCAATTCTTATTTTACATGGATTTACAGTTTTTTAAAGAAATTAGAGGGAGCAAAGTTAGGCGCTCTAAAAGTATGGAAGACAGGTGTAACAAAATAGTGCCATGTCTAAAAAGATTATTTAAAGGCATAGCATGAAAAATATATGAAGACTATGTACAGGAAGGATGTACAGAGGAGACTCATTAGGAGAAGCGCAAGTGGTCTATTCAGTATCAGGATGAAAGCTAATAGGATATCCTTTCCAGTCTTCAGGCATGACAAAGTGACAGGGATCGGCAGGGAATCCAAGAATAGTTGTTGAGCTGATTTCCTTCATTAGTTGACCTATCATTTCTATATGAGTATAGCGAGCTTCAAGTTCAGCGTCTGAAAAAGCTGGTGCTTTATTGTACGATAGGGACATAGCATCATATATAAGACAAAGTCTGGAAAACATTCGCATGGAATGGAAAAATGGTAAAGGAATGGGAACCCATACCAAGGAGATGGATTCATTGAAACCTGACAGGAAGTTAGTAAGCAAGAAGAGCATAAGTATTGTGAAGGATGCTTACTTGCTAATAAGATTTGTGGGCGCGCTGAAGGTGAAGTAACAGTAACCGCATCAGGAGCAGCTGTAGGGGAGCCTGAGAGCACGGAAGCACTGGAACTCGGAGGGGGAGAAAGTGTAGCGCTAGGCTGTATGGATATTTTGCGCCTGGGAAAACTAGGAAGTGATGGCGACTCATAAGGAACATTATTATTATTAGTGGAAATAGTGGGACTAGTGGTGGTAATTATGGGAGAGCTACTAGTAGAGCTAGGTGGAAAGCAAATATAACCAGTAGGCTGAAGAGTATTCTGGTTAAGGGAGGTATTGCAAGTTTTGTGGTATCTAAAGCAATAATCACAGGCAGGTCTAAAAGAGGCATAACCCCGAGGTCTAGAAAATGTACAGTTAAAGTTATGGTGTTTGCAAAATGAGCAAGCTTGATATCTGGGAACTGTGAAATATTGAGTCATGATGTTAGAATAGAGGAAATTCAGGTTATTAGAAGGGCTATTTATAGGTTAACAATAGCATTATAAAGAAGTCATCAGTTGCGCCATGTCTGACTTGAGCGCTGGATGGTTTCTAAGAAGCTAGCAAGAAGCATTTCTCATAATGAAGAACCCAAGGAAAGAAGAATTGTTACAATCAAGGGAGAGGCATGTATTGCAAAGGTTTAAAGATTGAAAGAAAGCGCAAACTTAAATGATGCAGGAGAAGTAATTGCTGTAGCAACAATCTCAAGTTGTTATTTTTTATTATTTGTGGTTTCATCTTTCATAGGGACTTAGCAGAAGGGTGCGCTGCTTAGAAAAAGGATGATATTTTGGGGGCAACTCATCTCGCAGTTGTAGAGTTCTCACAGGAAAGTTAAGTGAAGATAATAATAAAAATAAATAAATATATATTACTTTTTTTTTTTTTTTTTTTTTACAAGGCTATATACATTACAAGGTATAAATACAAAAGTAAATATTTTTTTTCTGTGGTATTCTGCTTCATCAAAGATTGGGACGCAGATAGCCCAATCATTAACAGCTTCTTGCATGCTTTGTTGCAAGGCAGCTATTAGTTGTTTTCGCTTATTATACTCAGCGCGAGTATAAACCGGAACCTCCTCGAGGAATGTTTTGACGGCCCCAATCATGTTATTCATACGACGCATGGTCGCATCGTAAGGAGCGCAGGCAATTTGTTCTGCGAATTCCCAGTTTTGAGCCATGGCGGGCTCATCGTCATCTACTACCGAAAAGTTATCGGTTGGCCATTCGACCAGAGTGACGGTATTGAAGACCGGCTGCATATCAGACCAGTCAGGAGTGGGCAAACGAGGAGTAGGTTTGGAAGTAGGCATTGTATCCCAGGCGGGATCTTCTTCCAAGGTAGGAAGGAATAGTGGAGTGATAGGAGGCGGAGGCGTTTCAGCGTAAGGAGTATCTGGTGCATCCTACGTAAAAAAAAAAAAAAAAAAAAAAAAAAAAAAGGGAAAGAGAGAATGTTAGTATTAGAAAGGGAAGAAGTAAGAAAAAGAAACTTACTGTACTTTCCTCCGAGAAAAGAGATTTAGGGACAGAAGCGACACTACTAGGAATAGGCTTGCGGTAACCAACCTTGGTTCTTTTGTTACCAGGTGGGGTAACAGGAGCAGGCACCGGGCGCTTGATGGTCATTTGACTCATCATATTTGTTGTAGAAGCATTTGGGTCCAGGCTTGTGACAGTGGGTGGCCCATCGTAACTGCATTTCTTCTTGCGTTGCTTGCAGTAATTGCATGACTAGGAATAAAAGAAAAATGAAAAGGTTAGTAACAAATGGGAAGGAGAATGAAGAGAACTTACAGTGAAGAAAGTATTGCCACAGTGGGCTTTTGAAAAATGACATGGAGTTATGCCATTTTTGATGCAACAAGTGCATCTCGTCCCACCCATCAGTGTGGTTATGGGCGTTGTTGGGGAAGCAGTAGGGGGCTGAGTGCGCACGAACTGTTGAATAGCGTCCACGATGTTGGCGGTATTTTCAGTGTAAGGAGGTGTTCTTCTGGTATTCATTGTGAAAGATAAAAATAATAAAGATAATAAGAAAAGAGAAAAGGATAGAAGATGAAGGAAAAGGATAGAAGGTGGAGGAAGAAAACGCTGCGAGACGCAGAATATTTATGGGCTCCTGGGGACAGTGGCGAGTAGAGGGAGGATGTGGTACACGCCTCGCAGGAAGCGTGATTTTAGACCATTCAGCGGGCGTAGTCCATGAAGAACAAAGGGGAGTTAGCGCAGCAGGAAATGTTAAAATATAATATGTATTTGCGTGTTTCAAGGAACAAAGGAAATGGAAGCGCGGAAAAAGATTGAGGGTCTCTGCACCCGGATTTTGTAGCGAGATGTGCCGCACAATAGGGAATTGTGTGTTATTGATTTAGGACCATAAAGTGCTAAAAAATATGGATTTGGGCTTTCCAAAAAGTATGTGTTACACATTAAGAAGAAAGTCATGGATTAAGGACAACTCAAGTGCATGGTATGCTGTACCGCAGCCAGTTAGGAAACTTACTGAGACAAGTAATGAAGAAGGCTAACTAGTAAAGCAACCTGTCAGAACTACGAGCCTAGTATTAAAGCAAAGAGAGTGGGGACTCAATTGTAAAACTACCCAAGAGTTAAGGCAACTAGACGCAGTGTTAGGATAAGTCAAACCTGGAACTAGCGCTGAAACAAAACAAGGTATAGTTAAAAGCGCATATGTGGAGAATCAGTGAAACAAGTTAATACTAGTGTTAGTAATTATAGGGTCTGATTTAGGTTCTGTAGTTGTTGGAAGCAGTGTAAGTAGCATAATAATAAATTAGTTATTGTTTTACTAATGTGGCGCTAGAGTCAGCGCTGGAGATCCATTAGGGAACTGTGTCTTGAGCGCTGGAAGAATATAAAAGGAGGACTATTAGGTAGGGACAAAGGGGAGAACTGGTTGATCTATCTATTTAGTTAATAAAATAAGAAAAATCACATTAGTTGTCATTTTTAAAAATCAGATCATAGAGAAATCAATATAGAGATATACGTGTAGCTATAGTCATAGCACCCAGTATAAGATATTACATCTTTTGTGATTAATTGTTTGAGAGAATATTAAAAGGTATTTTCTGAGTCTTTAGAGTTTGTGCGTCTGTGTGTGTATTTCATATAGTATAGTGAAGGAGCGCAACATAGAGAGAATATATAGATTCAGTGGGATTAACTATTATTAGAGATATTTTATTACTGTAATAAGGCAAATTCAAAGAGAGCGCTTCAAGAGGGAGTAGCTGTGGATAATAGCGCTTGTTAAGAATAGAAACATCCAGATAGTAGTGCTTGTTTCTTTATCTTTAACTCATCTCAACTTATAAACTTTCTAGTCAAATATTAGTGTTACACATTATTACACTGTCTTTAAAAAAAAGAGTGGCAGGCGCTTCTTTTTATAAATTAAAAAGGAGAACCAACCCATCTCGCATTGTGTCTACTGCTTAGTACTTTAGAACAGTCTACAACGTCTGAAAGGAGAGCCAGATTTGAAGAGATAAATGATGAAGATGTTAATGCCAAGGGTGGCAAAAATGGTAGTGGTAATGGTTGAAAAGCTGAAAAAGGTAAAGAGAAAGAGGTCAGTAAAGCCACATTTTCTACTTCTTTTGGAGTTTTAGAGCTTGCAACGGTTGCCCAAGTGGAGGGTAGTTGTATGGTCGGCAAATACAATGTTAATTCTGCTAGAAGAGCAGCTGCTACTAAGGCGAAGAGTAGCATTCAAAGCCAACTGAGGGCTAATCCTGGTAAGGCCAATAACAAAGTGAACCCTTACTCTAAGGACAAAAATTCTAGTGCTCAAACTGCCACCAACAAATTGAACCCTTACTCTAAGGACGAATTATATAAAATGCAGTAGGGGATTGCTGATATGGGGCCCCCTAGTTATGGAAAGTTTTATTTAAATGGTGAGACTTTGTCAGAGGATGATTCAGATTTCCAGGAGGATGTACCATTGGCGTCTCTACCCAGACCAAGTTTTAGCGGTCCCATCCCAATGGAGGGTGTAAGAAGGACTAGCAATGGATCAGGATTAGTGCAAGAAGCTGGTGATGGAGTTAGGGTTATAGAAAGTTAAGATGTTATAATGGGGGGTGAAGATGGCTCGGTTGGACCTCAAGAGGTACCCAGGGCCAAGGTTGTTAAATCAAAGGTCCAGTATGAGCGGCCAGTAGTTTCTGGTCAAGCTAATGCAATGGACGTAGTTTTGAATAGGGTGAATCAACTGCAGATTCCCTTATCTTTGGGGGAGTTATTTACAATTAGTCCCGAGCTTGCTGAAAAGCAAAAGAAGCATTTGAAAAGGCGTCGGGTTTCCACTGGAGAGGTGGAATATATTTGTGAAAATGTTGAAAAGTTTGGGGAAGATGTAGATACGCATTTTTCCGCTCCCCTGGGTTACCTGGTGGTAACTCTTAACGATAAAGAAGTTAAGGCCTTGGTAGATTCAGGGTCTCAAATTAATTTAATTTCATTGGAGCAAGCGACGAGTATAGGCTTGCCATTTAAAAGTGGAACTGGAGGAAACCTCAGAGGCATTGGAGGGCATGCAACAGAGCTGATGGGCACAGCTGAGCATGTCAGGTTAGGCATTGGTGGATCTGTTGGTAAGGTTCACTTTTATGTGGCCAGAGGAGCAGTCAAAACTGTTCTTGGTAGTCCTTTTTTGATGGATTTTGAGGCCAGGATAGGGTATCAAGCTGGCATGGGGATTAGTTTGGAAATCACTGGTGAAGATATACGGAGGTTAAATATGCGGTTAGCGCCTCCTGGAGATGAAGGTTGGGAAACACGGCCAGGGATTACTACTCTGTGCCAGTTTTGTGTTTGCACCAAGAAGCGGCGTATAAAATGGACAGCTTCTGGTGAATTATGTTTGTTGGAAAGGGATGAATGCCCTCATTTTTTGGGGTAGCAGGGGCTGATCACTCTAATGTTGTAATCTCTCCTCAGGATGAGATCCCGGATTGCAATAGGTCAGCTCACTTGGAGATAATTCAAGTGGATTCTCAATTATTTTCTGTTAATATTACTTTGGAGTGCAAATACGTTTTGGAATTTTCTATATGTTTATTGGATTTTCCCTGTTTTTCTATTAAATTTAAAAATGGTGAAAAAGGCAAAATGGGCCAAATTAGGTTGGTTAAAAATTGGAAGAGTATGTTTTATGACCTCCAGCAAGAGTGTAAACTGCAAAAATCACATCAAAACCCGATTAAAAATATCAGTATAATTAAAACACAAAAAAATAATTTATGTGAAAATGTTATTCCGGACCTCCAGCAAGAGGGTAAACTGCAAAAATCATATCAAAACCTGATTAAAAATCTCAGTATAATTAAAACACAAAAAAATAATTTATGTGAAAATGTTATTCCGGACCTCCAGCAAGAGGGTAAACTGAAAAAGTCACATCAAAACCCGATTAAAAATCTTGGTATAATTAAAATACAAAAAAATAATTTTTGTGAAAATTCAATTACGGTCCTCCAGCAAGAGGTTAAACTGCCAATTTTCTTTATGGGCAATTTACTGTTTGATAAGGGAAGCAAAGGTGTTGGAAAATCTGTATATAAATTAGACGAGGGAAAGGAGAAAAGGGTAAAATTTAAAAATGAAATAAATTATTTTTCTAATTTTTCTTATTCCAATTCTGATGAAGAAGAAGATTAATTTAATGAAATTTTTAATGGCGAAACAAAAGTATATTTTTTACCTCAAGTTTATTTAGATGTGGATGCAGCTAAATATAAGAAAGTAGCAAATAAAGTTTGACCTATTAATGAACCGCTACCTGCCGAAACAAATCCACCCTTGAGAAGACCAAGGTTATCAAGAGATCCTTATGAAAGTCCCTTGGTAAAGAATCCGCCTGAATTTTTTGAGACATCAAGAATCACTTTTGAGAGACTGGGTGTTGTTAATTTTGGACCTGATGGTTGGTTGTCTGGAGAAGAGATGAAGTTGTTGTTGGATGTGATGGTCAAGCGAGAGAAGGCCATTGATTTTGTAGAAGAGGAGAGGGGTGTGTTGAATCATTCTTATGGGGAGCCTTACAAGATTCCTGTGGTATTTCATGAACCGTGGCAGAAGAAATCGATTCCTATTCCGGCTGCATTAAAAGAAGCCTATATTGAAGTTGTCAGAGAACGGATACGCACTGGACTGTATGAGCAATCATCATCAAGTTATTCTAGTCCGGTATTTCGTATCAAGAAACCGAATGGCAAGCTTAGAGTTGTTCATGATCTTAGGGAATTAAATAGGGTTACAATAAAGGATGCTGGGATACCGCCTAGTGCTGAGGAGTCTGTTGAAGCGTTTGCAGGGAGAGTGTGTTATGGTTTGGGAGATATTATGGGTGGATATGATGAGAGAGAGTTACATCCGGACTCAAGGCCTCTCACTACATTTGATACACCACTTGGACGTTTACAGTTAACAAGAATACCTCAAGGAGCAACAAATTCAGTTGCAGTTTATCAAGCTGAGATGGCTTGGATACTTCAAGACAAAATTCCACAATATGCTGGAATATTTATAGATGATGGAGGAATTAAGCGACCAACAACCAACTATGATAACCAGGTGTTGGAAGAGAAACCCGGGATATGCAAATTCATTTGGGAGTTTGCAATTACATTAGAAAGAATCTTGTTTTGAATTGAAGAGGCTGGTTTAACTATTTCAGGTTCAAAATTTTCATGTTGTGTGCCAGCCTTAGAAATATTAGGCCATGTGGTATGTAGAGAGGGAAGGATTATGTCCAAGAAGAAAGTTAACAAAATTCAGTCCTGGCCAAGACCCAAGAATATGACTGAAGTTAGAGGGTTTTTAGGCATTTGCGTATATGTTAGAATGTTTATTAAGAACTTTTCTTCATTGGCAGCTCCATTGAGACAGTTAAAGAGAAAGGATGCAGACTGGGAGTGGAATGAAGAGTGTGAGAAGGCGTTTGTTAAGTTGAAGGAGGTTGTGGGGAAAGATTTATTCCTGCACAAGTTGGATTATGGAAAAGATGCTGGTAGAATTTATTTAGTAGTTTATTCAAGTCAGGTTGCAGCTGGGGCGGTTTTGTCTCAGATGGATAATGCTGGTTACATCAGGCCAGTTAGGTATGAATCTGTAGTATTTACTGAGGTCGAATCAAGATATTCTCAACCAAAATTGGAATTATGTGGTGTGGCAAAAATACTGAAGAAACTTCAGCATATTTTGTGGGGGAAACATTTTGAGTTGCAAGTGGATACAAAATCGTTAATCCAGATGATTAATTCCCCAAGTTTACCAAACGCACCCATGACGAGATGGGTAGCTTTTATTCAAAATTTTTTGTTAAATTTAGTTCATAATCCTGGAAAGACTTTTACTATGCCAGATGGTTTATCAAGGAGACCATGCACTGAAGAAGATTCAGACTCAGAAGAGTTCGATGAAGATATACCTATTATCAAAGCCAGCACTAAAGGAGCTGAAGACTTTCCATACCTCCCCCATGAGGTTAAACTGGCAGGATTATTGTGTTTAGATTATGGTGATGATGACCTCCACCAAGAGGATAAACTGGAAAATAGTTTTTATGTTAATAAAAGTGTTGGAAAAGGTGTATATAAATTTGGTAGAAAAGAGGTTAAAAAAGATGTGGTGTATGTAGAGGAAGATGGATTGGTAGTGTGGGATAGTAGAAAGTTAAGGAATGGTGTATATGTTGGAGAATTAGAAAATTTAAATAAAAAGGTGGATAAAGAGAAAGAGGTATTTTCGGATACGGTTTACGAAAGATCCAAAGGTTCAGAAGAAAAGTTTTAACATAGATCGATTAAAGATTTATTTAGGGGACAACACTTGTTGGCTCATTTATGTGCAGGTGATATTGGTGATAGAGAAGTCCCTATTGATGTTATATTAATCGATTTTCAAGATGAAGTCTGGGGTCAGACTGGTTTTTATTTTTTTTTAGTCAAATATTTGTTGACTTTAGAGAGACCAGAAGATTGTGAAGATGATGAATGGGTGGCTATCAAGAGGAAGTCATCTACGTTTTACCTATCTGGTGAACTTTTAATGAGGAGAAGGTATCCAAATCCTCAAGTAGTTATAACTCAACAGAAGGGGCAAAAATTAGTTTTGAAATCACTGCATGAAGATCTCGGGCATAGAGGCGTTGGAGAAACATTTAGAAGAATTTCTATCGATTTTGGTGGCCTGGCATGAAGATGGCTGTTAAACAGTGGGTTCAGTCATGCAAAGAATGTCAAAGACGAAGTTATTTAAGGCCAAAAGAACCTGGACGCGCTACCGGAGGAAATACACTCTTTGGGAGAGTCAGTTTGGATGCCGTTCATATCAAAGAGGGACAGTATAAATATTTAATTGTAGCCAGAGACAACTTATCTGGTTGGGTAGAGGCAGAGCCTCTTATTAATTTGACTGCCAAAAATGTGGCAGAATTTTTGTTAAATAATTGGGTGTATCGATATGGAGTGATGAAATTGGTGACGGTAGATGGAGGTCTTGAATTTGGGGCTGAGTTTAGAGAGGCTGTATCTAAAATTGGATCAAAGGTTAGGGTAGCAACCCCATATTATCCTGAAGCTGAAGGCATGGTTGAAAGAGGGCATCAAGTTATTAAGGATGCTTTAGTTAAAATGTGTGGGACAAGTGCCAAAAGGTGGAGGCACTATTTACCTTTAGTTTTATTTGCTGATCGAATCACTGCTAAAAGGATGACCGGATTTTCACCTTATGAACTTATTTTTCGACAGAAAGTAGTTTTAACGGTTGATTTAGAAGCTGAATCATACCTTGGAGTTGACTGGGACACAGTCAGAACTACTGATGAATTATTGTGTGCAAGAATGATGCAGCTAGAAAAGAAAGAAGAATATTTAGAAAAGGCATATTCGCGGATGATGAAGATCCAAAATCAATCAGTTAGATATTGGGATGAGCGGTTGGCACATCGATTAAGGAAACCTTTGAAACCAGGAGATATGGTCTTGGTGTATAATAGGAGTTTGGAAAGTCAGTGAGGAAAGATGTTTGCAGATAGGTGGAATGGACCATATAAAATCAAGGAGCAAGTTTCGGGCGGTTCATATGTGTTAGAAGAATTTGATGGAGTTGAATTGAAGAAGAGGGTAGCGGCCAATAAATTGAAACGGTTCTATCCTAAACGCACCAGGAGTGCCAAAGTCTCCCTCCGCAATGAGGATAAACTATAATATCAATGAAATTTTATGGATCCCTCCGCAATGAGGATAAACTATGACATTTATCAAACTTTATTAACCTCCGCAACGAGGATAATCTATCTTCTTTTTATCAAAATACTTTACTGTCTTTACACTGCATATGGGCAACGAAACTGTGATGAATCTTAACAAAATGCAAGAAAACCTTCTTTGAAATTTTCAAAACTTAAAATTCTTAAAATATGGGTGAATATAGTGTTGGAAAATTTTAAAAATTTATTGGAAGAAGTGTTCACAGGGGAACCTTCACAATTTAATATTGGCAAGTGTGGGGGTAATTGATGGTCTGGCTGATCTATACACAATTACCCCATAATGTTCATTTCCAAAATTTTCCATGTTTCTATTTGAATCCTGGCTTTGTCTTTTAATTATAAGAAGTCCACTAAGACTATAAACTGGAAAAAGTCAAGAGACACCGCTCTCAACGCCGGATTCAAGATTTTATATATATATTTTTTTTTGATTTTGATTTTTTATGTTAGATTGTGATTTCTTTCCTTTAAATATATATTATTAATTATTGCAAAGGTGATGCTTACTGGTGGTCTCTAATCATTTTTATAAATTGGAGGGAGCCCACCCAGTGATCATCATTATAAAATTTTCTTCTAAAAACTTTCATTTATTTTCTTTACTTTTCAATTTCGCAAAATTGTGTAACCACATCAAGTTGCACTTGGATGTGGGTATGATGTCAAGGGTACGGCTGATCAAATGGCCGGGGGGCATCTTTTAAAATTTTATTTTGAAATTTTTTTATTATTATTACTTTTTTTATCTTTCTTTTCACATTCGTTTATCTTTCTTTAAAAATTAAGTTTTAACTTTTATTTCACAACTATCCTTTCTAAAATATTTTATTTTAAATTAAAAACAAAATTAAAAATAAAAATAAATAAAAATAAAATAAATAAAACAAAAAAAATAAAAATAAATAAAAATAAAAAATAAAATAATTATAAAAAAATAAAAATAAAATAATAAAATAAAAAAAATTATTTAATTAAATCAAAATTATTATATTTCTCAGTTTTATTTTTTTTACTTTTCATTCTTTTTAGTTTTATTCATTTAGTTTAGACAGGAAACAGGGTCTAGGGGAACTCAATACCTATGGGATCTTACTTCAAGACATCTGTTAGTCCTCCAAGACTTTAAACTGGCTACTGTTCAAGATGTTCTTTAAGTTTTTTTTACAAATTTTGGAGCTGTTAGTCCTCCAAGACTTTAAACTGGCTAATTTTCAAGACTGTCATTAAAGATTTTATATTGGAGCTATTAGTCCTTCAAGACTTTAAACTGAATTTCAAGGATGTTCAAGATTTTATGGATACTTTTGGAGACGGATTTTTTTATTTTTTTTATCAATCAAATGTTAGGTCCACCAAGACCTTAAACTGGAGTGTTATCAAATTTTAGGTTCACCAAGACCTTAAACTGGACTATTATCAAGTTGTTGGGTCAGCCATGACCTTAAACTGGATTTCTTGTCGATCAAATGTTTGGTCCACTATGACATTAAAATGGATTATCAAGTTTATTCAATCTTTGGTCAAGCCCAGGCCTTAATTAGGAATATTTCAAGTTATTTATGCACTTATATGATCTTTGGTCCACCAAGACCATAAAATGGCAATCGATTATATGTTTGGTCCACCAAGACTTTAAACTGGAATTTCAATCTTGTTTGGATAACTCAATTCAATCTTTTAATTTATCACTGTCCACTAAGACTCTAAACTGTGGCAAAATGTAATAAAGAATTAGAGAAAGAACATTTGTCTCTAACTCTCAAATATGATTCATTGAGTAACAAATATAGTGAACTTTCAAAAAAATTCTGTGAGTTGGATAAATTGTATGAAGCACACTTGTTGAAATCTGATTCAAGAACTAAGTTATCTTTTTCCCAGACAAATCAAAGTGTCTCTGAGCTACTACAAAGATTAACTAAAGTTGAGATTGAAACTGCCAATCTACTATTTAACCAGGATAATCATAAGCATACTCAATATAATAATAATCCTTTCATTGGCGAAAGTGAATATCATTCCTACCTTATTTCACCACAATTAAAACTATCTGGTGGTAGTGTTAAATCTGAATATGTAAGTCACAAATAGACCATTTATCAAGAGTAAATGAGTTATTGAATTTACCTAAGATTAGTGAGATAAAATCGAATCATAAAAACTGGCCTAAGATAGATCAGTACATAACTTATCATGTGGAAGCCAGCTCTGATTGGTAACATTTTATACAAAGAATTGACAATTTAAAGTTCTCATATAAGTAACCAGATGAAGAAATAACATCAAAATTAATTTCTTCATTTGAGGATGTTTCTTTATTATGGTTTGAAGCTGTTTTAAGTGAGGGTAAAGATTACTCTTGGACTGAATGTAAACAACTAATTGAAAAACAATTTGGAGGTTCTAAATTCAGGCTTACTCAGAAGAGACTTTATGAGAAAACTAGGTACAATCCGTTGAATGGTGACAAACCTTTGTTTTTTTTAATGAATTTAAATTAAATATTAAAGGCCATTGAGCCTAATATGTATTTTAACTTATGGAAAGATAAGATAATATATAAATTACCTATATCTGTCAGCGACATTGTTGTATCCAGAACATTAAATGTTACTGAATATTCTGACTTTATTCATATTTGCAATGAAATATTATTAAAACCGTAAGTATTAATCAAGGTATTCAACTTATAAAAAATATTTTGAACCTGTAAAAAATCAGAATTCAAAAACACTTCAAGAGAAGCAGAAAAAACCTACTTCCCCTGTATTACCTAAAAAGTATGAAACAAATACTTGTTATAAGTGTAACAAACCTTGGGTTAAAGGTCAAAAATATGAGAAAAATATAAATATTGTTGAAAATAAATGTGAATCTGAAGCTTAAACTGAAAAAAGTAAAGAATCAAGTGATTATGACAGCAATATCTCATATAGTGATGAAAATGAAGTCTGTATGTTGGAAGATGATTTGCCCATCTTTGAAAATCCAATATTAAATATGGACTCAATTGAAACTTTAAGGAATTTTGAGGATGCTGAAAACATTAAAGATATACAAGCTGATAAGTTTAAAAATGACACCTATCACGGTTCCAGAAATCATTTCTAGTGAAAATGTTAATATAGTATTGGAAACAGGAGCTGCTGGTTCTTTTGTTTCTGCTAATACATTACAGAAAATTGATAGTGAATATAAGTCAAAGCTTGAACCCCTTCAAAGGTAAAACTGGAGAGGTTTTGGATTAGTACTACACCACATAGGTAGATACAAAGCTGTGGTTTTCTTTAAACATCAACATGATTATGTAAGAGTAACTTGTGAATTTTTAGTAATGGACAATACTAATTTTAGTAACTGTTTTATCATTGGAAATGATATTCTGACTAAGTTTGGTGTAAAATTAGACCCTTCTAATAATAATTTTATAATTGGCATGAATGGTAAAAGGAGATTTTAAATAAATTCTTTTAACACAGTCTTACACATTGAGTCAGTAACAAATTCTCTGTGCAAAGGAAGAGAATCTGATGAGATGGAACTTCTGGAAACAGATATTTCAAAAGCATCATTTGGCACTCAGAAAAGTGAAGCTGAGAAAAATAATATTTTGGAATCAATTAAAGCATTTCCATGGCTTTTGCACATGGTAAAAATAAACTTGGCCTTGTAAAAGATCATGAGATAAAAATTAGTTTAACCCGTGATATGGATAATATTCCTGCTAGTCTTAAAAAAACCATATCCTGCTTCACCAATGAAAAGGAATGACATAGAGGATAATATTAAGGTGTTATTAAAAATGAAAATTCTTGAGAAGGTTGAAACTACACTAAAATATTGTGTAATATCAGCTGTGCTAATTTCTTATGAATAAGATAAAGCAAGACTGTGCGGTGATTATAGAGAATTAAATACATTTACAGTAGATTATATTTATGCCTTGCAAAGGATTGCCTCTATACATGCTACCCTTAAAGGTGCTAAGTATATAAGTTTCCTAGATGGAAATAAAGTGTACCATCAAATTCTAGTTGAAAAGAATTCACAGAAATTTTTTTTGATAACAACACATATGGGAATTTATAAATATGTCAGGATGCCATTTGGACCAAAAAATGCTCCATCATTATTTCAGAAATTAATGGATATAAAATTTCATAATGAAATGATTGAAGGATGGTTAATGGTATACATTGATGACATCATATTGTTCTCTAAAACATATGATGAACATTTAATCCATTCAAAGAAGGTATTTCAGAAAATGGATGAAATATAAATGACCCTTGCATTGAAAAAATGTAAATTTGGGTTTGAATCTTTAAAAGTGCTTGGTCATATTGTATCTGGCTTACAAATATGTGTATTTCAGAATAAGGTGGCTGAAATATAGAATATTGGCATTCCTCAAAATGCAAATTATGTAAAATCTTTTCTTGGTATTTGTGGTTATTATGTACAATATATAAAAAACTACCAATTAATTGCTGCACCATCGACTACACTGATAAAGAAATCAGAAGCTTTCATTTGGAATAATGAAAGACAACAGGCTTTTGATAAGTTGAAAGAATGTTTGATGACAGCTCCTATCTTGAGATTACCAGATTTCCAATTGCCTTTTGTGTTATATAAAGATGCAAGTTTTATTGGTCTGGGTGCTGCTTTGCATCAAAAACAACTTATTGAAGGAAAAATTTCAGAAGTAGTAACTTGCTATATTTCAAGTATTCTAAGAAGTAGTGAATTGAAATATGCTGCTACTCAACTTGAATTTTTGGCAGTAGTATGGGCTCTTGAGAGGCTACATTATTACCTGGAAGACCAAAAATTTGAGTTAATAACTGACTATAGTGCAGTTAAGTCACTCTCAAACATGGAAACTCCTAATAAACACATGTTTAGATGGAAATTAGCTGTACAAGAATACAGAGGACAGATGACTATTACACATAGAGCAGGAACTTTGAACTCTAATGTAGATTTGTTATCTAGAGTCCCTCTGCCTAATAATGATGATAATCCTGCTTATGCTCCTGAGTCAGAGATTATTAACATTTATGGCCTTTATATTGTAGATCTTGAGGATGAATTTATGCAATAAATTCTTGATAATTATGATTCAGATCCTGACTTGAGTAAACTAACTACAATATTAAATGATCTATCTAATGCTTCAATGAATGTTTTAAAAAAAAGATTACCGAATAAGTATAAAGAAGCATTAGACAAAGGAAAATTTTCCATTGAGGATGGTTTTATATATTACAGGAAAAAATTAAGAAATGTGATTGTAATTCCCCCTTTAATGAAGGAGTTAATGTTAAGTATATGTCATGATGATATATTAGCAGGTCATTTTGACTTCCATAAATTATTATCCAGAGAAAAAAACCCAGCTTGGTGGATTAACATGTCTGATGATGTTCAAAAATATGTTGAGATGTGTGATTCTTGTCAAAAATCTAAAAGATTAACAGGCAAAAGAGCTGGTTTATTACAACAAGTTGAGCAACACAAAGCTCCATAGGAAATAGTTAACATGGACATTTTAACAGGTTTGCAAATAGCAGGGCGTAAGAGTTATAACTTCTGCTGGGTAGTTGTTGATAGATTTACATAAATGTGTAAATTTATTCCTACTCACAAAGAGGTTTCTGCAAAGGACTTAGCTTTTTTATGGTGGAAAAAAATGTTAAATATAGCAGTTTTCCCCAAAGCAATAGTTTCTGACAGAGATCCTAAATTTACTTCTGAGTTCTGGACATCACTTATGGATGTTTCAGGGTGTCAATTTAAAATTTCTACAGCACATCATCCACAAACTGATGGGCTAGCAGAAAGAATGATACTAACCTTAGAAGATATGATAAGAAGATATTGTGCTTTTGGTCTTAACTTTAAAGACAATGATAAATTTATGCATGATTGAGTAACCCTTATCCCAGGTTTAGAATTTGCATACAATAGTACAGTACATTCTGTCACTGGCAAAAAGCCATTTGAGTTATGGTTGGGTTATGTACCTAATACCCCTTCTAAAACTCTTAATAAATTACCTAGATTGCATATCCATCCAGGTACTAAGTCTTTTCTTTAGATGCAAGAATTGTGCAGAAAACATGCTCAAGAGTTTATAAATAAGGCATTTGAGTATGAGAAGAAAAGATGGGATAAAGCCCATGAAGAACAAATGTTCAAAAAGGGTGATGAAGTCCTTATTTCTACACTACATTTCAATTTAAATGGTAATGTTAAATTGAAAGATCCATTCATTGGACCATTTGTAGTGAAAAAGATGCTTGGTAACAATTCTGTTGAGGTTATTCTATATGCACCATATGATAGAAAAAATCCAGTATTTTTTATATCTCTTATAAAACCATACCATTCTAATGATATTTGTCAGCCAGGTTACTAGACTTACCCAGTAAAATATATAATTATTTTATTGAGATGAAGCCATGCCTTTTTCTTACTAATAATTAATTATTTAATATTTTACTTATGTATTACAACTAACTAGCCAAGTATATTAAGTAGTGTAAATAATTAATTCAATTAAATGTACCATACATTTTTACTCCCTAAAACCGTGCTCAATAATGCATTTGATTGGGAATAAAGATTAATAATGAAAATATAATAAAAAAACTTTAAAATATTATATTACTTAATTGTGAGATTTGGATTTCCGTGAAATAAATGTAATAAACTCAAATGTGTTGTATTAATTGTGACAGTCCAAGGGAACTCATACTTTGTTACCAATAAAATTGATTCCTTGTTGATGTACCAATTAATTTATCTTTTATTTCATATGAAATCCTTACTCCTAATTAGTCAGCTTCTTTCTCACATCCTTGTAATAGATGGTGCAAATTCCGTGTCTTTATTTCCCTCATTTTCGCCTATAAAAGCCCCTAACTTTTTGTACCTTTCAGATCATTCCTTACTTTACTCACTTTATTATAACTACATAAAAAATCTGTTTATTATTATAAATTATTGTTTTAGTATTTACATTAACCGTAATTCTAAACCTTTAAAAATAATAGTACTCCACCCCTTTACCTCTTCTTATTTGAGTAAATAATCTTTAAAAGATAAGAAAATATGTACAAAGTTTTGAAATCCTTTAAAACCCTTGTTGCCGCCCTTGGACCTCCCTTAAAAACCTTCTAGACTTGAAAGACCCCTTGACAATATTGCTCTAAATCCAAGAAGATCAGGAAGGCATAAACAGAAACCTGAAGAAATAGTTGAAAAGGCAAAAATTGAAAGGATACTTAAAAAGAGACACATTACAAAGGAAAAGAGAGTTGAGTATCTATTAATATTTAAAAATAAATCTAGTGAATATGACAAGTGGATTCCAGAAAATGAAATATCTGATCTTAAAAATCTCTTGAAAAAATTTAAATGAAAATAATACTGTATATTCAGTATACACCACAGAAAAAATGGGGGGTATTGCTAGCAATACCCCTTGCTTGAACTCCATTGAGCCACAAATCTATGCCTGAATTATGCACACATCATCACCATGTAGGAAGTTTTTTGGCCTTACATTTTGTAAGAGATTTGTCACAAATTGAGCTCAAGATGAACCTAAATTGATCACCGTTTGATCTTGAAAAATCCTAATTTGATCATCAGTTGAACTCCCTTTGATCTCACTTTGATCTAACATAAGCTTTTGCATATCCAATATTTCAACTATTCACTTTCAAAAAGATTTGTAATGAATTTCACATGGAATATTAGAACCACAACCAGTAATTTTGAGTAAATGGCTCATCAAAATGATTAATCTACAACAAAATACCATCAAAATTCAATCTGATTACTGAAAACTTTTAGTAAAATGACTAATAGATATTTAAATTGGAAAATAATATTCCATTTCTCCATTTCAAATTTAAAATATAAATCCTCGTTTCAAATGTGAATTTTGTAGATTCCTTGCCTTCCTATATTATGAGTAATATTTCAGGTATTTTACACCTTTGTAAATATGGTGATGTGCTGCTAGAAATTATCTCTGTTTCAATTCAACTTTATTGAAGCTTGATTCCAGAATGATACATATTTTATTACTATTTTGAGAAAAAAGTCACTAGTAATGAATTTAGCCTTTTATCTTTCCTTTATTAAACCTCACTTAATCCTACTTAAATTCAAATTGACCCCTAAAAACCTTATTTGGGATATTTTTTAGCCCAGATGATTCAAGATTGGAGCAAAATATTATTTTAAATATCCAATATGCCTATTGATTAAATTTCTTCAAGCTTACTTAAAATTCACATTAACATTAACTTTCACAGGAAATATTAAACACAAATCTTGAAAATATAGTATTTAAAATCAAAATAAATATAATATAATATGCTTACAACAAAATTTTCTTTCTGGATTAATTGAAACAAAAAATTGTTCATTTGTTAAAATAGAAAAAATACTATCCATCCTGAATTTAGAATTCATTTTTAAAAATTTAATGCCCCCTCACTTTCAAGTTTATCATGTATTTCGAAAATTATATTTTTAATAATTTTGTGAATAGTACACCTGAGATATAAACTTGGGGATATCAAAAACTAAAACATCAGCAAATTTAAATGTTTTTTATTGTTATGAATGGAAATAATGATTGAAAAACAACATTAGAGCAAGTTTGATTTTGAATAATAGGCATACTTTCTCATGTAAATTTCAATAAAAAAATTTTTTATTCTTAAATTAGTTGCGGTGAATACATTTGAGCTCAAAAAGAATTAAAATTGACAAAATAAGACTTCTATAATTCATATTCAAAAATGAAATCAACCTTCATTATCTACCTGTAAACTATTTTAAATTAAATAATTTCAAAGTCAGCATATACTGATGTTTCTTCTAAAAAATTTATTATATAGATTAATAGTCATAAACAGTTGACATAGATGTTAACTTTACATAAGCAATCTTTAATGAATAAAATGATAAAACTGTCTTTTATGTAAAAAGTGATGAAGGAAAAAAATATTATTAAATTTTTGATGCACTCTCAATAAAATTGAAGATAGAGCATATCAAAAGTTTAAACTTAATTTCAATTTTGATATCATTATTTTATATTATTTTACTTGAGTAGAAAACAGATTTTAAATCTCAATATAATTTTAAATCCCATTAGTTTTTAGATTTCAACATTTGAAACTATGAAATAAATATTTATGAAAGAATTTTACAATATTTGCCCTTCTAAAAACTCATAAATCCAACTTCAAATCTTTTAACCTTCACAAGTAACCACAATGCATTCTGAAAATACTCTATATTTAAATAATTAAAGGTAAATAAAATTATGTTTTTATTCTTTATTTCAATTTTTGATAAATAATATATATATATATATATATAATTTCTTAAAAAGTCTAAGAGGGAACTTAATAGTGGTTTTGGCATTAGATATATAGATTCAACTTTCAAAAAATTTGTTTGGAATAAATTACAAAGACAAAAAGGATATATTTTGATGAAAGAATACTGATTTAGGTTATCTTAAAATTTTATTAACCATTTTTATGGAATATCAATCCATGGTTATCATTCTTTATGATATTATCATAATATTTTTTCCTTTTTTAATATAATGATTTTCTATTGTGTGGTATGTAGGTTAAGATAAGTTTAAAAAATTTATTGAAGATATATATACCAGAAACAGTATAATCTGTAGATTTATAACTATAATTTACTTTTCTGATGTTTTACATCATTGATAAGTAGCTCATGCATTACATAGGTAAATAATTATAGTCTCAGGAAATAATTCCTTGTGAATTTCAAATTTTTTGTTATTCTAAAAATCATTACTCAAATAAACTAAAAATTTCTTCAAATATTGATTGAAAGAAGGAGTTACAAAATCTCATTTTGTAGTTATAAAAGTTTGAGTTATTTTTCATATTATCAAGTATAATGAACATTTGTAAATTTTAACTTGAAAACTAGTGATCATAGCAAAGTAATACTGGAAGAATCAGATAAAAAGGTTGGAATAAAGTCATAGCACAACAGGAAATGATAAAAAATTGTTGATTTTTGGCTCACAAAATTCAACATATTTTTAACATATTTTACCACCTTTAGATAATGTTCAGTGGATTTTAACATTATTATAACAAGCAAACTTAACAATGTTTTGATTTTTTTAACAAAAATAAATATTGTTAGATCATTTTTTTTAAAAATATGACTTATTTTTATGCTTTATCTACAATAGTTAGTAGTTTTTTTTGCAGAAATTACATGTTTTGATATTCTATTTTTGAATTTTTTAAGAGAGTTCATTGCATTAAAGTTTTGTATTAATTTTTTATTAAAGCATCATATTTTAAATCTAGAGATTTGGTTTTGAAATAATATATATTTTTATGTTAATTGACTCATTATTTTTGGATTGATAAATTATGTTAAAATTGGGATTGCTTATTTCTAGTGAGTGTACATCATAGTTGGTTTTCAAATCAAAGATTAATAAATTGTCAGCCTGTATATCTCCAGGACTGAGTAAAAAGTGATTATAAGTTATGTTAAACACATGAACTATACATGGGACTAATAAATAAGAGTACACAAATAGTATACATAAGTAAAATTATGATAATACACAAAAAATGCCATTATAACACCTTATATACACGCATATATCCACCTTTTATAGGTCTTATGTACTTAATATTAAGTTGGAATATGTTAGGGTAATCTTAAGAACCTTAAGTATAGGGCTGCATAACTTTTAAGTACACTTAAAGCTGTTATATTCATTGTTTTATGCAAAAAACAAGAAATGCGCTTTATTTCACTTAAAAGTTGACTATATGCGCTATAAAATTGAGAATATCAAAATTGCGCTTTGACAGATCAATTGGGCTCATTTAGAACTATTGATTTGGCTATTTAAATGCATAAAAATAACACTTTTCAAATTTGGTGTTTTTTATGCCAGAAATGGCTTCTGTGTACTGGCCACATACTGCCTGCTTTTTTCCCGTGTGAATAGCTTCATTTTTAGCAAAGTTAGCTTTTTCACACTATAATTACCCCACATTCTACGCCCACTGTGGGGAAACACACTAAAATAGGCGACAGGCGCTTATTTAATGTCCTAGCTTAATTAATAATGCATTGACCCTGTTTATATGCACTAATTTCATTAATAACCTCACTCTTGGCACTTTATTTCATCACCACGCTTAAATTCGCCTAATTTTAGTCAAGGATTTACCCGTGCAAAAGCCTGCCAAGATCTGCATGTAGTTACCCCACATCTCACACTCTTTTTTAAGTTTTTGGGTGGTTTCTCAGTCAATTTTGGTTATTTTTGAATGGGAATTTCACGTAGTATAATGTCAGGATTAGCCCCATTATTTCTACAGTCAATCCCCCTTATTATTGAGCTATTATTAACCTTAAAAAGTCTCCTTTAGTCCTTAATACTATTGTTTTATACGCATATACTCTCTTTATGTCTTTTTCTTTAATTTTGATGGATTTCCCTTATTATTTCAGGATTTTGGCGGTTATTACTCTTCTAATTATGTCATGGGTCACTGGGAATGTTGATGGGAATGTCTATTAGTTGTTTAGAGGCGTGATTAACTGTGTATTGGGTGGTACATCAAGGGAATCATTGGGGAACTCAGTGTGTATAAAAGGAGGAGGTTTTTGGGTTGTATTTCTTCATTCTTTATCATTACAATTTAACCAATATAACCAAACCAATTACAATAAATATCAATTAGTACTTTTATAAGACTTTTGAATAGTATCTGAATTTATATAATCTATTTTTCTACCAACTATAAAGATTGTAAGGAATATATAAGAATAGTGAGAATTATATTACTGAGACCTTTATATTTGATTATATTTTACAACTTAGTGGATTAGAACTACAGTATTCATATAGGACCATTAAAATCTTCTAGACAACTGACTATTCAAGCTAGTTCACGTCCTTGTACTTGACCTTAGCCTGACATAAATGGTGAAATTTTGTAAAATTCTAAATATCTTTTAAACCTTTTTGATTTAAATAATGTTTAATGTTATGTAATCATTCTATAAGTAGAACACAGTTAAAATCTGATAATGGTACATTGCTTTCAATTTCTAATACTAAAATTCTATTCTACTTGAAACAATGTAAACTAAAGCTTGGTATCTCATAAGAAACTCACAATTTTAAAAAATCATATTTCCAACTTTTTAAACATGATACACATTAAAATATATTTTTAGAATAATTTCTTAATTAGTTTCAAATACTAGAAAATAATGACCTCAATTTATTTTAATACTTAAACCATTCTGATGAGTGAATTTCACAATCCTCTAAGTAACATATGGTTACCATTTATACACATATGCATGATTTCTCCTTTTGTTTAATTTTAGCTGAATCTAAAAAGCAAAATCACATGTTGAATATCATCTATAGATAAACTTCTTATATTAGAGGCTAAAATTTCATATGAGAAATTTGTTATTGAGTTTGGGAAACATTAATAAGTGTTGGGTATTATAATTGAGCCATTTATTCAAGTAAATAAAAAAGGATGACCTTCTAAATATTTCATATATATATATATATATATATATAAAATAAAAATTAATAATATAGTAGCATTTAACCATGGTTTTATACTAATGTCATATAAAAAAAGGGATTGAACTAAAAATTTCAGTAAAGAAAATAAAAATAAGATAAGTTAATATTCTTGTTTATATTCTCATATTTTTGAAATGGCTTACTTAAGGGAGAAAATTATTTGGTTTTAGAGTACAAGAATTTCTAGATAAAAATCTTCACAATATAGTTTGACCCTCTCAAAAAGAAAATTCCTCAAATTTTACTATCACATTTTATATATTTGTTAAGTAATAGAAAATGGAGTTGTGTCTTTGACAATGAAGCTTTAGAAAATGAAATAAATGATTTAAATTTATAATATAATTTTTGAAACAATAAATCATGTATTCAAAAAAAACTATACATCTTACAATCAAGATAACAGTATTAATTAAGCAACTCTAACAACTTTCGAAAGAAAACAAGAAAAAAATAATTTGTAAAATGCATAAGTTATTTTTAGAATTTAAGGAAACTTAATAGCTCTACCTGTAAACTAGCCTTAAAACAGGTTTAGATTTAACATGTGGAAATTCATACATAGTACCCTTCCATCAGTAGAGCAGAGTAAAATTTATGTAGTTTTATTTTATTAATTTATAATAGTATTTTTATTTTTGGCTTTTTCATTAGTATAACTATATATTTTTTAACTTTTTTGTTTTTTATAACATGAGTTCAAAGCTGCACATCACTACTTCAAGATGAAACTCCATATAATGTAATAAATGAATGATATATTATAATGAATTTTACTAGAGACTTTTCAAAAATGGTGATTAAGAATTATTATTATAATTTTTTAAACTTTTATTATTATTCTATCTCTTGAAAGGAGATGGCCATATCTCAATTTAATTAGTTTATCCTCAGAAAAAATTATTCTTAATCTAAATAAAATTGCATCGGTATTAACTAGATGTTATTATACAATTTTACCAATTTTTTTATCTGAACATAGTTGAAAGTATGTATAAATTAAAGGGTTTCCACATAGTCTTACTATTATCCCACCATTATTTTCACATTTAGATTTCATTATAACTGTAAAATAAGTTTTTCAATAATTTTAATAATACCTTAATATTTAATAATTTAGTTACATAGTAGATTTTTTATCCTTTTTTTTATATGAGGCTTATTATATAAACACCACTTTTAGATTTTTTCCTTTTTGATGTCTGATAATTTAAATTTTCATTTAACTACCAAAATTATATCAAAAAAAATTCAAAAGTATATTTTTTTAATGTACTTTTTTTTATAAACTTATCATTTCTTATAGGTTATTCTTCAACTATTTATTGTAATTAATTACCCACTCATTTATGGTCTGTTATTGTTGTTAATTACATACAGACAAAATAAGGATACTCTCATATTATATTGAAGTTTTAAATTAAAAAGTAAATACTAGTGGCTGGTATTAAATATGAAGTTTTTATAACTAATTTGAACAATAATTAATGATTAAATGTCATTGTATATTACAAATTTTATTGAATGTATATAAAAATAACACTCAAGAAATATATATAAGATATATATATAACCATTGTATATCAAAAATGAAGTACTTATCAACATAATCTTTTTAAATGATTTTAAAATTTACTTAAAGAGACATTAATATTACCAATTCAAATTTTATATCAAATATAACAATATTATTATTTCATTTTTAATTATTTTATAAAAAATTTGAGTTTCAAAGTAATTTAATTCAGTATTTAATGAATTTTTTTGAAAAATATTTTTAAAAATAGAAATAACCCCTCACAAAAAAAATAATTTTTTTTACTTACAATTTGCACCATATTTCTACCCTTTAAATATTTGTATTATTCTAACAAAAATATTTTTTAAATAAATTTAAAATTTTTTTCATTATTCAATTACAAAATGTCAAATTTATAATTTATTTTACCTTACTAAAAAATTTAGTTGAAAATTTAATTTTGTATTTCCAAAAAATAAACTTAAATGTCAAAAATTAAAAAAACAAAATTATAAATATAATTATGAGAAAGAGGTAGATTAAATTTATAATATTCATATAAAAAAAATTCATATATTTTATGGTGATTGAATTTTAAATTTAATGTATTAAAAAATAATTATTAAATAACCAAGCCAAATGAAATCGGCTTGGGTTTTTGGTATCACTAGCACTTATTTTTTTTCTTATAATCACATTTTAATTTTAATTTTTTTTTTTAGATTTCTCATTTTTTTTAATGATTTTTAAGGTTTTTAAGACTGAAGTTGCTTTCAAACAACTTCAGCCTAACTTCTCTCTCACTTTCCCACCAGAGTGCACCTGGTAGGGAAAGTCGCTTCCATTTTAGAGACCAAAGTCCCTTGCAGGGACTTTGGTTTCTCTGTGTGCATTGCACAGCCAGAAAAAAACTGGCTGTGCAATGCACTGCATGCAGCACATGCAATGTGCATCGCTGCTGCAAGTAATGCGCATTGCATGCAACACGCTTTTCTGCTGCATGCAGCACGCATTGCATGTTCTGCCCATATCTCATGCAGCTGATATCAAGTCAGCTGCATGAGATATGGAAGCGATTGTGCAACGCACGTTACTTGCAGCAGCAATGCGCGTTGCACACAATTTTGGCCACCTCCCAGCCTAGTAAATTAGCTGGGAGGGTGGCACACGTTACAGCAAGCAATCAAAGTCGCTTTTAGCGACTTTGATTGCTTGAAAGAGACACTTCCAGCCAGGGGAAACCTGGCTGGAAGTACTAAATTGCAATGTAAGGGACCCAAGCCAATTTCAAAGGCTTGGGTCATAAATTAAGGTTTCTAAAAAGCAGCCAGTATAAATCTGGCTGCAATAAAAAGTAAATTTTTTAAATAAAATACATAAAAAAATAAAAATGTGTTCAAATAAAATATACAACACTCTTCAGCCGGTAAGAAACAGCCTTCCATTGTTACACATAGAAACAAAATTAAATGTTTCTTTCAGCAACATTGGTCATGTTTCAATATTTTGAACCATGTAAGATCAGGAAAAAGGTCACAGCAAAAAAATTGCATAATTAAAAGTCTCCCAATTTAATATGGTGGGGAGGTTCATATTTTAGAAATTGGTGGTGCACATTATAGTTCCCTTTAAAAAAATTCAAAAATGAATTAATTTTGACGCTGTGGTCTTCCAACATTGGCAGGGGCCTTTGTTGTGTGATTTGGCGCAATTCTTGCATGTCTTAATTGACATCTGCTAAAGAATTGGGTATTTTTCTGGTTTTATTCCATGGATATTGGGTCTGCAGGTATGTGGGTACTATCATTGGATAGCCCTGGTTTTTCTCTATATTTTATGTCTTGTAGACATTTTTCATATTCTGAGTTTTAAGGGGTCATTTCCTCATTTTTCATTTATAAAAGATTGCTGTTTAATTTTGTTTTTCGTGTTTTACGGGCTAACCTTAAGTCTTAGTGTTAAGTGCTTAGTACCATTGGATAGAGCTAATTTTTCTCTATATTTCATGTCTCAATGTTGTTATAGTGAAATTCCCTGTTTTAAAGGTTTTAGTAGTTGTAGCTAATTTTTCTAAGTAGATTAGTGGTTTTTATTGGTTTTCTGGCTTCAGGGAGGCCGGGCCGCTTCAGGCAGCATCTCCGACGTCGGCGGCCCGTCTGCCTCTGTTTTAGGAGGTTGGGGAGCGCTCCAGGAGGGTTTTTTATGCAATTTGGCGGGTACAGGTGCCAGATTGGTGGGTGCCCATGGGCTCTTAGTTAGTGGTCTGTGTGTACATAGTGAATAAGACAGTTTGGGGCAACCTTAATCATCATACAACCATCCGGAGGTGATATCATTGTTCCTCACTCAGTTTTCACTGTTTTCTGGCCACAATTGGCTGTATTTGTTGCAAGTAAGTTCTTCATTTAACTTAACTTTAGCAACTGTTTTCTCTGTTATAGTCTTGCAAGCTATATCAAGTATTATTGCTGTCTCTGGTGTGGATTTGCAGCCTACATCAAGTATCTTTGCTGTCTCTGGTGTGGACTTTGTTCTACATTTCAGTTCTTTGGTCTGGTAGTCTATCTGGGGACTACTTTCTTGGCTCATCAAGCAGTCAAGTGTGTTTAAAAGGGGCTTTAGCAAAACAGCAACCAACTTACTTTAGCAAGTAAATCTCACTCTATTTTTCTAAAGGGACAGGGGATTTTCTCTCTGGTTTTTCTCCAACTCCCTTGGTCAAAGCCTATAGCTAGTACTATAGGATTGTCTACATTTCTGGCGCCCAACGTGGGGAAGAACTTGCTAGTTCTTTGGAATCTCTGTTTTCTTTGCTTGGCTCATTTTGGTGTTTTGAACTGGAGGAATGGCTTCTGGTTCTGCTATTCCTGTGGTGACTGTCAGTGGGGGGGATGGCCCTCCTTCTGTGATGGTTAGGGAGTGTGTGAGGATTAAAACTTGGGATGGTACCAAGTTTAATGGGTAGGATGTCAAGTGGTTTCTAGAGAATTATGAAACTGCTGCTGGAGTGGATGATGCTTCCTCCCTGGACATGGTGAAGCAGATTATCTTCTTCATTGGTGATAGGTCAGTGGAGAAGGAGATTGTGGCCATGTCTGGCTACAAGAAGAGGGATTGGAAATTGTTGTGTAGGGAGATGGTGGATAGATGGGGTGTCAGGTTCACTATGGTGGATCTGAACAAGGTTGTCAGTGAATGGTAATCTAATGGTGGTGTTGGTAACTTACATAGTTACAGGAAGTTTCTGCTACAGTTTGATCCTGTGGTGGAATATTTGGTGGAAGTGGAGGAGCTGGCACATGAAAATGCTGCCAAGGATGTTTTTTGGTCTGCCCTGGCTAGAGATGTCAGGATGGATGTGTTGAAGGAGTTATCAAGAAAGGAATTGATGAAGACTCTTTCTAATGGAGATCTGAAGTTGCCTGCCTTGGATAAGGTGAAGGAGGCTGTTGAGGCCCATTTTAAGTTATTGGCTGTGGACACCTATCACGAGGGGTGTGCCAAGTATGTCAGAAAAGTCAGTGAGGCTTTGGCTGAAGAGGAAGTTAGGGAGAAGAAGGAGGAGAAGAATTTGATGCAGGTTCCCAAACAGGAGAGGGACCCAATGGTGGGGCAGTTGGCTGATCTGACAAAACAGCTGCACATTTTTGTCCAGGAGGCCAAGAAAGTTAATAAGGCACCTTCTCAGCCAAGAGATTTTGAAAGGAGGGCTGGTAGGAGTGATCCTTGGGTTTGCTCTTATTGCAGTAGGAAGAGGCACAGGTTCAATGATTGTTGGGCATTGAACAGAGATGTGTCTGAAGGAAAAGTGGAGTTTGATGGCAGGGTTTTTAAGTTCCCTGACGGTTCTTTTGTGAAGCCCAGTGAGGGGCAGGCTCCTGTTGATTTGGTCAGGAGAAGGGGTGGTCTCAATCAAAGGAGGCCAAGGTTTGAGGAGATTCCTGATCAGGGGAAGTCTTCTGTTAAGGTAGATGAGGACGTCTAGGGAAAGGGGAAAGAGGTCAAAAAGGTCTCTTTTTCTACTTCATTTTGTGGTTTGGAGTTGTATTCTTGTGGTGGACAGTCAAGTGGTGAATGCTTGGCTGGTGTTTATGATGTGGAAGCAGAAAAGGTGGGTAGGCCTAAGAGCAGTTCTCAGGCCCAACCAAAGCCAAATGCTTCAAAGGGGGATCCTAAGCTGAGTGCAGCTATGAAGAGGTACAGCAAAGAGGACCTGTACAAGATGCAGAAGGGTATGGCTGATATGGGCCCCCCTAGTTTTGGCGCATTGGACCTGAATGGTGAGCCAATACCAATGGAGGTGAATTCTGAATCTGAGGATGATGTCCTTTTGGCTTCATTGCCAAAGCCTGTTGGAGTCAGAGGTTCTGGTGAGGGATCTGGTTTGGTTCCTGTTAATGGTAAATCTGTTGGTGGTGCTGGTCCTCAAGAATCTTCTAGGACCAAGGTGGTGAAGCAAAGAGCTCACTTTGAGAGGCCAGTAGTTTCTGGTCAAGTTAATGTTATGAACTCTGTCCTGGAAAGGATGAACCAGGGTCAGGTTTCCCTATCTTATGGGGAATTGTATGCTATCAGTCCAGGGTTGGCTGATAGGCAGAAGAAGTTTTTGACCAGGAGAAGGGTTTCTTCTGGTGAGGTAGAATACATTTGTGATTCTGCTGAAAAGTTTGGTGAGGGGTTGGAAACTCATTTTTCTGCTCCTCTGGGATATGTCAACGTCACTCTGAATGGCAGGGAGGCAAGGGCATTGGTGGATTCAGGTTCTCAGATAAACCTGATTTCTTTGTTTGAGGCAACTCATATGGGTCTCCCCATCAAAACTGGTATTGGTGGGAATTTGAGAGGGATCGGTGTCCATGTCACTGAATTGGTTGGAACTTCAGAGTTTGTGAAGTTAGATGTTGGAGGAGCCTCAGGGAAGATTCATTTTTACATTGCTAAAGGTAATGTAAAAGCAGTTTTGGGTGGGCCATTCTTGATGGATTTTTAGGCAAGAATTGGTTATCAATTTGACTTGGGAATCAGTTTGGAGTTGACTGGTGAAGGCAAAAGGAGGCTTCACATGAGGTTATCATCCCCTGGAGAGGATGGTTGGGAGACTAGGCCTGGTTTATCTTCAATGTGCCAGTGCATGGACTGCTGCAGGATAAGGAAGGAAGTGGGTGCTGCCTCTGGTTTTTTGGAGTGCGGTTCAGGCTCTATTGAGAGTCTGTCTTTTTTAGAGTAATGAGGGCTGATCACCATAGTGCTACAACCTTTCCACGAGATGAGGAAATCCCAGGTTGTAGTAGGTCAGCTCCCTTGTAGATATACCAAGTGGATTTTAAACTTTCTCTTTTTAATGTTTCTCTTCTCTGCAAGTATTCATCAAGTTTTTTATCAAGGCTCTGTTATCTCTCAAGATTTTTAATTATTTTTAATTCAAGTTCAAAGAAGAAGATTGGTTATATATCTTTATTGAAAGATATGTGAAAAAGTTTTGGAGTGGTGCGATTGGGGTGTAAAAGTAAGTCCTCCCAATTGTGCACCGCTAGGTTTTTCTACACCTTTCAAAAACATTACCTGGGCCACACCTGTGAACATTGGGGAAACCCCTGGTTATTTTTGTAGGTCAGAATAAAACTCAAGAAAAGAAGATAAAAATTTCAAGATAATTCATGAAAATCAAGAAAAAAATCTGAAGATAATGAATAAAGAAGACGCGAAATATTTTTGTGAAGATCCTCAATATCTATTTTTGGGCCTCAAGCATGAGGTTAAACTGCAGAAAATTTTGAAGAGAGAAGATCATCAAGATCAATCTTTGGGCCTCCAGCATGAGGATAAACTGCACAATTTTAGAAGAGGTGATTCAGAAGATGAATCAAGATTTGAAGATTTGGAAGTTGGAAGTGAGGATGAAGATGTGGAATTGCGGAAAAGTTTTGGAGTGGAGAGATTGGGGTGTAAAAGTAAGTCCTCCAAATTGTGACCGCTAGGGTTTCTTCTACACCTTTCAAAAACATTACCTTGGCCACACATGTAAGCAATGGGGAAACCCTTGGTTTTTGTTCCAGGTCTGGTGGTGAGTCAATGAGCCTATGCCTGTGGGTTTGAATCCGCCTTTGAAGAGACCTCCTTTGTCAAGAGATCCGTACTGTACTCCTTTGGTGAAGAATCATCCAGAATTTGTAGAGACCGCTAGGGTGACTGCGGAAAGACTGAAGGTTGTTAATTTTGGTCCTGATGGGTGGTTATCTGAAGAAGAAAAGAAGTTGTTGTTGCATTTTATTGTGCTAAGGGAAAAGGCAGTGGCATTTGTTGAGGAGGAAAGGGGTGTATTGAAGCACTCTTATGGTGAACCTTACTTGATTCCTGTTGTTTGTCATGAGCCTTGGCAAATCAAACCTATTCCAATTCCAGCCGCTATTAGAGAAGATTTTGTAGAGATTGTTAGGGAAAGAGTCAGGAATGGGTTATATGAACAATCAACATCCAGATACTCAAGTCCGGTGTTCTGTGTAAAGAAGCAGAATGGAAAGTTGAGGGTGGTTCATGATCTTAGAGCCTTGAATAGAGTCACTATCAAGGACGCTGGTATGCCCCCAAGTGCAGAGGATTTTGTTGAAGCTTTTGCTAAAAGGGTGTGTTATGGCTGGGGTGATATTATGGGTGGTTATGATGAGAGGGACCTACATACGGTTTCAAGGCCTCTCACAACTTTTGAGACTCCTTTGGGAAGATTTCAGCTCACTAGCTTGCCTCAAGGAGCAACTAATTCAGTGGCAGTTTATCAAGCACAGATGGCTTGGATTTTTTAGGATGAGGTTCCTACTCATGCTGGTAGTTTTATTGATGATGGTGGAATTAAAGGACCATCCACTGATTATGGTAATGAGGTGTTAGCGGAGAACCCTGGCATAAGGAGGTTTGTGTGGGAATATGCAATAACTCTAGAGAGAGTGTTGCTCAGGATTGAAGAGGCTGGTTTGACCATTTCAGGGTCGAAATTCTGTTTTTGTGTTCCTGCTTTGGAAATTCTGGGTCATGTGGTATGTAAAGAGGGAAGGATTATGGCGAAGAAGAAGCTTAATAAAATTCAGTCGTGGCCAAGGCCTAAAAATACTACTGAAGTCAGAGGATTATTGGGTGTATGTGTATATGTCAGGATTTTTATTAAGGATTTTTCTTTGTTGGCTTCACCTTTAAGGAGGTTGACCAGAAAAGATGCAGATTGGGAATGGACTGACAAGTGTGAAGAGGCTTTTCAGAAGTTGAAAAAGGTTGTTGGTGAAGATATAATTCTTCACAAGTTGGATTATGGTGTTGGTGCTGGAAAGATTTATCTGGCAGTGGACTCAAGTTATATTGCTGCTGGTGCTGTTTTGTCTCAGGAGGATAAGACTGGGAGGGTCAGGCCAGTAAGATATGAGTCTGTGGTATTTAATGAGGTGGAATCTAGGTATTCTCAACCTAAGTTCAAATTATGGCGTAGCTAAAATTTTAAAGAAGCTACAGACGGTTTTGTGGGGCAGCATTTTGAGCTGCAGGTGGATGCAAAATCTTTGGTTCAGATGATCAATACACCTAGTCTTCCAAATGCTCCAATGACTAGGTGGATTGCATTTATTCAACATTTTTCATTTGACCTGGTACACAAACCAGGTAAAACTTTTACTATGCCTGATGGATTATCAAGGAGACCACCTACAGATGAGGATTCTGATTCTGAAGAGTTTGACGAAGATGTTCCAGTGATTAGGGCCATCACAAAGGGTGCTGAGGATTTTTCTTTCCTCCCCCATGAGGCTAAACTAGATTATTGTTCTAACCTCCCCCAAGAGGCTAAACTGGCTGGATCTGATCTTGATTCTGGTGATCAGGATGTTTTTGTTGATGAATATGGAGTTGTTGTTTGGGACAGCTCAAAATTGGAAAAGGGTGTTTTTGTTAGTGAACTGGATTATCACAAGGTTCAGTGGAAAGAGAAGGATGTGCCAAAATTTAAGGATTGGTGTCCTGGTTGGGCTGGTCAATTGGCTCATGTTCACACTGGTGATTTTGATGACAGAGTTGTACCCTTGGATGTTGTTTTGTTGGATTTTGAAGATGAGACCTGGGGTCAGCCTGGGTTTTATTTTATCCTGGTGGAATATCTGTTGACCTTGGAGAGGCCAGATAGTTGTGATGATGATAGTTGGTTGGCAATCAAGAAGAAAAGTCCTGGATTTTATGTGTCAAGAAGGCGGTTGATGAGGAGGAGACATCCTAATCCTCAAATAGTGGTGACTCAGAAGAAGGGTCAAGAATTGGTTTTGAAGTCTTTGCATGAAGACCTTGGTCATAGAGGCTTTGGGGAGACTTATAGAATGGTAGCAGACAGATTTTGGTGGCCAGGTATGAAGTTGGCTGTGCAGGGTTGGGTTCAATCTTGTGAAGAATGTCAAAGAAGAAGTCACTTGAAACCTAAAGAGGTGGACCGTGCTACTGGTGAATCAACTGTTTTTGGAAGAGTCAGTCTGGATGCTGTCCATATTAAAGAGGGCAGGTATAAATACTTGATTGTGGCTAGAGATGATTTGTCTGGTTGGGTTGAGGCAGTGCCTCTGGTTAATTTGACTGCCAAGAATGTGGCAGAGTTTTTGAAGAAGGAGTGGATTTATAGGTATGGGTTGATGAAATTGGTGACTGTTGATGGCGGGCCAGAGTTTGGTGCCGAATTTAAAGAAGCTGTGGCTAGTTTTGGTTCTAGGGTTAGAGTGGCTACACCATATTATCCTGAAGCTGAAGGCATGGTTGAAAGAGGCCATCAAATTATCAAGAATGCTTTGGTGAAGATGTGTGGAGATAGTGCTGAAAAGTGGAGGCATTATTTACCCTTGGTTTTATTTGCTGATAGGGTCACTGTGAAGGGGACAACTGGCTATTCTCCTTATGAGTTAATGTTTGGTCAGAAAGCTGTTCTACCAGTGGACTTGGAAGCTGTCTCTTATCTTGGAATTGATTGGGATGACGTGCACTCAACAGAAGATTTGCTCTGTGCCAGGATGCAACAGTTGGAATGTAGAGAGGAATGTCAAGAGTAGGCATACTCTAGAATGATGAAGATTAGGAATCAATCAGTCAGGTACTGGGACAAGAAGTTGGCTCATAGACTCAGGAATCCATTGAAACCTGGTTGTTTGGTTTTGGTGTACAATAGAAGTTTGGAGAGTCAGTGGAGGGAAATTTTTGCTGACAGATGGAATGGACCTTACAGAGTCAGATCTCAGGCGTCTGGAGGTTCTTATGTTTTGGAAGAGTTGGATGGTGCAGTCTTGAAAAAGAGGGTGGCTGCAGACCAAGTGAAGAGGTTTTATCTCAGAGGCACTAGGCGTGAAGAAGATTAACTCCGCAATGAGGATAAACTATGGAAAGTTCTTTTTTTTTTGGAATTTTTGTGGTGTTGCAGAGCAACTTTTGTGTGTAAACTTTTTGTTAGAAGGTACCCATGGGTGGGGCTTCAAGATTTGATCTTGGCAAGTGTAGGGGTGACTGATGGGCTGGCTGCTCTATCAACAGTTACCCCAGCTTGTCTGTTTCCAACCCTTTCTCCTAATTTGGTGTAACCCTAGTATTGGTTTATTTTCACAGGTTTTAGTCCTCTATGACTTTAAACTGGAATTTCCACTGGTTTTCAAGTTCCGGACTCTTCACTCTTATTGGTTTTGGTTTTTTGTGTTGGATGTTGTGTTTTTGTTAGAAGGTACCCAGGGGGGGCTTCTAGATTTTATTTTGGCAAGTGTGGGGGTAACTGATGGGCTGGCTTCTCTGTAGAACAGTCACCATGCAATATTTTGGTGGGACTTGCTAGTAAGTCCTCAACTTGAACTTATCTGGAACTCATATTGAACTCAGACTGAACTTATAATGAACTGATACTGAATTTTACTTTGAACTCATCTTGAGCTCTTAACCAATAATGGATGAGTCTGTGCTGGAATAATAGTGAAAGTTTAATGAATAATTGATAGAAATAATGACAAGGGCAGATTAAGAATATGATCCATTCACAGAATTTTTTTCATAAAACATAATTTAATTTACATTTTTAATTTCACTTGATCATTAAAAAGACTGAAAATTATACTATTTATTTAAAAAGCATCACTTTTAACCTCTCTAATGATTTTCTTAGTTTTTTTTTAGAAAAATATATAATAAGATCAGTGGTTCTTCTTATTGATGACTCATTTTAACCAAGAATTTGAAGCTTTCATTTTTTAATTTAAACCATATTAACTGATTTTTTTGGATTTTTATTATTTCTGATTATGCAATATAAATATTTTCATTTCAATGGATTTATTTAACAAACATATTGAACCATCAAAATTCTCAAGTATTTTATTCTATAATACTGTGAAAAGACTCATAATCATAAAAATAAATGATAGCAATATGTTTCCCTAATTTCTGTTTCAATGAAGTACTCTCATAGCTTCTTTACCCTATGCACTAATAATTAATAAATTGTTTTATTATAAGTTTAGAAAGAAGTATAATTCTTATACCAGTGGATTTTAATCAATTTTTTTTACATTTTTATATGCAAGAAGATGATTAAAATTAAAAGAAAATATATTTTAGCTCTTTTTTTTGTTCTATCGAATATTCAACTAATAAGACTTTTTGCAATATACATTTATTCAATGTAATACATATATGATATTCTGGAACTTTTCATGATTTATTTCATCAAAATTTCATGTAAATATGGTTATTTGGTAGAGTAATCTCATGAGTTGAAATAATAAATCACAACTCAGTAAATTTTTCATATGAAAAACTGAAATTCAAGCTAGATGTAAACATTAAAAGATAATAAAAACAAAGTAGTATAAATTTATTCAAACTTTAATTCTAGTGCTTGATTTTGCTTCAATGCTGTATTGTGAATAATTTCAGTGTCAACTTGGGAATAAGCACCATATATTTTGCAAGGTTTTATCATGTTATAAAATGTGCTTCAGATATAAATTTTGATTGTATTATTGTTCAAGAACTGAATTAAATAGATAGAAGTGGTACTTCTTCATAATTCCATCAGTTTCAAATTGAAAAACTATTATATGATATTTACTTTGTAAAAAAGAGACAATAGGTACTTTAGATTATGCCCATGTAGCAAAGCAGCTGTAAAGGCAATCATATTATGACCAAAAATAATATTATTCCATATTTGAAATGAATAGAAAAAATATTTAAATTATATGGTGCTGAAAAATAAATTAAGTGAAATTTTTCAGGTACACTTTTTTAGTCTTTAGAATAAAGGTTTTGATTAGAGTAATTCACAACTGAAAAATTACACACAATTCTAAAATTAAATATATGGTTTCAGGATCTATCGATTATTTATTGGAATAATGATATTCATGCTGATTGGTAGATCTTACATGATGTTTCTATTCAATTTCTAAGTGTATGAAAAACAATCCCTTTAAAATTTTATTTAAACAGAAGAATTTAAAAATCTTCTTGAAATCGGCCTTATCACAAAGCAATACTGGAATTAGTATATTGTTATAAAAATTAATTTAAATTGCATTAGTTCAAATCTTCATTACATATTTGAAACAGAAAATTAATATTAAAATTTGACTTTTTATAGAAATATATATTAGGGGGTATCAATGTTCAGGGATCCGCAATTAGGGATCAGGAATTTTTTTTCCCGGGATCAGACATTATTAATTGCAGAAGATTCTTATCCACTAGCCCCAGGGCTAGTGGATAAGAAATCCACGATAATGCATTATCCCGCCTCTTATACCCCAATTTCCATTCCTAATTCCTGATCCCAAACTCATCTCATCCATGATGGATTTTTAAGAAAGTCACATGACTTATAATTGCTGATGCCATCCTTAAGTATTTCCTCACTCTATGCTACTTAATTTTGGTGGCGAACACTTAAGTTTTTTTTCTATCTACACACCCCAACTGCACATTTGGCGGTGAATTCCCACTTCCCTCATCACTTAACCCTTCCACCGGCAACAATGAAACACCTCTCTACTAGGAAGCTACTTCACTCAACAATGAATGCTATCACTTTTCTTTTAGTTCTTTACTATAAATCTGACTCTGATTTGGAAGATGCTTTAGCTTATATGTGTTTTCTTTCCAAAAAGCGTTACATCATCACCAGGGGGCCAAATCTTTATCATGATCCCCGATATGATCTGGCCTCCATTCTCAACATTCCTCATTTAAACTTCACACAACTTTTTAGAACTTCTCCTGATTCTTTCTTCAAACTTTATCAACTCATCTCCGATCATCCTATCTTCCATAACAATTCTCATAACAAACAGCGCAATCCTGCCATCCAACTTGCTGTTGCTCTATGTCGCTTTGGCTCAAATGGAAATGGTGCTGCCGTAAGACGTTTGGATAATCTCTTTAACATAGGATATGGTACCGTGATATTATACACCAAGCGCTGTATGATTGCTATCCTTTCCCTCAAGTCTCAAACTCTTGCTTGGCCAACTCCAGAACAGCGACTTGAATCCTCTCAAGTAATGCAAGCTGAAGGTTTCCCTGGCTGTATAGGTTTTGTTGATGGCACAACCATCCCTTTGAGTCAAAAGCCTGCTCATGATGGCAACCATTATTTTGATCTCAAAAAAAGGTTTCTTCAAAATCTTCTCCAAGTTCTCATCTTTCACAATCTAACTTTTTATCTTCTTTCTAGATACTCTATTGCCGTTCAACTTGTATGCGATGTCAATAAAAAATTTATTGCTTTTCACAGTGGCTGCCCTGGATCATGTCATGACTCTTCCGTCTTCCAAAGAATGAGGATTTCTCAATCCCCTGAATCATACTTTGACGAATCTCAGTACCTCCTTGCAGACTCAGCATATGCAAGTGGAAAGTACATTATACCTGCTTTCCGTGGTGCAACTTCAGAAAATGACCCCAAAACTAAATTTAATTATCACCTTGCACAATCAAGAGTACGAATTGAACATGCTATAGGTACTTTAAAGGGACGATTTTCTAGTCTTCGGGAGCTCAGAATCCAATTTCAAAAAAAATTGGAGATCAAAACTGCAAATCATTGGATCTTGACTTGCGTAATACTCCACAATATTCTAGCTGATTTAAAGGATGAGTGGAATGATCTTTATGAAGAAGAGGATCCTGAACCACCACTGGCACTCCCCTCCCTTGATTCACAAATCATTCAATCAACCGGCATACGCCCCATTATAATGCCAATTACTCTTCAACATTTCTCTTCACCCTTTTAATTTTTAATTTTTATGTTTTCATACTTTCCAAATGTCCTCTTTGTGTAATTTAATCACTTGGTTTTGTATTTTGGTTTGTTGCATATTCATTTTTTTTTTGAATTTACGGTGAATATCTTTTTTTTGGATTGCTCATTGGTTTTCTTTCACTTCCTCAACATGAAATCGCATATTTTGTCAGTGATTTTTTTTTTCATTCATCACTCATATCCTTTTCCTATTCTCCTCAAACATCCCTCAAATATTTTGGTTGCATTTATTTTCTCAACTCAACTCACCAGGTAGGTCATTTTTTTTCTTTTTTCATGGTTTTTTATTTGCTAATCATGATTTTTTTTTTTTGCTTTTTTTTTGCTTTTTTTTTGCTTTTTTTTTGGTTTTTTTGTTTTTTTTGTAAGTGCTTCTATTATTTTTGTTCTAGGGTAAACTAATTTTTGTTTTGCTTTTTTCTCTTTTTTATCTTTTTATTTTTTTGTTTTTTTTTCTCTCCTTCACCTCTCTTTATGATCCTCAAGGCCCCCCTTTTTCCCTCTCTTTACCTGTCTCTGACCCCCTTTTTACCCCCTTTTTAGCTGCCTCAAATCCCCCCTTTCCCCCCTCTTTAGGTCCCTCATCACCCCCTTTCCCCTCTTTTTAGGTGCTTCAATACTCCCCCCTTCCCCTCTCTTTATGTCCCTCAAACCCCCCCCTTCACCTCTCTTTTGGCGCCTCAAACCCCCCCCTTCACCTCTCTTTACCCACAAGCTAATATTTTATGGAAGTGAACTCTGTTCTTCGCCCGAAGAACAGAGTTCATCCTCCTATTTTCACACTCTGTTTGCACCAATCTCCATCCCTTTCAATTCTATCACACATGCTTGTCTTCTCAACTGTTTTTACAGAATTGAAAACTATGTTTCAGCTACTATTTTATGGAAGTGAACTCTGTTCTTCGCCCGAAGAACAGAGTTCATCCTCCATTTTTCACACTCTGTTTGCACCAATCTCCATCCCTTTCAATTCTATCAACACATGCTTGTCTTCTCAACTGTTTTTACAGAATTGAAAACTATGTTTCAGCTAATATTTTATGGAAGTGAACTCTGTTCTTCACCCGAAGAACAGAGTTCATCCTCCTATTTTCACACTCTGTTTGCACCAATCTCCATCCCTTTCAATTCTATCACACATGCTTGTCTTCTCAACTGTTTTTACAGAATTGAAAACTATTTTTCAGCTAATATTTTATGGAAGTGAACTCTGTTCTTCGCCCGAAGAACAGAGTTCATCCTCCTATTTTCACACTCTGTTTGCACCAATCTCCATCCCTTTCAATTCTATCAACACATGCTTGTCTTCTCAACTGTTTTTACAGAATTGAAAACTATGTTTCAGCTAATATTTTATGGAAGTGAGCTCTGTTCTTCGCCCGAAGAACAGAGTTCATCCTCCTATTTTCACACTCTGTTTGCACCAATCTCCATCCCTTTCAATTCTATCAACACATGCTTGTCTTCTCTCCCCATGCCTTTCGCTATCCTCCCAGCCCCATTGTATGCCATCCTCTTTTGATCCCCATTTCACCCCTCTCAACCTCTCCCAGACCCTTTTCTTCATTTAAAATGCCTCGGAACCCTTAATCTTCCCTTCCAACTCTTTCCCAACCTTTTTGCTACCCCATATATCCTTCCTCACCCCTCTCTCCAGCCTTTCCAACCCTTGTAGCCCCATTCCTCCCCTTTACCTTGCCTCCACAATTCTTGAACCCCAATTTCCTCCCTTTCAACCCAGTTGCTATTTCTGTATATAAAAATAAAGTGTTAGGGAGAAATGGGGAGGTAAGCGAACTGGAAGGAGAGGAGAGGAGAGGGGTAGAGAGGTGTGGAGAGGGAGAGGAAAATGTGGATAGGGGTTGAAAATGATGACAAAGGGAGTGAAAAGGTTGGGGAGAAGGATGAGGTGAGGATAAAGAAATATTTCAAAGGGAAAAGAGTGGGTATTCTTGAGAGGGAGTAAAAAAAGACAATAAAAGAAGATAGTAATACAAATATACAAAAAATATAAAATATATAAAATATGTTACAAAGAGTGGGCACAGAAATTCCTTGAATCCTAAAAATCCACAACTCCTATACTTTTATTCTCTTCATTTACTTAAATATAATAAAAATCTACATTTTAATATTTTGAAAATTTTGAAGAAGAGGGGAAATAAACATTCTTAAGATTTTTGCACCTTCTTTAGATATTTTAATGATTTATAATATTCAATATTATCTAGTCATAAAATAAGTATATAATTTTTTCAATTCTTGAAAATAATACAATTAATAATATAAATGCACAAAATAACCTTTCATGAACAAATTGACATATTTCAAATTGTAGTTTCTCCATGTATTTCTGGCCAAAGAAACTTATATAATAATGTCACATGGTATCTTGCCGGATCTATACATTGCTGTTCTTTTTTTTAAAAATTGCAAAGAAACTGCTTAAATAGTTTTAAATATGTATTTTTCAGATTAATTTGAGTGTGATCTGCACTGTATTAAAATTTCTATAAAAAAATCTCATTCTTTATATCTCAAGATTTGTTCAAAGTATTATTTCCTATGCTTCATTAAATGTTCAAGTTATATTCATATTGAGTTCACCAGAATGTCAATATTTTTTCTTGGTGGTTTCATCACTAATTCAATGTGGGCACAAAAAGATATGAATTAGGGTTCAAGGTTGCGGACTTGATAGCAAGTCTGCCCCCCATATTGCGTGGTGAGTTACTCCAGAATGTCTGTCTCAAGTCTTTTGTTTTTCCTAGTTGAATTCTAGTTCTGTTGTTTATTATTCAGGTTTCAAGTCAGCTATGACTTTAAACTGGTTTGGGACTGGCTTCTTTATCTTTGGTTCTTTCAGATTGGTGGTGGATCACTGGTGGTCTCCCATCATTTTTACTTATTGGAGGGAGCCCACCCAGTGATCATTTCTATGGACCGGACTTTCACTTATTGCGCCATCTATGGAGCTGGACTTTCTTTGATTTTTCAGTTATGTTTTTGCTAGATAGCATTTTTAGATTATTTTATTTTTTCTCTTTTTTTCTTTTAATTTTTTATGGGGGTTGTTTAAAATTATAAAATCAAAAATATAGGGTGTTACCACATCAGGGTCACCTGGATGTGGGTAAGCATTGGTGGGGAAAGGCTCATCAATTGGCTGGGAAATGCTATTTTATTTTTATTTATTATTCATTTCATGTGTTTCTGTGCTTCATTATTTTTATTATCTTCTGAATTTAAAAAATTTTTGAATTTTGTTTTCTGTTAATCATTTAAAAGATTTAATTGTGTATCCACATCAAGGTGCACTTGGATGTGGGTAAGGTATCAGGGTATCAGCTCATCAATTGGCTGGGGGATACCATTTGTATTATTTTTTATATTTTATTTTATTTCATTTATTTTATTTCATTTCATTTTAGTTATTAATTTTTAATTTTAGTATATTAGTAGATACAAAGTAAAAAAAAAAAAAAAAAAAATTCTGAAATTATTTTTATTAATTGTTTTATATTATTATTATGTTTCTAATCTTTTTGCAGGAGCTCATTGTCTGGATGATGAAGCTTCTGGAGGCTGGTCTTGATTGTGATGATGTTTTTGTTTTTTGTTGGGATTGTGGGAAGCACTGTGTTCTTTGAAGTGCATCCTGCTGGAGAGATTATAGGGATTTTAATGGTCAGGGATTGTATTAGATGGAAGTTCAGAGGAGGAAGAAGAAGAGGAAGGAATGGAGTGCTGGAGGGTGTGTTTAATGATCCTAGAAATTTTCCAGTGGTCGTCCACTAGGCGCTTTCTCAGGGATTTTTCAAAGTCATTTAAGGGTCAATGGAAGGCAAAGGCTTTTAGAATGTTGGAACACATGGTGCTTAGGTGTTTCTTCATGTCTCCATAATCCAGGGTCAAAGAAGTTTCAAGAGGTTGGCCAACTCCAATAATAGATTCAGGAGGAGGGGTGCCAACTAGACAAGAAGATTTAGATCAGTAATTATTTTTGTTGACAAAATGGAATAATTAATTTGGTACTTACAGATTGGAAGCTCATCAAATCTGTAAGCAGCTGTTATTTGGATCTCTGACAATTTTGTAATGGTCATAGTGGGTGGATCAGCCAGGGAAAGATATGGATTCTCATGGTCTTCCTCTGAAGGATCCTGAGAAGGTGAACTGGGATGCTGAGGTTCCTGGGGCCTAGTTGGAGCTGTGAGATTTTTGTTATTGTTGTGGTTGCTATTTCTGTTGGATTCAGCTGGAGGAGGTGCTGGTGATGGAGTACCAGGGTTGTTAAAGGATGGAGCAGGAGAGGGGGATTTGGAAGCAGACTGCTCTCTTCTGGATGGAGAATTTGAAGAGATGGAACTGTCAGAAGAGTAGTTGACTGACAGAGGAGAGGTGTAGTTTCTTTGTCTTAGTTGGGGACGAAGTTGTTGTTGTGGAGCAGTGTGTGGTGTTCTTGTTTCTTCTTGGGGTTCTCTGGAAGTTCTCTTAGAAATCTGGTAAATTTTGGTGCTTTTGGACTTTAGAAGGGTGGATTGCATTGCTCTGGGAGCAGTAGGAGGTAGTTGGGTTGAGTTGTTGTTGTTGTCTGGATGAACTTGGCTATTTTCTGGCCATTTTTGGAGGTTTTGGCCCTGATTTTCACTGTTTGGTGAGGTGGGCGGGCCGCCTGGACGCGTTCTAGAAGCCTGGGAGTTGATTTTGAAGCTTTTGGAGCTAATTTGGCGGAGATAAAAGCAGTTTCTTGTGAGGCTAAGGCTGGTCTTTTGGGAAGAGTGCAGGAAGCTGAGCTTCTGGATCTTCTGGAAGGAGCAGAAGATAGAGAGGAAGAGGAAGGACCAAGCTCTGGGGATCTGGTAAGAGATCTGGAGATGTATTTGTGAGAAGGAGAAGGCGAAGGAATAGGGTAGTTGGCGTCTCTGTCACATCTTTTCTTTTTGGAATAACAAGAGTCACAAGCCCTGTTGTAGAATTTGGATTCAGGATTTGTAAGAGTGAATGTGCAAGGCCTGCACATGTGGATGCACTTTTTGCAGGCGTAGTCCTTGGGAGCAGTGAAACAAGGGAGAGTAGAAGAGTTAACATCTGGAGATCCAGCCATGATCTGTGGTGAGAAAAGATGATGAAAAGGGATAGGAGGAGATTTTCGTCAGTGATGGGTAGATGATGAAGTGAAGGTGGAAGTTCAGCAGGTTGGCTGTAGAGGTGTGCTGCATGAAATTGGCTGCGTCCATTTTATGAAAAATTCCGTCAGTCCATCAAGACTCTAAACTGAAAAAGCTATATTATCAAGCAGTCCATTAAGACTCTAAACTGAAAAAAAAGATATGGTATCAAGTCAGTCCATCAAGACTTCAAACTGAAATCTGGTTTCTGTTAGTCCTCCAAGACTTTAGACTGGCTGGTTTCAATATTTTATCAAGACTAGTCCGTCAAGACTTTAAACTGAATACTGTGTTAGTCCCCCAAGACTTTAAACTGAGGGTTGTAAGTCCCCCAAGACTATAAAGTGAGGAAAAAGGAGTTTTTGTTGTTTAAGTTGGTTTTGAAAGATTGGTGGAGGGTATCCACAGGGGGAGCCTTCGAATTTATTAAAGGCAAGTTTGGGGGTAATTGATGGGCTGGCAGCTCTATTTACAATTACCCCAGAATGTTAGTTTTTTCTCTGTGTCTTAATGTGGTTGATCTCTGGTTCTGGTTTTATGATTTAGGTTTTTGAGTCCCCCAAGACTTTAAACTGAGGGTTTTTGAGTCCCCCAAGACTCTAAAATGAGGATGGTCCCGCAAGACTTAAAACTGAGGGTTGTTTGTGGTTACATCCTATAGAGGGTGTGGTCAATTTTTCTTTTCTGAATCAAACTCAAGTACTAGTGGAATTACAGAGGGAATCAAGAGATGAAATGAAGCGTTCAGAATTAGCCTTGAACTGGTGAATGAGGTGTCTTCTGTTCTCAATGTCCTGTGGATCTCTAGCAGGAGTGGATTGAAAGTAGTGAAGCAGAAGTTGTTTTGGTTGAGATGTGTGTTGTTTGAACTTGGCCTTGATAGTGAGAAAGTGCGTTGGTGTTGGTGGTGCAATGGATCCTACATTGTTATCATCACTATCAGAAGAGGAAGGAACTGAGAAGTTATCAGTTTTAAAGTTGAAGGAAGGAATGAATGTTCTTTACCATCAGATGGACCAGGGATGGGGGAACTAGTTGTTTTATGGGTTGTGGCACTCTTCTGGGAAGGGTGGAGCTTTTTGATTAATCTGGGTATCAGGATGGATGGCCTAGATCTTTTGGTGCTGGCAGAAGAAAGACCAGGTTGAGGTGGAGGTGAATCTGTTGTGGAAGAAAGTGGACCAGGTCTGTGGCAGGTCTTCTTTCTGGATTGTCAGACATCGCAGGACATTCTGTATGGATGGACAGGTGGTGTCATGGCGCAGATTAAATTATTGTCAATGCAGTATTGGCAGGGGCCCATTTCAGAGGCAGATTTGGGAAGGAGGTTAAACATGGTGGTTGGATGAAGAAAGAATGCGGAAATTCTCAATTGGAGGGAGGATGTGGTCTTCCAACAATGGCAGGGGCCTTTGTTGTGTGATTTGGCGCTGTTTGTGCATGTCTTAATTGACATCTGTTAAGGAATTTGGTACTTTTCTGGTTTTATTCCGTGGATATTGGGTCTGAAGGAATGTGGGTACTATCATTGGATAGCCCTGGTTTTTCTCTATATTTTATGTCTTGTAGACATTTTTCATATTCTGAGTTTTAAGGGGTCATTTCCTCATTTTTCATTTATAAAAGATTGCTGTTTAATTTTGTTTTTCGTGTTTTACGGGCTAACCTTAAGTCTTAGTGTTAAGTGCTTAGTACCATTGGATAGAGCTAATTTTTCTCTATCTTTCATGTCCCAATGTTGTTATAGTGAAATTCCGTGTTTTAAAGATTTTAGTAGTTGTAGCTAATTTTTCTAAGTAGATTAGTGGTTTTTATTGGTTTTCTGGCTTCAGGGAGGCCAGGCCACTTCAGGCAGCATCTCCGACGTCGGTGGCCCGCCGGCCTCTGTTTTAGGAGGTTGGGGAGCGCTCCAGGAGGGTTTTTTATGCAATTTTGCGGGTACAGGCGCCAGATTGGTGGGTGCCCATGGGCTCTTAGTTAGTGGTCTGTGTTTACATAGTGAATAAGACAGTTTGGGGCAACCTTAATCATCATACAAACATCCGGAGGTGATATCATTGTTCCTCACTCAGTTTTCACTGTTTTCTGGCCACAATTGGCTGTGTTTGTTGCATGTAAGTTCTTCATTTAACTTAACTTTAGCAACTGTTTTCTCTGTTATAGTCTTGCAAGCTATAGCAAGTATTATTGCTGTCTCTGGTGTGGATTTGCAGCCTACATCAAGTATCTTTGCTGTCTCTGGTGTGGACTTTGTTCTACATTTCAGTTCTTTGGTCTGGTAGTCTATCTGGGGACTACTTTCTTGGCTCATCAAGCAGTCATGTGTGTTTAAAAGGGGCTTTAGCAAAACAGGAACCAACTTACTTTAGCAAGTAAATCTCACTCTATTTTTCTAAAGGGACAGGGGATTTTATCTCTGGTTTTTCTCCAACTACCTTGGTCAAGGCCTATAGCTAGTACTATAGGATTGTCTACAATGCAATGTCAATTTAAATGTTATGAGTGTATGTTTTTTAGCTACGTGAAACATGGTAGCTAGAATTATGTGGCATCAATTTTTTTTAGATGTGAAATTCAGCTTTCCACAAATGTTCATCTGTACAACATGCAGCCAAGTAAATTCTAGCTGAAATTAGTATATGCATAAGAAAAAATGATCATGCTGTGTACAGTGCCTTGGCAACATCATTCTTGGAACTTAGATGAAGTTTATCATATGACTTGGAGAGCTGCATTTTTTTAAAAATGAGATCAGTGAAAATTCATGATATCTACACCTGTTTGCCACCCAATTTCTTTTTCCTTACTCTTTCTCACTTACCTTTTTCAAAAATTATCGATCATATTTTTGCTTTATCATTTTGAATTATTGTACTATTTTCTTGACCTTATCTGATTACCGGTAAGCAAATTTTTCTTGCTATTGCATTTCATATCATTTTGGTTTGTTACTCTTTTTTACACTTTTGACAAGTTAATCTAATGATTCTAATTCTGAATTTATTTTTATGGTATCTTTTACTGTACCCTTTTGATTCATTATAAAAAAATTCTTTTTCAGTTAACTTAAATTTTTTTTATTTGTTTGTCAATTTACTTTTCTTTATTCCTTATCAAAAATTTTCAATTTATTTATCTAACCATTTATTTTTTAAAACAGTGATTATAAAATAATCTTTATAATTAATTTTGATCAATCAGCTACAAATGGAAGAAGATTTTATAGACATGTAAGCTCATGTTTTGCTTATCATTTTTCTATATTTCTTTAATACTTTCTCAACCATTATATTATTAATATGAAAAGTAAAACATCATCTCGTACTTGCTGAAAGCATACAGGATAATGTTTTTCTTTTCATAATAATAATTAGATTGTTTGTAATTTACCTTTAATTTATTGATTTTTAAGTTGTTTCAAAGTCTTGTACTTGCTGAGAGCATACAGGACAATGCTACAATTTCAAAATTAATAATTTATTGAAGTATAACTTTCTAAGTCAATATATTGGTCAGAGCAAGATTTTTCATTTTATATATGTGGATATGATAATTCTGTAAATTTTTTAAGATTACTAGTGTATTGGAGTTATACTTTCATTATATTATTAATATTAAGTGTAGAGCCAAATCTCGTACATGCTGAATGCATACAGGATAAAGCTATACTCTTTATATGTATAATTTAATAAAGTATACCTTTGAAACACTTTCTTAATATTTTAAATAAAGAAAAAGTATATAAATTTACTAATATGTAGATATGCTAACTTTTGTATTTCTAATATTGAAGATATGATAATGTTAAAGGTATCATTGACTGATAATTGAAATTATGTTACTATTTTCTAATTTTTGATTTTTTTTCTATTTTAAATCAAAATTGAATTCTCTTAGGATTGAACCATCAATGAGTAACAATTTGAAAAAAAAAACGGCCAGGGAAGAACTCTAACAATAGGTGGGCGAAAGACATTTCTACTGGAATGAAACTTGTAAATGCTCTTGGAATGGATACAAATGGGAAAAAGCCACATTTCTATGCACGATCTTATGCAAATAATATGACAGATTGCAATAATTATTACAATTTTTTTCCTGGATGTAGTATTTATAAACCAAAAGGTGTCTTAATTCCTAATGTTCTTGTGCAGACTTTTGAAATTCATGAGCTCAAAGAACTAGATATGTTAGAAGCTACAGTGCAATGCATTAAGGATCTTTATTACTGCGAACATGAAATTAAAAATAATGGTTATCATCGAAGAGCTGGTGGTTTTGGGAAATTTTTTAGTGGTGGCTTTATTTTAGATAGGAAGAAATCTTTATATATTTGTAAGTATCACTTTTTTTAATTTAAATACTGAATTTTTGAATGCTTTTTGTTGCAGATGAATACACTGATGATATTGTACAAACGGATGAATATAAAATACAAATGAAGAGGATTGCAATGTACTTTGAATATTTTTTTAAAAAAATATCATATTTAAAGTACAATGAGGCAACTAATCTTTGTGCAAAACTTGGTATTCCTGGATTTTCAAAAGTTTCTAGTGAAGAAGAGGGTGTACCATTTTCCAGTAATTTAACTGGGACGTCTGGAGCGAATGGTAATGGCTTCTCCAATGAAGTTCATCTCAATAAGGATGCAAGTGAGTATACTTTAGGAATATTTTTTCCTAAAGATACAGAAAACAATACCATTCATATGAAGTATGATAAGACCCAACCACGACAAACAGGTGGAGAACTTATGTTTCCCGAAATTTGAAGTAAAATCAATTTTGAAGCAACTAATGGAATAACAGTGACATTATGGCCTGCCAATCAAGTAAGGCATTTTACCTCAAGATGTCACAAAATTCCTGGCTTCACTAGGATAGGTTCTTCTATTCAAATCAGCACTAGACTTTTTCATGCTATAGAAAAGCTTAATGTTTTTGATATTAATATTTCAGAATACTTGGAAATTAAAAAAGAAAAATTTAGGTTAGAATATTTGATTAGTGCTTTTAGAGATTTTTTGAAAAGAGATGACTTAATAGAGGAAGAAATAGAATAAGCAAAGTATTATTTATCTAATGTTAAGACAAAACTAAAAAAATATAGATATTTAAATATTAAAAATTTATATTATATATACACAACTTAATGCAAAATTAAACATGATAAATACTGGGAGTAGCTGTAACATTTTCAGTTTTGATAATTATAGTATTATCTATTTTTTTTATTTGTGAAATAAAATAATTTTTTTTCATAATATTTTAAGAAAATTTGATTTACTTTTGAGGAAATATATAAGTTGTGAAATCTTTAAATGTCATTTTTATTAAATTGGTAGCAAAGGTTCTAAAATAAAAAAACTATAATAAAGAATTTGAAATATATTAGCCATAAAAATGTGTTTTTAATGCTACCAAATTAACTGTATAGTATTTTAGGTCAAACAGGCTTATTAATAAAAAAGTTAATAATAAAGTGTTGATGAAAGAATTTTGAATCAATAATAGATTAAATTGTATTTTTTTAAGAATGTACTCATTTAATTATTTAAATTGTTCTACTTCTGATTAAAAATGTTACACTCAACAAAAATATTTGTAATAATTAATAGATTATATAATTTTAAAGGTAAAGTAACAAAACTAGAGCAGTTATCATATTTTTATATAAACAATAAAATATTTAAGAATTTAATACAAGTATTTGAAATCGTATAAGTAGATTTTAAAATCTTTGTTATTGCTGGACTTACAATAATTTTTTTAAATAATTAATTTAGAAAATCATGTCAAATGTTACTTAATAAATTTCAAAGATGGTCACATTTTTGACGCATTTGAAAGAAAATAACTTGAATTATACAAGATAAATCATATAGACAGAACTTTATCTATTTACATGTTGGAATATTAATTTATTGAAAGGCTATTTTTAGCAAAAAAAAGGTGATACTGGCTGAATGGAGCTCCAGTGATTAAGAAAATCTGCAGAAATAGCCCTAGCAATTCCCGGAGGACTTGGGGTATCAAATTTTAAAGGAAATGGATCACACTTGCCTATAAAAGGTTTTATTAATGTTAAAATATAGTTATTTAAATTTTTCCAAATTATTTCTTCCATCAAATAATTTTTTTTTCATGTAAATTAAGAAACTTGACTTCTGATATTACCTCCAAGCAATCAGCTTCTGAAACCAATCTATGATCTTGAGAGCTCAGAAATAAACCACGGACACCATCGATTATATAGAATGTGAAAGATTGATATCTGTGGTGGGAGTATTAAGAATTTATTTTTTTTAGTGCAACCTTTTGTTTCTGTCTCATTATAGTCAGTTCAGTATTTTTGTTTTTCTCACTTGATTGTTGAGATTCGCTAGTCTTTCCACTCGATATTGTTGCAGCACAATATTTTGATTTAAGAATGATAATTGACATAATTATATCAATGATAATATTGCTGATTTGAAGAAGAGTTGACATTGATATATCACAGGTTTAAAGTGCAGTGGGACCAACTTCTATACCATCAGCAATTGGACTCTTCAGATTTGAAAGGTGAGCTAGAAGCTGAAGACCACATTCAATTGGACAATCTGAGTTAATGTTTTGATGTGATGGAAGCTGGCTGAATTCATGTGTGGTCAGATAAAGTGAAGATGATATAAGAGATACCCATGAAGAACGGCAGTGGTCACTTGGGATCATTAATCTCATGAGCATTCAGATAAGATTGGATTCAGGGTGATCAGTTTTCTTTGTTGAGGAAAGAATTTCAGTATTTAAACCATCAGGATCACATAAATCTTCAATTTTTTTGAAATCAATATTATCGAGTACCCATAGCTGTGAGCTATCAATCTCTAAAAAAATATTTTCTACAAAAGGAAAAAAAAATAAGTAAAAGAACAAAAGTCAAGACTAAAAATTATGGTAACTTACATAACTCAGTAAGTTTTGAAAGCCAATCTTCTCCACAAGATTTTTCCCAATGAAAAGTAAACATTGGAATATTTAACACGGGTTCTTGGGAAGAAGTAGAAGAGCGTAATTTGAGGAGAGTAACAATTTCCAACCACGACCTGAGGACCTTTGCCGTGCTGATTCTACCTTTATAAAAGTTATGAATTTTACAGAATTCCTCCTGCAAATCAGAGTCTTTTAGAACTGAGGGTGAATAAGTTAGAGTTTTTTTCGATATCTTGATTGGAGTTGATTTCATTGGTAGAGAAGCTTTCAAAGTGGTCAAAGTAGGTAATTTAGGAGGTGATGGGTATTGCTTCTTAGAAATGAAGGAATTTGGTGATGAGCTGTTTGAATCATCATCTTTATTAAACATATCGTCATGTCTTGAAGAAGATTTTAAATTTTGCTTTTTTTGATGAACAAGCATAGCTTCATATTCTGACAGTTCATCATTGCTATTTTCATTGCTCTTTTCATCATCTTCATCAGGGAGAGGGCGTTTATGGATGAAACAATCTACAGCAGGTGAGTTTCTGGTACAAAATATCAAAAGAAAGATAAAAAGTACAATATGTAAGCAATAAAAGAGATATATGATAGAATTTTAAAGATAAAAGAATAACAATAAAAAAAAAGGAAACAGGAATATACTCATTATCAAAGCCTTTGCTTTTTTTTTGAGATTTATTATTTGATACATTGGAAAATTCATTAGCAGAATCCAGTTTAATACATCGAACAAAAGAGGAGCCTTGGGATAATCTCATTTTCTTGGAGAGGATAACAGGTGTTTTAAGATTTTCCTCAGAAGTTGAAGCATGAGTTAAATCTGATGGTTCATCTGTCTCATCACCATCTCTAATGACAATGATTTCATCAGGAGGAATCATACCCTCCTCATAAGCTACAAATATATATGAAGAAAAAAATATTAATAATCTTATCTATTAATTTAAAAGGAGACAAAAAAGGTGAAGAACATACATTTTTCAAGGCTTTTCACATATTGGAGTAAGTCATTACAAGGGTTAGATAAATATGAAGGAGAAGTATTATTGTTAAGGATCTTGACAAGTTCTTCTGTTTTATCTCTAGCCAATTCAAGTAAATTGCAATACTGAACTCTCGTTATTTTCTGCCTCTCATTGCTAAGTACAGGAGGGTTAGGTGCCATGCCATGTGGCAGACATGGTGCAAGCTCAAAAGCTTCAAAGCGAGTATCAATCAGAGAGTGGTATGAAACACATTCGGGTGCTGGAAAATCAATTTTTTGAAAAAAAAGATATAGAACATAAGTGAAATATATAAATTAAGAAAGAGGAACATGATATACATACAAAGTGGAGATGTAGGATTTTGTATACTAGACATATTGATTAATGAATATTAAAAAAAAGTATTTGATATCAAAAAATTATGATGTAATATGATGAATAATTATAAGAAACTCTATTCTAGAAAATTGAAGTTGATAATTTAATAGGATAAAAAATTGAATAAGATTAAAATTAAAGTGAGGATTAAAGAAACAGAAAACATAAAGAGGGGGATTTTATATTATTTGAGCTTTTTTTAACATGTATTATTCATAGTGGGGTAAACTGAGTAACATGCTAAATCACAATCTGTTTATATTGAAGCAAAATTTGATGTAGCTAACAGAAAATACTAGTAATTCTTTGGGGATTTTTAGTGTGAAAAACAAATAATAACAAATGTATATCCCATATGCAAATTGCCACGGGTAAATACAAAATTTTTTAAATTAGAATTTACTCCTAAACAATGGAGATACACTTAATTAGTATATTATATGAAAAAAAGGATAATCCTTTATGAAAATTTGTTAAATTTACTTTCGGATGACAATGCATGATTCACATATATACTGATATTCCTCATCAAACAAGAAATGAATTATAAATATAAAATTGGTAACATTAAAATTTAAGATAAGAATTTGTTTTTTAAGTGACAGGAGGAGTGTAAGGCTAGGGTGTGGGCACCGTGACCAAACCATTGATAAACTTGGATACAACTAAGGGAAAAAAAAATTGAATAGTTTTATTTTACAATATATCTTAGTCTGCACAAGATATTGCATTGTTGTCCCTAACTATACCAATATTGTTACTTTTCAAAAGTTATAGGACTACTAAGTTGATAAAATATTATTATGAATCACCCAATGAAATACCTTAAGCAACATTCAAAATTATTAAAATAATAATATTCAATTTGAGATTTGGATTAGCTAATTTTTCACAACTTACCACAGTTTTGATTAATATAATAAAAATTGAAAAAAATTGTTGAGATAACCTATAAATGGGTGCAAGAGAATGATGAAACATATGACTTGAAACTTAACTCATACACTATTGATAAACTTCATGGATCCTGATTAATTTCTATTGAAATTAATTTTGAGACTGGAATATTGAATTTTAGCTATGACCAAGTACTGTAAGTGCCATGGTTTGTATTCAATATATTGGTGTTGAAATTAATTTTGATAGGAATCAACAAGTATCATATGGCACCATGCATGAAACCCTGACAGAAACCACCAAATTTATGAGGCAATGAAACTCATAATTTTGATCGAAATTAATGTAGACCCCTGCATATTGAATACAAGCCATTTCAAATGGACTACACAGACATAGATAAAATTCAACATGCATGGCTTAAAATTAATTTTTATAAAAATTAACCAAGGCATTAAAACATCAATTTTTATATGGTGTACTTTATCAAACCAGTTAATCTAACTGCTTAGCTTACCTATACTTATAGGAATTTTATGCATAGTCCATGTCCATATTAATTTTGATCAAAATTAATGTTGACTAATACATAATGAATACATGCTATGCCACTTACACTTTCCAGGCATAGCTACCATTAAATATGCCAGTATCAAAAATTAATTTCGATCAAAATTAATGAGCATGATAATCATGAATTTCTGGAGTCAACTGCTTATTTTTATGCATGGTGCCTTGCCAACATTAATTTCGATCAAAATTACTTTTGATACTGGCATATTGCATGTAGCTATGCCTGGAAAGTGTAAGTGGCATAGTGTGTATTCATTATGTATTGGTCAACATTAATTTAGATCGAATTTAATTTTGACATTTGCATATTGAACCCAAGCCAACAAACAACCCAAAAGATTCTTTATAAAACTGCCCATTAATTTCGATCAAAATTAAGGCTGACCATATACATATTGAATGGTAGTTATATCTGGTCTGAGTAGGCGGAGATTACTTATATTAAATATGTATTAGTCAACATTAATTTTGATCAAAATTAAGGAGCATTTTTATGATGAACTTTTTCAGTCAGTTAGTTGTTTCTATGCATAATGGCATGCCAACATTAATTTTGATCAAAATTAATGTTGAAGTGATATAATGCGTTTTTGCGTGACATGTAAAGGAGAGAAAGTATTTTTAAGTATTGAAATTTATTATACATGTTGAGGGTAAATATAGAATTTACATATTCATATGAATTTCTATAAAAATTAATGTTGACCAATACATAATAAATAGTAAATATGCCTGGCTAGTGTAAGTGACATAGCTTTTTTCAATCTGCACTTGGCAACATTAATTTCAATCGAAATTAAGGTTCATGATTATCATCAATTCATGCAGTCAGTTGCTTACTGTTATGCATGTTAACATGTCAACATCAATTTTAATAAAAATTGAACTTGACATGCCACCAAGCATTTTTCTGTAAGATGAAAAGTAGGGCCCTCTATTCTTAAGTAAACACATTAAAATGCATATTGAGCATGTATATATCATTTACACATTAATATTAATCTCAATAAAAATTAATGTTGACCAATAAACATTTAACACAAGCTTTACAACTTACACACACCAGATATAACTACCATTCAATATGTATATGGTCAACACTAATTTCGATCAAAATTAATGAGTGTCACCAGACGACCTACGCGCAAGGTCGAGGATGTTCCTGTAAGTGAGATGAGGGATTTTAGAAACTTCTTCAAAGCACAGAGGATTGATTCGAAGGTCACTCGAAGTAATAGCTATAGGTTGGAGGTTCGATCGAGAAGAATTATAAACTAGTTCTAAGGTAATAATAATTCTTAAAATCTCACGAAGGGTTGGAAACTCAATAATCAAAGATTTAGGATTTAGAAATGAATATTTGAGAAGGTAAAAGAAAGATACAATAACAATGATTTAACTTTTAAGCATTTACCACTATTAATGTAAATACGATATTATAATTTAATTCTAAGGAATATCAAACCAAATACCCAACTCCTTTTATATCCTTTGTTCCTCCTCGTATTGACCTCCCTTCCATCGCAGCATTCCCATTCCATTGACCATTACTAACATACACTTAGACCCTCTCTACTAAATATCCGTTCATGCTCAATTTGCCCCTTTTAATTAATTAACAAAACTTTAATGGAAAAAAACTACTACTATACTATTTCGTTGATCCTAGAGCTGTGCGTCGCTTATTGAAAAGGACTAAGGTACCCTATTGGGAGATTGACTAATTTAGATTTAGAGTTTAGGCTAGCGCAGTTAAATAGCAGTACACAAAGGAAAATCGCAGTTGCTATGGAGAATTGCTTTCTGCGCTTCGAGTATAGATTTAGGACTCGATATTATTGATTTATTGAGTTAATTTTGCTTCGAGTGTCATGTGGCGCGTGACAGATGCCCGGGTATAAAAAACGCGAACTCCGTTGAGCTTGAACCATCTTCCCACACTAATTTCCCTTGTCTAATACTTTTTTCCCTCATCTCTTAATTATTTATTTTATAATGAACTGCCCTACTCCTACACCCACTCCTCCACACACTAAAGCGGATGGGGGAATAATCACACAACAGTTTTCACAGACTTGCACGGCTTGTGAAAGCATGGAATCTTTCTGTGTCGAAAGTACGGCGACTCGAGGCCCTCACCAGAAATGCGAGTTTTGCCGTTGGCGGCAAGTGGCGTGCGATGCGTTGACGAAGAACGCGGAAGTCGAAAAACGATTTACAAAAACTAAATTTTGGGTAGTTCCGAAGACCAAAGATGTGGTCGAAGACATTTGGGATCTCTCAATCGAAGATGAACAATCAGTGGGGGAAAATGATAAGGAGATGAACAACGAGATCTCAACCTGGGTAACCAAGGCCACGAGTTTGAAGCGAGGTGTCGAGGAAGAGGTCGACGAATTGGTGGAGGAGGATGAAGATGAAGTCCCTGTTCCATGGCGGGCACCCAAGAAACGACGGGTGGTCATCGAGGACGATGAGGAAGAGAGAGTGGTAGAAGTCAAAGTGGCACCCAGGTTATTTCTGGAGCCTGATCACATCTTCGAGGTAAGTTTTAATTGTTTTATTTCAAGGATGAAGTTACTGATGAGTCTTGTTTTAGACATCGAATAACCTTGAAGAGCCGATTGCGGAGCCTGAACCGGTTATACCAACTGAGGCAAACTGTCAGCCTGTATATATCCAGGACTGAGTAAAAAGTAACTATAAGTTATGTTAAACACATGAACTATACATGGGAATAATAAATGAGAGTACACAAATAGTATACATAAGTAAAATTATGATAATACACAAAAAATGCCATTATAACACCTTATATACACGCATATATCCACCTTTTATAGGTCTTATGTACTTAATATTAAGTTGGAGTATGTTAGGGTAATCTTAAGAACCTTAAGTATAAGGCTACATAATTTTTAAGTACACCTAAAGCTGTTATATTCATTGTTTTATGCAAAAAACAAGAAATGCGCTTTATTTCACTTAAAAGTTGACTATATGCGCTATAAAATTGAGAATATCAAAATTGCGCTTTGACAGATCAATTGGGCTCATTTAGAACTATTGATTTGGATATTTAAATGCATAAAAATAACACTTTTCAAATTTGGTGTTTTTTATGCCAGAAATGGCTTCTGTGTACTGGCCACATACTGCCTGCTTTTTTCCCGTGTGAATAGCTTCATTTTTAGCAAAGTTAGCTTTTTCACACTATAATTACCCCACATTCTACGCCCACTGTGGGGAAATACACTAAAATAGGCGACAGGCGCTTATTTAGTGTCCTAGCTTAATTAATAATGCACTGACCCTGTTTATATGCACTAATTTCATTAATAACCTCACTCTTGGCACTTTATTTCATCACCACGCTTAAATTCGCCTAATTTTAGTCAAGGATTTACCCGTGCAAGCGCCTGCCAAGAACTGCATGTAGTTACCCCACATCTCACGCTCTTTTTTAAGTTTTTGGGTGGTTTCTCAGTCAATTTTGGTTATTTTTGAATGGGAATTTCACGTAGTATAATGTCAGGATTAGCCCCATTATTTCTACAGTCAATCCCCCTTATTATTAAGCTATTATTAACCTTAAAAAGTCTCCTTTAGTCCTTAATATTATTGTTTTATACGCATATACTCTCTTTTTGTCTTTTTCTTTAATTTTGATGGATTTCCCTTATTATTTCAGGATTTTGGCGGTTATTACTCTTCTAATTATGTCATGGGTCACTGGGAATGTTGATGGGAATGTCTATTAGTTGTTTAGAGGCGTGATTAACTGTGTATTGGGTGGTACATCAAGGGAATCATTGGGGAACTCAGTGTGTATAAAAGGAGGAGGTTTTTGGGTTGTATTTCTTCATTCTTTATCATTACAATTCAACCAATATAACCAAACCAATAACAATACATATCAATTAGTACTTTTATAAGACTTTTGAATAGTATCTGAATTTATATAATCTATTTTTCTACCAACTATAAAGATTGTAAGCCATATATAAGAATAGTGAGAATTATATTACTGAGACCTTTATATTTGATTATATTTTACAACTTAGTGGATTAAATCTACAGTATTCATATAGGACCATTAAAATCTTCTAGACAACTGACTATTCAAGCTAGTTCACGTCCTTGTACTTGACCCTAGCCTGACAATTGGGGGCCTTTCCTCAAGAATTCTGTTATAATCCTGTAAGTGAAATTTTCAAAAGAAGGTGCACGTAAATAATATCCCTATAGAAATATTTGGATAATTACAACAGGTTGGGGTCACTTATATAGTGATTTCAGAAAAAGAAGCCCTGTTATATTATAAAATTGTGATATTGAATCAACAATTTTACCACTAATTTAACTTATAATTGTTATTAGTGGGTCTGTCAATAGACCAATTAAATTTGAGATCTTTGCAGATAAAATTTTTACCACTAATTTAACATATAATTTTTCTTAGTGGGAGTCTGTCAATAGACCAATTAAATTTGTGATCTTTGCAGATAATAAACCAATTAAACTGATTAATTGTTTTCTTTTAACAGGACTCTTAATCTTTTCTTTTATTGGTTTGTAAAATTCATTAAATATTGAGAAAGAATCATACTGACAGTTGTTTTCTTTTGAATATAAAAACACGGCTACATATTGTAGACCAGTTAAATCAAGTGACCACATAAAAGCATATTTGACTTTTGGCACTTAAATATTCACTTCATACCAATAAGTAAGCAATAAAATTGTCTTCAGTGGTATTGATAAATACTGATAAAACTCCTTTTTGAAGTTTTCATATCTAAACTTTCAATTCCTTAAATTCCACGTAAAAATGTGTGACAACAATGACATTGTAAGTAATAAGGTAAAACCTTATAACTTAAGACCTAGAGCTGAAAGACCTGTTACAGGACATTCAAATGGAGGGCCAGGACTCTCCCATAATCAACAACACTCCGTCAATGTCTCTGGAGGAAAGGGAAAAGCTTTTAAAGCAGGTTTCAATAAAGAAAACAAAAAATACTTTACAAGAACAAGTTCACTCCCTATCCACCCTACTGAACACCTTGACAATAAGAGTCAACAATATAGTGGACCAGATCAACAATCTGGAAAAGAGAGCAGCTCAAGGTTTCATAGAAGTCAACCAAGCTCTAGTGGACATAAAGACTCAACCACCAACAGTGGCACCCAACAATTCCATAGCAACACCTCCAGCCCAAGAGGAGGACCAAAAAATTACAGTAAGCAAATGGAAATGGGATTGGTACGCCCAAAACTACAACAATCCTCAACAGCAGGGCTCCAGCAGTCACCCTTACAGGGGAAAGGCAAGGAGAGGCAGGGGATGTGGGATAAGACCTTGGTAAGTCATCCAACTTCTTATGATCAATTATATCAACCTGAAAATAAATTACTTATAGGTAATGAGATTGATAAGGAAATAATGGATATTATTGATAAGGATTTAAAGGATTATTCATTTGAAAAGAATATGTTAAACTTGTCTTTACATGAGGACAATGTAAATAGTTTTATTGATCACCAGGAAAATACTATTAATATAAAAATGGAATCAAATGAATTAAATCTTGACCCTGATAATGAGTCTTCTGAATTGGACACGGAAAAAATAGAATATTTTTTAAAAGAGAATCCAATGGAATCAAAAATAATAAGTAAATTATTATTGAGAATTGAAAAATTGGAAGAGTTCTCAAAAGAGTCAAACATTAATACAGAAAATGTATTATTACAACTAACACAATCATTGAGTACCACAGCCAATAAATTAAAAATTATTGAAAATTCAAATAATGAATTAATCAATGGAAATAAAAGATTAAAATCTGAGATTAGAAATTTAGAAAGTAAATTAGAACACTCTCAGAATATTATGGCTACCATAGAGGGACGTGTAAAATTGTCTTTTTCAAATGTAAATGATACCTTAAATCATGTACCTGTGATAAAAGATAGGTTAAAAAGAGTAGAAATTGAAGTAGCTAACATTTTGAAAAATACTGAAACAATAAAAGATAATACCTCTTATGTAGAAAGAGTACCAGTTTTTATGAAACACTCTGATGATAAACCAATGATTGAACATGAACATAGTGTTATGGGCTCTGAGAATATAAAATCAGTAAAAGATGAAATAAATGATCATCTTTCTAAAGTAAGTGAATTACTCAATATTCCTCAGGTTAGGGAAGCAAAAACTAGCCAAAAGAACTGGCCTAAGTTAGATCAGTACCCTTCTTTTGACGGGGATTCAAAATCTGATTGGCAACAATTCATACAAAGAATTGATAACTTAAAATTTTCATACAAATTACCTGATGAAGAAATTACATCAAAGTTAATATCTTTATTTACAGATGTGGCCTTATTATGGTTTGAATCTGTATTGAGTGAGGGAATTAATTACTCCTGGAATGAATGGGAGGCACTAATTGAAAGGCAATTTGGTGGCCCAAAATTTAGAATCACTCAACAAAGACTGTATGAAAGGGCCAGATATAATCCAAATGCTGGAGATAAACCCATGGTCTTCTTAATGAATTTAATAAAAATCATGAAAGCTATGGATCCAAAAATGGATTATAAAGAGTGGAAAGAAAAAATAATATACAAATTGCCTATATCAGTTAGAGACATTATTGTTGCTAGAACTGAAACTGTCAGAGACACCTCTGGATTCATTAATATATGCAATGAGATATTATTAAACCACAAATATGAAACCAAGTATAGTAATTACAGACAAAGTGTTGACGTGGTAAAACCTACTACAAGTAAGTTACCAGTGGAAAAGAAAAAACCTTCAGCTCCCCTTGTCCCTAAGAGACAAGAAAATAACACTTGTTACAAATGTAATGAACCTTGGGTTAAAGGTCACACGTGTAAGAAAAGAATAAATGTTATTGAAACCTCACAGAATTCTGAACCTAGTAATCATGAAGATGAGAATGTGGAATCCAGTGAGGATTGCAAGAGTAACATATCTTACAGTGATGATGAAAATGAGATATTTGTATTAGAACAGGATATAATGTTCCTGAATGATGCTATACCTCATACAGACACATCTTTAACTTCCATAGAGGAAGCTGAAATAATTAAAGATGTATCTCATGATACTTACAAAATAACACCTATCAGAGCACCTGTTATCATATGTGGAAAAGAAATGAATGCCATTCTTGACACTGGGGCTGCAGGTAGTGTAGTTTCACTTAATGCATTAATGAAACTTGATAGTAAGTACCAGGAAAAACTAGAACCTGTTCAGACAAAGAACTGGAGGGGTTTTGGTTCAGTATTAAATCCAATTGGCAAATACAAAACTGCTGTATTCTTTAAATATAATAATGAATATGTTAGAGCAGTTTGTGAATTTGTAGTAATGGATAATAATAATTGTAGTGATTGGTTTATTATTGGCAATGATTTATTGACAAAATTTGGCATTAAACTAGATCCTGCAAACAGTTGTTTCACCATAGGGGTGAATGGTAAAAGAAAATTCAAAATATGTTCTGAAAATTCAGTATATACCATTTCTCCTAGAGAAGAACAACTGCAAGGTGGAAGAACCACCAATGAAGTGGTTGAATTGGAAAATGAAATCCAAAAGGCCTCTTTCAGTCCTCAACTCTCAAAAATTGAACAAGAAGATATTTTGAGATTGATTAAATCATATCCTATGGCATTTTCTCATGGCTCAAATGAACTAGGATTGGTCAAAGACCATGAGATGAAAATCTCTTTAAGCTGTGATCTGGATAATATTCCTGGCAGTTTAAAAAAGAAACCTTACCCAGCATCTCCTGCAAAAAGGAAAGATATTGAAGACAATATAAAATTGTTGTTGGAAATGGTTATTGTTGAAAAAGTGGACACAACACCTAAGTATTGTGTCATTTCACCAGTATTAATCTCTTATGAAAAAGATAAGGCAAGATTATGCGGTGATTATAGAGCTCTGAATACATATACAGTAGATGATATTTACCCTCTACCAAGGATAGCTTCTATCCATGCTACCTTACAAGGAGCAAAATATATTTCCTGTCTGGATGGGAACAAGGGTTACCACCAGATTCCTGTGGAAAGAAATTCTCAAAATTACTTATTAATAACCACACATATGGGTATATATAAGTATGTGAGAATGCCATTTGGCCCAAAGAATGCCCCTTCAGTCTTCCAAAAATTGATGGATAGTGTTTTTCATCAGGAAATGGTTGAAGGATGGTTATTGGTCTATATTGATGACATCATAGTGTTTTCAAAGACATATGATGAACATTTAAATCACCTGAAAAGAGTCTTTCAAAAAATGGATGAAATTAATATGACTATTGCATTAAAGAAATGTAAGTTTGGATTTCAATCCTTGAAAGTACTTGGACATGTTGTATCTGGATTACAAATTTGTGTTGACCAGAATAAAGTGGCAGCAATTAAAAACATTGGGATACCTAAAAATGTAAAAGAGGTTCAAAGTTTTTTGGGTATGTGTGGATATTATAGACAATATATTAAAAATTACCAATCCATTGCAGCCCCTTTAACAACATTAATCAGGAAGAATGAAGCTTTCATTTGGAATAATGAAAGACAGCACGCCTTTAACAAATTAAAGGAATGTTTAATGTCAGCTCCAATATTGGGACTTCCAGATTTCACCCTACCTTTTATCTTGTACACTGATGCAAGTTTCATAGGTTTGGGTGCTTCTTTACAGCAAAAACAGATAATAAATGGAAAATTATCTGAAGTAGTTATCTGTTATATATCCAGAACCTTAAGAAAGACAGAATTAAGGTATGGTGCCACACAGCTAGAATGTTTAGCCGTGGTGTGGGCTTTGGAGAAACTTCATTACTATCTGGAAGACCAGAAGTTTGAACTTATAACAGATTGCAGTGCAGTAAAATCATTACTAAACATGAAAACACCTAATAGGCACATGTTTAGATGGCAACTAGCTGTACAAGAGTACAGAGGAAGAATGACAATCACTCACAGAGCAGGAACATTGCATTCAAATGTGGATTTATTATCCAGAAGTCCTTTGCCAAATGATGCTGACAACCCAGCTTATGTACCTGAAAATGAGGTTATACATATATTTGGGATTTATATAGTGGATTTAGAAGAAGAGTTTATGCAAACTATATTGGAAAATTATTCATCTGATAAAGATTTGTCTAAGCTATCTACCATTCTTAATGATCCAACAAATGCCTCCATGAGTGCATTAATTAAAACCTTGCCTCCAAAGTATAAAAATGCGTTGGAAAAAGGTAAACTATCAATTGAAGATGGATATATATATTACAGGAAAAAGTTAAGCAATGTATTAGTAATACCACCTTCTATGAAAGAGTTAATGTTGAGTACTTGTCATGATGACATCTTAGCTGGTCATTTTGACTTTAACAAAACATTAACCAGAGTTAAAAATACAGCCTGGTGGATAAACATGAAAGAGGATGTACAAAAATACATTGAAACATGTGACTCTTGTCAGAAATCTAAAAGATTAACTGGGAAGAGAGCTGGGTTGTTACAACAAATAGAGCAGCCAAAAGCTCCATGGGAAATTATAAACATGGATTTTGTAACTGGCTTGCCATTGGCAGGAAAAGAAAGTTTCAATTCTTGCTGGGTAATAGTGGATAGATTAACAAAAATGTGTAAGTTTATCCCTACCCATAAAGAGGTATCTGCTAAAGACTTGGCGTTACTATGGTGGACTCAGATGATGAATACTGCTGGGTTCCCCAAAGCCATAATCTCTGACAGAGATCCTAAATTTACTTCAGAGTTCTGGACATCTTTGATGGACGTATCAGGTTGTCAATTAAAATTGTCTACAGCACACCATCCACAAACTGATGGGCTGGCTGAGAGGATGATACAAACTATAGAAGACATGATCAGAAGATATTGTGCCTTTGGATTAGAATACAAAGACAATGAGAAATTCACACATGACTGGGTAACATTAATTCCTGGCCTTGAATTTGCTTATAACAGCACAACTCATTCTGTAACAGAGAAGAAACCATTTGAACTCTGGCTGGGATATGTACCAAATACCCCAGTAAATCTTTTAAATAAACTACCAAGGTTGGATATACACCCTGGCACTAAATCCTTTATTCATATGCAACAAATGTGTAGAAAGCATGCAGAAGAATGCATCCAAAAAGCATTTGAATATGAAAAGAAAAGGTGGGACAAATCTCATAAAGAATTTGAATTTAAAAAGGGAGATGAAGTCCTCATATCAACACTACATTTTAACTTACAAGGTAATGTTAAATTAAAGGATCCCTTTGTAGGACCTTTTGTAGTAAATAAAATGGTTGGGAATAATGCAGTGGAAGTCATATTATATGCTCCATATGATAGGAAACATCCAGTTTTCCCTATCTCATTATTGAAACCTTACCATCCAAATGATCCTGACTTATTTCCAAAAAGAAGGGGAAGGCCTAAAAAGCAACCTGAAGAAATTGTGGAAAAATCAGAGATTGAAAAAATACTCAAGAAAAGAATCCTTACTAAAGAAAAAGGAACTGAGTATTTACTAAGATTTAAAGGGAAATCAAATGAATTTGATAAATGGATACCTGAAAAAGAAATTTCTAATTTATCCACCCTTCTTAAAAAATTTAAACAGAAATAAATTTCTGTTCAACCAGCTGAGGGGTTAAAAAACCAGTACTCATAATATTTTATTATGTTTTATTTCTTTAAAGTTGAATCTTTAATGCTACAGATTTATTCTGAATACCTGAAAATTACAAATTAATAAAATAAAATGTATAACTTATCATTTTTTTATTGTTTTTTTTGGGTGGGCGAGTGTCAGCCTGTATATCTCCAGGACTGAGTAAAAAGTAACTATAAGTTATGTTAAACACATGAACTATACATGGGAATAATAAATGAGAGTACACAAAAAGTATACATAAGTAAAATTATGATAATACACAAAAAATGCCATTATAACACCTTATATACACGCATATATCCACCTTTTATAGGTCTTATGTACTTAATATTAAGTTGGAGTATGTTAGGGTAATCTTAAGAACCTTAAGTATAAGGCTACATAATTTTTAAGTACACTTAAAGCTGTTATATTCATTGTTTTATGCAAAAAACAAGAAATGCGCTTTATTTCACTTAAAAGTTGACTATATGCGCTATAAAATTGAGAATATCAAAATTGCGCTTTGACAGATCAATTGGGCTCATTTAGAACTATTGATTTGGCTATTTAAATGCATAAAAATAACACTTTTCAAATTTGGTGTTTTTTATGCCAGAAATGGCTTCTGTGTACTGGCCACATACTGCCTGCTTTTTTCCCGTGTGAATAGCTTCATTTTTAGCAAAGTTAGCTTTTTCACACTATAATTACCCCACATTCTACGCCCACTGTGGGGAAATACACTAAAATAGGCGACAGGCGCTTATTTAGTGTCCTAGCTTAATTAATAATGCACTGACCCTGTTTATATGCACTAATTTCATTAATAACCTCACTCTTGGCACTTTATTTCATCACCACGCTTAAATTCGCCTAATTTTAGTCAAGGATTTACCCGTGCAAGCGCCTGCCAAGAACTGCATGTAGTTACCCCACATCTCACGCTCTTTTTTAAGTTTTTGGGTGGTTTCTCAGTCAATTTTGGTTATTTTTGAATGGGAATTTCACGTAGTATAATGTCAGGATTAGCCCCATTATTTCTACAGTCAATCCCCCTTATTATTAAGCTATTATTAACCTTAAAAAGTCTCCTTTAGTCCTTAATATTATTGTTTTATACGCATATACTCTCTTTTTGTCTTTTTCTTTAATTTTGATGGATTTCCCTTATTATTTCAGGATTTTGGCGGTTATTACTCTTCTAATTATGTCATGGGTCACTGGGAATGTTGATGGGAATGTCTATTAGTTGTTTAGAGGCGTGATTAACTGTGTATTGGGTGGTACATCAAGGGAATCATTGGGGAACTCAGTGTGTATAAAAGGAGGAGGTTTTTGGGTTGTATTTCTTCATTCTTTATCATTACAATTCAACCAATATAACCAAACCAATAACAATACATATCAATTAGTACTTTTATAAGACTTTTGAATAGTATCTGAATTTATATAATCTATTTTTCTACCAACTATAAAGATTGTAAGCCATATATAAGAATAGTGAGAATTATATTACTGAGACCTTTATATTTGATTATATTTTACAACTTAGTGGATTAAATCTACAGTATTCATATAGGACCATTAAAATCTTCTAGACAACTGACTATTCAAGCTAGTTCACGTCCTTGTACTTGACCCTAGCCTGACACAAACCCTCCAGCCACGGAAGTAGTTGAAGAGCCCGAAGACACCCTGGACCAGGTGTGGTCGAAGAAACCTCGTCAAGGTCGGCGAGTAAGGTTCGCGGAAGAACTATGTGGGGAGGTCGACGCTATTATTGACGCTGCTTCCTTCGACGTGGCAGAGGAGCTCTTGGAGATTGGAGAGGTGGTTCCGGTAGGAGAGGAGGAGGTATTTGAGAAATGCAGGAAGGAGATAAGGGTAGTTTTGGAGAAAATGAAAAGAATGGTTCGAGAAAAATTAAAATAAAAAATTTGAAATGAAAAGGAGATGTAAAGAAGTAGAGAAAAAAAATTGTAATTTAGTTTTATTTTATTTTTATTTTATTTTATTATTAGTATTATTTTTTTATTGTAGGTGAATGTTGTTAATTTTACAAGATTTGAGAGTGAGAGAAAAAGAAGAGAAAAAAAGAAAAAAGAAGTTTTAAATAAAAAATTTTAGAATTTGAAAGAAGAATTTTAAAGAAAGAAAAAAGGTTGTTTTAATTGAAGGAAGTTTTAGTGTTTTTAAAAGGAAAATTTTTATGTAAGAAAAGAGAGAGAAAAAGAAACGGTTTTGTGATTGAGATGAGTTTGTTAAATTGAGGATTTTAAATTTTTTTTTTTTTTTTTTTTTTTTAAGAAATTTTAGTTGAAAAGAGAGGAAGAAGAAAGAAAAGAAAAAAAACAGAATTTAGAATTTAAGAGAGTTTGAAAAGAAGATTTATTTGTTTCGAAGAATTATTATAGGGAGATTCAGGGGTTGAAGTTAAGTTTGAGGAAATGGTCGTGTCGTACAAGATTTGATGATTCGAAGGAAAGAAAGTTTTTTTTTAAAAGAGAGAATAAATTTTTTGGAAGAGAAATTTTTGAAGAGAATTTTAAATTTAAGAAAAGAATGTATTTAAAGAATTAAAAAAGAAAAGAATGAAAATATTTAGAGAGATTTATGAGTTTTTTATTTTATTTTATTATTTATGTTTATTCTATTTTATTTTATTTTATTTTACTTTATTTTATTTAATTTTATTTTATTTAATTTTAATTTTGATTTTAATTTTAGTTGGTTTTGGAGGAAATTTTATAGAAGGAGAAGAAAGAAAAAGAAGAGAGAAAAAAGAAAACAAGGCTAAGAAATTTAAGAGATGTTTTAGATTTAAAGAAAGAAAGAAAAGAAAAGAAAAGTTTAAATAAAGAAATTTTAAGGTTTTGGTTTTAAAGGATATTTTGAATGAAAAGTTTTTAGGAGTTCAGGAGCGTTAGAAACATTGATGGCTGGTTCCCAGGATGTTTTGTCTTAGTCATTGAGGAAGCCTTCCCATTCCACGAGGTATTGAAGTTTCCCCTTGCCTATTCTTGAATCAAGGATACAACTTACTTCCCACTCTAGATGATCTTCTACTTTGACCGGTTCCGGAGGGGGTTGGTTCTTGCCCGGGTATATTTCTCGAGCCAGTTCCAGGAGAGATACATGGAAAACAGGGTGAATTGCCTGCCATTTAGGAGGTAACTTGAGTCGAAATGCAGTTTTAGAGACTTCAGAGTCGATTTCGAACGGTCCCAAGCGCTTTTCAGCCAGTTTCTTTCATGGTCTTGTTGTTCAGATGTTTCGTGCATCGAGCCATACTTTGTCGCCTGGTTTAAAGGAAGGAGCAGATTGTCGATGTTTGTCGGCCTGTTCCTTGTATCTTCGAATCGCTGATTCCAAATTTGTTTTAAGTTCTTCTTGGAGTCGTGATATAGTTCGAAGATAATGTTCCGCAGGATGATTAGTTCCTACATGAATTGAGTTGAATCGAGGATGTCGTCCATAAATGGTTTCGAAGGGAGATTGTCGTGTTGAAGAATGAGTCGAGTTATAATAAGCAAATTCGGCCAATGGTAGCCATGTGGTCCAATCTTCTTGTTGGTAACTGACATACATTGGAAGATATTGTTCGAGGATTTGGTTAACTCTTTCTGTTTGACCATTGGTTTCAGGGTGATAGGCCGTGGAGAGATTCCTCGTGATATTGAGTTGTTGAAACAGTTGGGTCCAGAATGTGGATACAAACAATGAGCCTCTATCTGAAATAATATCATTTGGTAAGCCGTGTTTAGAAAATACATATTCTAGAAACAATTTTGACAAATCTTCTTCTGTAGCAGTAGTAGTGGTTTTAATAAAAATAGAAATTTTTGAAAATCTATCTACTATTACTAATATAGCATCAAAATCATTAGAAATAGGAAGTTGAGAAATGAAATCCATTGAGAAAGATTCCCAAGGTTTAGAGGGAATAGGAAGTGGTTGAAGCAACCCATACTTCCGGTGACAGGGAGCCTTATTCCTATTACATTTGTAACAAGCTTTTATATAGGCCTTGATTTCCTTGGTCATACCTGGCCAGAAGAAATCCCTCGCTATTAACTGGTAGGTTTTATCAACCCCAAAATGACCAGCTAACGGAGAATCATGTCGACTATTGAAAATCCATAATTTTATCTCATTGTTGTCGGGTATGACTACTCTACCTTCGAATACTAATAGACCTGATTCAATACTAAATCTTTTGGCCCCTTGCTTCAAGAGTATTTTGTCTTTTAACCCTAAACAATAATCGTCCTTTGACTGAGCTTCGAGGATGTTGGATAGTGGATTTCGAAAAGATTGAATTGTCATTGAATTAAGTTGATGTGTTGTTAACATTGATTCGTTGAAGATTGATTGCACATTTGCTGGGTTCTTGTCAGCAAATGCATCCCCCTGCTGTGGGTAAACGTCGTCCCGACGTGACAAGATATCTGGGACAATGCAGTTTTTTCCTGGGCGATAGGAAATAGAGAAAGAAAATTCAGACAAAAATTCAGCCCACCTGGCTTGACTCCTGTTTAACACTTTAGAAGACATGAAGTATTTCAAAGCATTATGATCTGTTAAAATTTGAAAAGGACTATCTAGGCTGAGAAGAAAAGAACGCCATTTTTTAAGACAATGGATAATAGCTAAAAGCTCTTTGTCATGAATTTCATAATTTAATTCCGCGGCTATGAGTTTGCGTGACTCAAAAGCAACAGGATGAAACAAATTTGTTTCAGGATTTAATTGGGAGATGACCCCTGCAATAGCATAATTGCTCGCATCTGTCTCAACTATTGTAGAGGCAGAAGGATCAAAATGCCGAAGAATTGGGGCTGTGGTGAACGCCGTTTTTAGTGCTTCGAATTCCTTTCGTGCTGTAGAAGTAAAAACAAAAGGAATATCTTTTCTAAGAAGAGAAGTAAGATTGGAAATAGTTTTAGAGTAATATTTAATAAATCTTCTATAGAAGTTTTCAAAACCCAAAAATCCTTAGAGTGATTTAATGTTTTTGGGCTCAAGCCATTCCAGGATTTTCTGGACTTTTTTGTCATCCATGACTAAACCGTCAGTGGAAAACGTAAAACCCAAAAAATCAATTGATTTGAGGTGGAATTTGCATTTATTATGCTTGGCGTAGAGACCATGATCTCGAAGACGATTTAGGACCTGTCGAACATGATGAATATGTTCATCCAGTGTTTTCGAGAATATTAAAATATCATCTAAATAGACGACTACAAATTGTTCAACAACATCTTGAAAGATATCATTAACAATAGTTTGAAAAGTTGAAGGTGCGTTACATAATCCAAAAGGCATAACTAAATATTCAAAACTACCAAATCTAGTGCGCATTGCAGTCAGTGGTTCATGACCTTCTGCAATGCGATTAAGATTGTAAGCGCCTCTAAGATCAATTTTAGAAAAGAAATTAGCACCATTGAAAAGGGTAAGAAGTAATGACATAGGAGGAACAGGATATGCATTCTTCTTCGTGACTGTGTTGAGCTTTCTATAGTCAACACACAACCTAAGACTACCGTCCTTCTTTTTTACAAAGAGGACAGGGGAGCCGGTTGGAGATTTACTGGCTCTTATGAAACCTTTGGCTACATTCTCTGCAATGTAGTCTCGAAGAACTTGAGATTCGTCCCTCAATAAAGAATAGACAGGACCTGCCGGAGGTACTGGGCCTATTAACTCTATTTGATGGTCGTAGGGTCGATGAGGTGGTAACTTATCGGCCTTGCGGATTGAGAAAACATCAAGGAAATCGTGGTAGATTTCCGGTAGAGTTGATTTGATGGCTTCAAGGTTTATTTGGTCGTCCTCTTCATCTTCGAGAGAATCTGTCGAGGGGATACCTGTATTGAGAGAGCATAATTCAATTACTTCGAGGCAATTTAAATCCTCTTCGAGTGAAGTCATCAAGCTAGAAGGGTTAGCCAATCGCTCATTTAAAGAAGGATCAGATGCTTGCAAGTCATCTGGCAGAGACTTGTCCTCTAGCAGGACGTTGTCAGGCGGGTTGTTTAACTCCCTATTGACCTGCATTGAAGAATCAGAAATATACTTAGAGCGTGGGGTGATCAATCCCCTAGTCCAATCAATTTTGGGATTCCAATGCGTTAAAAAGTCATGGCCAAGAATGGTATCGTCCATCCTTGGGGCGTCCAAGACAGATAATTCCCACTCGAAGGGGGGAAAGTTCGGAAAGTTGAAAACCCATAAAACTTTCTTACTTACCCAATATTTGGGTTCCTCTGATTTGACCAAATAGATGGGAGTTCGATTGAAATCTGTAAATGTTAGTTGAAGCTTCTTGGCAAAAGATAAACTAAAAAAAGAAATTGAAGCTCCAGAGTCTATAAGACAACTGAAGGGGATGTCCTCCTTAAAAAGAATGAATCTCAAGCGGTTTAAGGCAACTCCAGTCCTTAAGACATGGAGGTTCTGTGCACTGGGAGAGATAAGATAGTTTGCTTTGCACGCAAGTAAACTATCTACTAGTTTTTGACTTCGAACTAGTACCTTCTCTTTCCTTCAACTTTACACAGTCTTCCAACTTGTGCTTACCCCCACAATACATACATAACCCATTATCTGCTCGTCTCTTCCTCTCAGCTTCTTTAAGTTCCCCTTTAGGATCCAGTACTTTGCTGATATCCTCTGTGGTCGAGCCTTTTGGTCGAGGTTTATCCTTTCCCTTATTGGGTTTGGATTGAGTCGAGGAGGATTGATTTGGTCGTGGGTGTGAAGAAGGTCCCGATTTAAAATTTAGGCCTTGAGATTTGTTGGCATATCGACGATGTTGAAGTCGTCCTTGATAAACGCCATCAAGTTTGAGGGTTCAATCCATTAAGTCCGTTAAAGTAGTCATCTTCTGACCGTGAAGATTTAATTGATCTAGAATCCTCGAAGGAAGTCCTTTCTTGAAATGATACTTAAGGGCAGCATCATTCCAACCTACTCGAGTTTGAAGTGCTCTGAAGTTCGAGATATATTCAGAGGCTTTACCATTATCACTCATGCGAAGAAAATCAAGTTCAATTTCGGCGTTGTCCGTTTCATTAGGGTCCCCAAACAACGTAAAAAGTTGGTCTTCGAAGTTTTCCCAATTATTGATAAGTAAGTGGGTTTCTGTCGAAGAAAGCATGAGTAGATAAGGTTCGAACCATCTTGCTGCTTTCCTGGCTAGGAATGAAGAAGCGTAAACAACCTTTGATCGGTCGCTGTTAAAGGTTCGAGGGTCATTATGGAACAGTAGCTTGCAGGTTTGCAAGAAGGGTCGCAATCTGTCGGGGTGATCTCCGTCGAATTTGTCAGGAGATTTCATAGAAGGAGTTTTGAACTTAGATCCCTCTGAAGACGTTGGATTTGAAAGGGTTTTCATAAAAAGTCTCATGAAATCTTCCAGAGAGTTAGATGGTCCCGGTTCTGAGGATTGGCCAGAAGGGTGATTGGCAGGGACGGATGGTGCCTCATGCATTGTATCCTCTCCTTCTTCTTCATCACTAGAATCCTCAAAATCTTGGGGAATGTCTTCTACAGATTGAACTGAATGTTGCCGTTCCCTAAGGTCGAGTGGTTCTAAAGAGTGAGTGCAAGAAACAGACCTTGTGGCTGTTGGCCTGCCTCTAGCGCGAGCTCTAGTAGTAGCGCCCATAGGAGGAGTGCGTTGAACAGGTGCCATTTAAAATTTTAGAAACACCTAAAAGGACGTAGTAGTGCAAAGAATGAGAACTATGGAGAATTAAATTATACTGTCACCGGACGACCTACGCACAAGGTCGAGGATGTTCCTGTAAGTGAGATGAGGGATTTTAGAAACTTCTTTGAAGCACAGAGGAATGATTCGAAGGTCACTCGAAGTAATAGCTATAGGTTCGAGGTTCGATCGAGAAGAATTATAAACTAGTTCCAAGGTAATAATAATTCTTAAAATCTCACGAAGGGTTGGAAACTCAATAATCAAAGATTTAGGATTTAGAAATGAATATTTGAGAAGGTAAAAGAAAGATACAATAACAATGATTTAACTTTTAAGGATTTACCACTATTAATGTAAATACGATATTATAATTTAATTCTAAGGAATATCAAACCAAATACCCAACTCCTTTTATATCCTTTGTTCCTCCTCACATTGACCTCCCTTCCATCGCAGCATTCCCATTCCATTGACCATTACTAACATACACTTAGACCCTCTCTACTAAATATCCGTTCATGCTCAATTTGCCCCTTTTAATTAATTAACAAAACTTTAATGGAAAAAAACTACTACTATACTATTTCGTTGATCCTAGCGCTGTGCGTCGCTTATTGAAAAGGACTAAGGTACCCTATTGGGAGATTGACTAATTTAGATTTAGAGTTTAGGCTAGCGCAGTTAAATAGCAGTACACAAAGGAAAATCGCAGTTGCTATGGAGAATTGCTTTCTGCGCTTTGAGTATAGATTTAGGACTCGATATTATTGATTTATTGAGTTAATTTCGCTTCGGGTGTCACGTGGCGCGTGACAATGAGCAGTTTTATGAAGAATTTTTTGGGTCGTTTGCTGGTTTGGGTTCAATATGCAAATGTAAATATTAAATTCTATTGAAATTAATGTTGACCAATACGTAATGAATACAAACTATTCCACTTACACTTTCCAGGAATAGACACAATGCAATATTCCAGTATCAAAAGTAATTTCCATCGAGATTAATGTTGGCAAGGCACCATGCATAAAAATAAGCAGTTGACTCCAGAAATTCATGATTATCATGCTCATTAATTTTGATTGAAATTAATTTTTGATACTGGCATATTTAATGGTAGCTAAGCCTGGCAAGTATAAGTGGAATAACGTGTATTCACTATGTATTGGTCAACATTAAATTCGATTGAAATTAATATAAATACATAAATGTGACATAAAGAGGTATGGACCATCAATTTGTTGAAAATACATTTTTATATCTCATACATTATTTGTTTTTCTTAAATAAAATGTTACTCTCTCTCAATATCACTTTATAACATTTACCAAGCTGCTTTGAAAAAAAACAGAATACATAAAATTCAATATAAGATAGCTATATTACACAGAAGATCACCCTTATACCTAAGTTATGATGATGTTGATGCTCCATTAATTGATTCCCGAATCTTTACCAGATCAATATCATCTCCAACCCCAAGTGACTCACGTTTATTCACAGATAATCCTTGCAAAATTGTTGCTGAATAGCAATTCTTGGGGAGTTATTTGGGAACATTGAATATACCATTAATGTGCAACTGTCCTTTCTGATGACCGTGAATATGTTTTTAATGCTGATTTTCTTTGAGCTGGTGTATGGGCTATGTCCTGAATAATCTTATCCATTTTTTTTGAACAAATCATTGAGTTCAGGATTTTGCCATCCAGGAATAGCTCGGATAGGTGCAGTTGGGGCTGGTGCCAGGCCTTCCTTGATATCAGAGATGCACCTAGTATCATGAAAAAGCACAACAAAACCTGGCACATCACTGCAGAGATCTCTTGCTAACTTGTAGTGTGAACTAGCAATCTGAATTCCAACTAAATCAGATTCATAATAACAAAAAGCAAAGTAAAATAAAAAACTTACCTTGGTCCGATAACGTTTTACTTGTGCCCTTGCCCTCTTTTTGATCTTTTCTCTTGCTACCCTTTCCTCTTCTTTCCCAAACAACCTTATCATCTCCTTCCACTTATTAACTACCTATTTCTCAATAACACATCGAGTGAAATGAAGCTTTGACTGATTGATTGTATTGAGTGTGGTGAGAAACCTGGTACAGTGGTTGCATACTATGCTTCCCATGACTTGATTCAAAGTTGATTCCGAAAAATCATAGAAAGTCCAATCAAAGGCAAATTTCCAAAAACCTTTTTCTTGCAATTGACGCTCTAAGTTTATTTTGACAGAAAGTGGGATAGGTGCTCCTCCTTTTAGTCCTTGAGGCTCAGGTGCTGGAAAAAATTTGGGTAGTCAAATTTTGGATCGCAAGAAGGCTATAGAATTGGTTATCAGAAATTGTCAATCAGCTGCAGAATTGGCTTGGTTAGAAGATTGGAATTGGGTTAGGACAGTTTTAATTGGCTCCAAGATTTCCAATTTTCAATCTCCAAAGGTGTTGGGCTCGCAGGATATTTTGATATTTGTGTTGGTCCCCCAAGACAATACTTCAGAAAGTGGTAAATATTTCTATTTAGACTGTCCGAGCTCCTGGGAACATCATTCCTTCTAAATAAGCCTCTTACAGCCCTTAACCCCCGTTCTCGTTCATGAGACTCTGCTGAATTGAGTCTGTGGTAATCACTGATACCCATAATGATTGAGGGATTCACAAACAATTCAAATAAGTTAATTAAATTGGTTATTTTTCAAAAAAAGAATACACTACAAATTTGACTTACCAGCTCCACTTGTTCTTTCTCCTTGGTTAGGCTGAGCAGATGATGATTGGTCTCCAAAAAATTCCCTCAATACTTCACTAGCCCAATCTCTTCCTAGCTGATCAGCACTTTCAGGAGCAGAAGGATGATTGGGATTAAAATTTCTCGGTTCTGAATGAGACTCTTGGCCTGGATTGGGATTAGGTGGTGGGTTAGGATTAGGCGGTACAGATTGAGATGCATCTGGAGGTGTATCAGCAGCTGGTGGTGGTGGAGTATTTCCAGTATTAGTATCTTGAGGTGGAAAAAAATCGGAATCAGTTGGGTCAACAGACATCCCTTCAAAATTATCATCCATAATGAACTGTAATAAAATAAAATAAAATAAAAATAATCAGTTGTTAAAATTTATACCTATCAAAGCTAAAGTAAAAAAAGATACTATGTATATAGTCTTGTTAACGTGTATGTTCTCTTGTCCAAAAATAAAGTGAATAATATATAGCTATCAGCTAAAGTTGGAAGGTCAAACTATTTATAGTAGATGAATGAGCAAGAAGATCATTCATTAAGTAAAAATTTTATCATATTTCTCATTATCATGATTTTCTTTCTTTCATTCTTACATTTAAGATAAAAATGACTCATTGAAAGCATGGGTTCTCTTGCAATAAAAGCAACCAATGTAATTGTTCACTAATTTATGATAAGGTAAGTTGGATGAATTGCAATTTTTAATTGAGCATTGAATTATTTCTTTCACCATTTACAATCATCACCAATCCTAAAAATTTCCCCAATCCCAAATTAACACAAAGATATTAGTCAACAAAAATAAATTTGATTAATGTTTTCACTCAATACTGTCTGCAGTCCAATGGCAGTAACAACCTCGTCTTTGATTCCAAAAATTGCTTTTTTGTGCTCGACAGTAGCTGCATGTCCAATTATTGCATCTTTCTTAATCACAATTTGAGTTTCTTTGGCTACTCTTACTAACCGACAATTCACTTGTGGGAAAAGCTCATAGGGATCCTTTGATGTTTATTCTGGACAGAGCTCTTTGAAAGGTTACTATTAAATATATTTGATCATTCTCTTCCTTTGACCTGAAAAGATCATCAATTTGCACAAACTGGCTATCTTTTCCATAGTAGAATTCAATTGTTGAATTAGCAATGTGTGGATGGTAACTAGTAAACCTCTTTACACGTATCAATATGCTTGCTACATTTTCAACTACCCGATCCCCACTTTTCTCCGATTGTGTTAAAGACCGTCTTGAAGTTTCTTTTCCCATTTGTGCCCTTACCCATTTATTAAATAATACCATACTTAGATGGATCCATTTGTTTTGTTTATCGAGATCAATATGGATTTTTTTAGTCTCACATTGATCATTATCTTCAGCTTCACCAAGATCTAATACCCTAGACTTCTGATACCAATGTTTGAGAATTGTTAGCGGTAACTCTCCTGTGGTAAATATTAATAAATTACTACAGCTAAGTTTTTAAATCATTTCTTACAAACATTACATACGTGGATGGTGATTGTTTGGAATTTCAGATAATATATGATTCACCTGCTCTCCAGACCAAGTAGCTGTACCTGATGGTGGGCCAAGATGCTTTATCATTTCAGGATAATGTTGAGTGATATGAAGATTTGGCTTTGCATTAATATTCTTCCAACCCTCTTCCAGACACTCACAATACTCTAACAGAAATTGATCTAGATCTTTAAGCTCATTAGTCTGTATATTTTTTAATGTCAAAAAATTGGTGATCAAGCATAATGTTACAAGTGAGTTGAGAAGATAATATTCTCTTGGTTTTTCAGCTGAGGAAGCTGAAGATTCAGATTATTTAAATTTTTCAAACCAAAGGGGTATAAGCGACAAAGGGAAGTAGAGAGTATACAACATGTGCCATTCTGCTGCCTTGAGGGATCCTGCCTTTTTAGATCCTACTGATTTTGGAACTCGTGTTAGCCAGGAAGGTCTTCTTACTTGATCAATCATCTTCCATACAACCTGTAGCTCTTCTGCCATAATTTGTGGATTACTACTACCTTCATTTTCTTTCTCCTTACCTTTCCTTTTATTTTATTCATCTCTAGCTGTCTCATTTGATGAGTGAGATCCATCACTCTGTGATATGCTAATGCTCCTTCACCTTAAGTTATAGAATGAATTACTACTGTCACTGCTGTGAGACTGTTTTGAGGCCAAGTCGCTATATGGAGGAATAAATTTGGAGCCAGATGACTTACTCTGGCTTCTTGATTGATTTGTTCCCAATCCTTCATTATCTAGTCCATGATGACTTGATGACTGTCTTGAACTCGTACGTCTTTGTCACTTGTGCTGTCTCGTGTGTACTGTATCATCATCATAAGTATTTGTGGTGCTTAAGCTACTTCTACGTTTTTTCAAATGTTTGTGCAGTGAAGTATCAGAAAAGAAATTGTCATCCTCTTCTCTTACATGCCAATTTTTATCCTTTTCCAGCTTTCTTTCTAGATCTTTTGCTGCATTTTGGATTTGAAAATAGCTTAGACTGTGATCTTTTAGGTTGCCAAGCATATGTGAATGCATAAAATCAATTGAGCAATATTCAGTTGGACGCCAATATTCAAGGTTATTCAGCTCACTCAATTGTACCCCATGATTCTGAACAATTGATACACGCTCCCAATGTGACTTAGAATTTTTCCACTTTGTTGCCCAGCACATATGATCCTCATGATTCCGTAATGAAAAATTTCCCACATTCTTTTCACTAATTTCATCTTTAGAGATATTACAGAAAGAGCAGAACATTTTTTCAGAGTGACTCAAAAAGCCAGCCAATTTTTGTATTGCAAGAATTTCACCTATCAAGTAGAACAATGCAACTCTTAATTTCTGGCCTCGTGGATAAAGATGCGTCTTTTCAATCAATATACCATCCCATAGAGTTTGTAGATAATTAACAAGTTGTTTTAAAAGGTGATTAAGCCGTTCACTTGTGGGTTCTGTTGGTCCAGGTATAATAGCATACAAAAAAGATTTTCCATTTTGTATCTATCTTCTTGAGGTAGGTTCATACACACCATCATAATATTTCCTACAGACTTCTGATGACCTCCAATCTTATTGCCACCAGGCCTAAACCAGTTGACATATAAAGTAAACATTAATTTTCCTGAAGTTATCGTATATTCTTCATCATTGCTATCCAGAGCTGTAGTGGTAATAGGAAAGTTTTTCTAAATTGAACCATCACAAACATCCTTCATCAAATAACACTCTACATGTTCTTCCACAGGGGTTTTCTTCTCAATCAGAAGCTCAAATTTGAACAGTTTGATATTTTCCTTAATCCAGTCAATAAAAGAATTGTGATGAAATGTTTTAAGAGATAAGTATTTTACATTTTCTTGATGTTCCTGCATCAAATACGGCCTTTCATCACATTTAACTGCAATCTGTCCTGCTCCAAAAGTTTTTAAATAGTGCTTTGATGATGAAAGAAACGGTTGATTGCAACATAGTATAGATGGTTGAGATTCAGAGTTATACTCATAAAGAGCAAAGCATTTAGGACAGCATGTTTTATTGAAAAATGATTGATTGAGCTTTAATCGACTAAAAACTGTATCTATCGAGCGTGGGATCAGGCAGACAATGCTATCAGAATCCAGTATTCCACTATCACCTAGAATTTTGAGCTTCTTAATTTCTTCATCAAAAAATTGAGTACAACCTTCTTTGCTCAAATGATGAATCAGAGAAAGCTTTGCTGGCTGCCACATAATTATTTGGCTATACTGTTCCCCAAGATTTGAGTTTCTAGAGACTGTTAAAGATACTTCTGCCCCCAATAGCAACTGCCCCTATGTAATAAATCATTGAAAAATCATAAAGACTTTTATTCTCACATTTAACTATAGATATACAGCTTACTGTTTCTGTGGAGCGGGAACTTCCAATGTTAAGTGGATTTTTGGAAGAAATAACCATCTGGGCCTTCCTATTTCTTTCCTCTTGATGTTTTGCATAAGAATTAGAGCTTTTGAAAGCTATACCAACTTCAAAGGACCCAGAAGAAGTTTGATTCTTTCTATTGACACATCCAAGATCTTGAAATTGACATACATGAAAAAATGGAGGCATTGTAATTGTGATAATTGTAGGAATAAGTTAGCTATTGGAAGTTACTGATTGAAGGTACTCCTTTTTTTGAAAGGCACTAGCTAATATAAGCTACATTTTTTATCAAAAGAATATGATGGAATATGTGTTGAAACTATTTAAGTTTAAATGTTTAATTTTTAATTAGATAGTTTATATATTAATTTAAAGTTATGTAGTCTACTTTATTTTTATTCCGTATACTCTCTGCATTTGTACAACAATGCATGAATGTTTATCAGAATATTTTCTATCATAGAAAAAATTCTATTGGACGCACAAGCATCTTTATTATTTTTCTATCAAATGCCTTCTGAGTTATATCTAACTACCCTATAATTAATTGATTTTGATAAAAATTCTTAGTTATGGACTATAAGAAAAGTAATCCATATTTTTAACATAATTATTCAAAAAATTACCCCAAAAATCAAAGTTAGACCCAAAAATAAGGTTAATATTTTGTAAAAAACAATCACAAACATATTTCTTTCACTTTGAAAATTGGTCTGTACTAGGTAGAATTTTCCATAAAGAAAAAATCAAAAATACTCAAATAATAGATGCTACAAAAGTGTAAACCTTAAAGAATTACAAAAAAGCTGAAACCTTGTATAAATTTTCATACATAAATGTGATGAAGTGACACTCTAGTCTATTTATTCAGGTTGAACAAAAATTACTCAATAGAATATGTATTACTATCATATTGGACCAAAAATAATTTTTTGGTAATTAAAAAAAGGAACATAGCCTCACATTTATCAAATTATTTTTGTGGAAGAATTTTTTGAAAAGAAAAAAAAATCCGTTTCTCAAATGAGTCTGCTTTTATCACATAATCATTCTCTTCATTTTATACCATTCCTTTTGAGTTCAAATTGCATATAAAAATATAATTTATGCATATTATAATGCCATAAAGTTGAAATATTTCTTATTCTTAATTTTTGTGATATTTCTCCTTAAATCAAATTTGATCATAAAGTTTTGGAGCTCAACAATTTATCCTTCCTCTTTGTTTAATTTAATTGAACACTTTCTTAATATAATTCTTTATTAACCCTAGTAGCTCTTACTTTCCTCATGGAAACCTGCCCACATACACACAAACACTTAATAGAATTTTTAATGAGACTTTGCCTCCATTCAATTCTCACTTTTGTAGATCTATAAACAATTTTTGTCGTTCACTTTCGGATATTTCACCAGAATCAAATGGATGGAAACAAAACCCTACTGAAGAGCAATTAGACAGATTTTCATCATTCGACATGAATTATTGCAACATTGCCTTTGAACTACCTCATCCAGAATCAAATTCAGCCGTTTCAGAAAGGTTTCCACCAATTTTCCGTGAATCTTTTATTGAGCACCTTCGCATGTGCGGTTTCCCAGTATCAACTTTCGCTTGGAAACTAGATTGGTTTGACAAATAGAACCAGGTCTTGGAAAATATTCTCATTAAACACTGGGACAATGCCTTAAAAACCAATAATTTGATTGCATATCCAATTGACTCAACTCAAATTAGCTTCTCAAATCAAAAGGGAGTTCTTCACCATTGGTTTTTAGGTCATGCTGATAGATTAAGACTTGGGAAGGATTCTCATAGCTCTCAAAAAATAATCAAAGTGAGAAAGCATAAATATAGAATAAAAAAAAAGTATGAAAATCCCTTTTTTTTCAACCGTTTTTATTTATGACCTTTATTTCAAACAACAAAGATTCTTAGAATTCAGTTAACTGAACTAAACTTCTTAAACAACTTCCACATTGCAAAACTTATCACAACCTTTTCAAAAACATCAAGTGTTGTTCAGAAACCGAAATTGAAAATGATGGATCGTTAAGATGTATCTTAATGCAATGGAGGTCTGAAGATTTTTCTAAAGTTGCACAATATCTTGACCAACAACACTTTGATATTCGAGATACTTCAACCTACTCTCGAAGTGTGCTAAAGGTCTTAGCCTTGTATAAAAGAATCAGTTTCGTTTCAACATTATCCCCTAACCTTAATCCTTCTCATGTCCCCCGGGGTTTGCCGAATGACTGTTATTCTCCCTTATATCTTGCATCTCTAAATCCTCAACAACTCAGACTTTTAAATCCTCAAAATCCCATAAATTTACCTGCTCTCCTTGAAATTCTTTCTTCCTCTAATGTGAGTTATTGACAAACTCCCTTAATAATAGGTTCTCACACTCATACTCCTCATTTCCACTGTTTGGGACACTTAGCCTTGAAAACAAAAACATAATTTTAATGATTACTATTATCATTAAAATTTATAGAAATGAAATTTGGCTTACATTTTTAGCTCAATTTTTTTCCTTTGAATCTTATACATGCTGAATTCTATACTTCCTTGTACAAAATAATTCAAAACATTTACTTCATTTTGCTGTTCCATTCTATACAGCCAATCAACAGCCTGCTGCTCAACTGCTGGATTCCAATTTGGCTCCTATTTCAACATTGAACATATAAAAAATTTAATATTTTTGTTCTTAATATGAAATAAAAGACATTGAGCTCACCATTATACATACATTTTGAGCACACCTGAGATCTATACCCACTCCTGCAGCCTGAATCGTTCCAACCAAAACTTGGCAATCTTTATTAAAATGGAATTCATGCATATTTTTGTCTCGCTTTGTCCTGCTGAGTTCACCCGTAAGCTGGGTATACCTAATATTGTGGTCATCTAAAGCCATTTTTATTCTATTTTGAAATATTAGAAAATTGTTTTTAATAAGCCAACACAATTTTTAAAACAATTCATTATAGAATCACTTACATCTGCAAAATGTCTGCAAAGTTGGAGAATATAACAGCTTTTGGAAAATTTATACCCCTTTCAACAGACAAAAAGTTTTTTAAGTGGCCTATAAGATGACAAATCTTTGCTGAATGCTGCCAGGTGAAATCAAAAGTTAGAGTTTCATCCAGATTTTTGTAGATTGATGGTTGCAGAATATTCTTAAAATCATCAGCTCTCTTAGAAACTCAGATGAGTCCGAAGAGATTTCAGTGCTTCTAGAGGGCCCATATTGCTCAGTGAATCCTTCTTGAAGCACAACAAGTTTAGACCTCCATGGATCTGCTAATTGAACCGATATACCCCTTTGAATCTTTTTTGGAAGAGACAAAATTGCATCCTTTGTTCTACATAGGCTTATGACTTTCATTAAGTGATTGATTGATTTAATAGAATTAGCCTTTCCTTTTTTCAAACCCAGCAAAAGGAAATTCTTCCATAACCAGTCTTCTTGCCACTTTTTGATTCTAAGAAAAAATATGAGACTTTGAAGGTCAGTGGGCCTGTTCTGAAGTGGAGTTCCAGTCAAGCATAGTTGGTGTTGGGATTCCAAGTCAAATATTGTTTGAGCCCTCTGCGAGTAAGGATTTTTCATGTAACTAAAAGAATATTTATAAAAATTGATTATTAAAATTAAGTTTTAAGTTTTAGATATAGAAATGGGCACTAACTGAGCTTCATCTAAAACAACTCTATCCCAAAAGAGCTTTTGAGTCACCGGTATCTTTTTTTGGCTTTGATTTTTTGACATCTTTGAGCTAGCTGTTTCATAGGTCATTAAAACAATAGCAGTGTCCTGTAGCTTATTGACTTTAGTATTTTGACAATCCTTCCCATAAAGAACCTTGAAAAGAAGTGCATTATCTTCAAAGTGCACACTTATTTCATTGATCCAATTCAATAGTGTTTCCAGGGGGCATATAATCAGTGTGGCTGAACTCCAATTAATACCTTCTTAATTTTTTGATAGCTGAAATTGTCTTGCTTCACTTTGAGTTGCACTTATAAGAGAAAGAGTTGAAAGCGTCTTTCCTAAACCCATATCATCAGCAAGTATTGACCCGTTTCCTTCAGGTGTTAATTGATTGTTAGGAAACTGATCTTTATAGTCATCAAATCCTGTTCTAAGCCAATGGTTGTCCTGGTGCCTTCACATGATATCTAACTTTTCCATTAAAATTTGTTTATTGTCAATCATAAAATTTATTGCTTGAAGATGATGTGTTTTGAGAAAAGTTTTGATTCCTCGTATAAGTAGATCAGCTTTCCAATCTTGAGTACTCTGAGATATTTGGAAAGAGCCTTCAAAAATTACATGCGGGATATTAAAAAAGATAGTGGAGTCGTAGTTCAGGATCGGACATAAATCGATTTGAGCAGAAGAAAATGCTTCTTTAGCAAGAGTGATTAGTGTACTTGAAGAAAAGAGGCATCCCCAAAGTTGATACTGATTACCAAAAACTGGAACCAAGTAAGCATGAAAATAGAAAGGCTTCATAGGATTCAAGGCACTTCTTTGGTTTAAATGGTGAGATCCAGACCCAATGTCACCCAATAGTGGTCCAATGTGCTGACTCTACACTTGAGAAAGATTACCGACAAGGGTTGGTTTTCTTTCTTCAAATAGTCCAAAAATATGAACATTCAAATGGCCTCGCTGTAAAATCGTGGGGGTTGGTGAGTTTTGAAATCTTGAAATTACATTCATATAAATTTTATCAATTGTTATTGAGAACTGTCCAACACATCTTAGACTTGACATATTAAGTAAGAATATTATCTAAAGATAGTGGTTGTTAAAAGATGAATTGAAGCAAAAAATGAATAATCAGTTTTGAATAAAACGATAAAATAACTTTTTAGCATATGCTATGCTAAGCTCATAATTCTTTGACATGTATTATTATTATCTTTTTAAAAAATATTGGAAATAAATCAATGATAACTGAAATGAGTAATATGGCTTAAAAATAAATCTTGAGCCTATAGAGTAAATTTTGGTTTGTGGAGTAAGAAAAATTTTCTCAATAATAATGTGCTTTATTGTTACATTATAATCACAAAATAGAATAATTTTACTCTTATTACACTTATTTATGTTTCTGTCTAATAGTAAAATGCTTTAGATGTCAGTTCAAAATCCAAATTGAAACTACTACCTAGAACAATGTCTTGATACTAACATACATTTTGTAAGTCTTTGGACAGACACTTATGGTTATCTCAATAATATTAAAATTGATTTGAATTGTATGTTTTATCAAATATCTATGTAGTCTATTGTAATGATTGAGATACTACAGTTTAACCTTCTGTTACCAACTTGGCAAGAAAATATATGTAGATATTCTTAGAATGAATATCAAATTTTGCTTTCCACAAGATGGGAAAGTGAATATTATGATATGTTAAGTGATATGTTCAAGCTTTTCTCAATCTGTGCTCCGCTCAAAATCAAAGTAATCACCAAGCTCCAAGAAACCTGTGATTGATTTCTGTTGAACCTAGGTCTAACTGATTACCAAATCTTTGTCCAACTAATTTAAATCTGGTTTCACAATGAACTCCCAACAGTCTTCCAACAGCTTTCCAACCACTTCCCAACATTTTTAAATGAGGGGTATTGCTAGCATTACCCCCCCAAATTTTCTGTGGTGATATGTATTATAGAAAATTTAAAAATTATTTTTCTATTCACTCCTTACTTTTAATTAAAATGTCTCAACATTTTTTTTATTGTTTTTTTTGGGTGATGGAGTGTCAGCCTAGATATCCCTACTACTGAGTATTTCTTATTCTTAAAATAAGATAAACTTAAGTAATTTAAGCTTATATCTTAAAAATAAGGTTAAAACAATTATATATATGATTATAATACATATATATATAATTATTACACTGTTATATAACTTATAGTAGTTTAAATAGCTTATCCATAGCCTAATAATACTTCTTAAGGTGTTAATAGAGTAATAATATACTTATCATAAGTGATATTAAGTAATTATTGACATACATAAGCTTAAATGTATACATAAAGCTCATATTCAGTGAAATATGCAGTATATTATGTATATTTAGGTCTATAAGTGGGTTTTAACCTCTTAATAGCCTATAACCTTTGTTTTTCTGCTTATTATAGGTCATATGGACTATTCAGTAGATTCACAAGGCCTACAGAAGCATAGACATCTATTTCAGGCGCATACACTCAGTTTGGACAACTTAATCTGCTTCTTTGGATGGATATTCACAGATTTATGGGTTGGGATGTCATTTCTGGGTTAATGTGGATGCTTGTGGATTTTCTTGGGGACTTGGACATTTAATTAGTCTCCTTTATATGCTTTGGGTTTCATTTTATCTCTTTTGAATTACTTATTTTACCTGTTTCTTTATGGTATCCGCTTTTATCTGGATTTTCTAATTATGTTTTGGGTCTGTGTTAGCATTAATTGTGATGGAGGGTCCTTAATGGAGGTCTGGGTGTTGAATCTGCTTGAAGTGGACACCATGGGGAGGTGATGGGCTCTCAAAGTTCTGTAATTTCTGGGGATACCAGTGACATCATCTGGATTGAAGGTCTGTGCACTCCAGGGGATTTGGGTATAAGTAAGGAGGGATTTTGACGGTTATTCATCATCAATTACTTAATAAAATTCAATCAAACACTTCAATAAAATTATACGCATTTAGAAATATATTATAAAGCCTTTATAAATTTATATTATCATTATATAAGCTATATCTATATTCTATTTATCTATTTTCCACCACTCAGCACACATTTAAAACCAAGTATTGTGAGTTTTATTTGAGTACAACAATTTTATTAGTCTTCCCTTGATGTTTAATCACTATCATTTATCAATAAGTAGTAGGACCATAAATAAATACTATTATATCATACTTATATACTAGACATACTGAAAATTTAGTTGGACAAATTGTCTATATCAAATTACTTCTAGTACCATGATTGACCAAATTACATCCTCATATCCATATGCAGAATTGATCCCATATGGCCAGACCAGGCCAAAGGTGTCAACTACAAGTTTGAGAATTCTCCTGGTGGACACTTTTATTATGGACAGTACTACTGTGCAAGTATTCTTTAGTTAATCTAGTATTCCTCATAAACATTTCCAACTTATTTTTGGCCAAAAATCAGGTGGAAAGTTTGTCCATATCAAATTACTTCTAATGCCATGTTTGACTAAAAATTGATTCTCATTTCCATATAGAGAGTTGCTCCCATATGACTGGATCTGGAAAAAGTTTCACCACAATTTTTGATAAACTTATGTTTGAAAATTTTATGATAGAAAGTAATTGCAAGTCTTCTTCATTTCATCAAGTAATCCTCATAAAAATTTCCACCTGTATTTTGGCCAAACTTCAGGTGGACACTTTGGCCATATTAAATTAATTCTAGTTCAATGTTGATAAGAAACTGATACTTATTGCCATATATAAATGTTAAACCCATCAGACTGTTCCTTTCCAAAAGTGTCTAACTGAATTATGGCTAAACCTCAGTTGGACACTTTTATGATGCAGAGTAGCTAGGGCAAAAGTATTCTTCAGTTAATTTGGTATTCAAATAAATTTATCCTCCTGAAGTTTATCCTAACTTCAGGTGGAAAATTTCGGAAACCACCAATTAGTCACTATCCATCAAAAAAGTGTTCACCAAAATTTTGGCTAAACTTGTGGTGGACCCCTCTGATCAGCCACAGTCAGATGAGATCAACTCTTTAGATGGAAATGAGTATAATATTTTGGTCAATCATGGAAATAGAATTAGTTTGATGTGGCCAAATTATCCCCCTGAAGGTCAGACAAACCTCACAAGCAACCTTTTTAATTGGAATTAACTGAGAAAAATCCATTTATCAGAAGGAAAATCATTTTTTAGATAGATGCCAAGGTTTCATATTTGTGTATTATGGTCAGTATTAATTTTGAAAGTGTCTGTCCAAGCAATTTCATTGCCCATCATGACAAATTTTGTTTTAAATGTTTCAAACTGCGTGATACAGTAATAAGGTGTCACATAGTATAATTAGGCTCTACTAAGTGCCCTCCTATGATGCCTAAATTTATAATTTAATATCTTACATAATAATTTTTTTTATATAAATTCATCAATATTTTATTTTATTATCAAATTTAATAGAGCAAGTATCCTGAATTATTATATATGCATAAGCTTAGGTTACATCAATTTGTGCTCAATTTTTGCTCAACAGAGGACCAAAATCAAGTTCTAGGGGATCAAATTGCGCATAATTTGGAATCAGTTGATATTCTGTCTATAATCAATCTGAGAATAAATGTACTTCCAATAAAATTTTGTATATTGTTATAAAGTGAGAATAGCCCTGGAATAATAAGAGACACTCTTGAGATCAAAGAGAGGGGATTGCTAGCAGTTCAACCCCACATTTTCTGTGGTGATTGGTCTTGGTGCTGCCCTCCATCAAAAACAAGTGATGAATGATAAAGTATCAGAAGTAGAAATTTGTTATATTTCAAGAACCTTGAGAAATAGTGAATTGAAATATGTTGCCACTCAGCTTGAATGTTTAGCTGTAGTATGGGCTCTAGAAAAGCTACATTATTACCTAGATGACCAGAAATTTGAACTTGTCATTGACTGCAGTGCAGTTAAATCCCTTTTAAACTTGAAAACACCTAACAGACATATGTTCAGATGGAAGTTACACCACAGAAAATTTGGGGGGGTATTGCTAGCAATACCCCTCATTTAAAAATGTTGGGAAGTGGTAGGAAAGCTGATGGGAATTCATTTTGAAACCAGATTTAAATCAATTGGACAAAGATTTGGTAATTGGTTAGACCTAGATTTAACCCAACTCAATCACAGGTCTCTTGGAGCTTGGTGATTATTTTGATCTTCAGATGATCACAGATTGAGTAAATCTTGAACATATCACTTAACATATCATAATATTCACTTTCCCATCTCATAGAAAGCAAAATTTGATATTTGGTCTAAAAAAATCTACAGATATTTTCTTGCCAAAATGGAAACAGAAGGTTAAACTGCAGTATCTCAATTATTACATTAGACCACATATATATTTGATAAAACATAAAATTTAAATCAATTTTAATATTATTGAGATAACCATGAGTGTCTGTCCAAAGACTTACAAAATGTATGTTAGTATCAAGACATTGTTCTAGGTAGTTGTTTTGATTTGGATTTTGAACTGCCATCTAAAGCATTTTACTATTAGAAAGAAATTTAAATAAGTGTAATAAGAGTGAAATTATTCTATTTTTTGATTATAATGTAACAATAAAGCACATTTTTATTAATAAAATTTTTCTTCTTCCACAAACTCAAATTTACTCTATAGGCTCAAGATTTATTTTTAAGCCATATTACTTATTTCAGTTATCATTCATTTACTTCCAATACTTTTTAAAAAGATAATAATAATACATGTCAAAGAATTATCATATTAGCATAGCATATGCTAAAAAGTTATTTTGTCTTTTTATTGAAAACTGATTATTCATTTTTTGCTTCAATTCATCTTTTAACAACCACTATCTTCAGATACTATTCTAACTTAATATGTCAAGTCTCAGATGTGTTGGACAGTTCTCAATAACGATCGATCAAATTTATATGAATTTAATTTCAAGATTTCAAAACTCACCAACCCCCACGATTTTACAGCGACGCCATTTGAATGTTCATATTTTTGGACTATTTGAAGAAAGAAAACCAACCCTTGTCGGTAATCTTTCTCGAATGCAGAGTCAGCACATTGGACCACTATTGGGTGACATTGGGTCTGGATCTCACCATTTAAACCAAAGAAGTGCCTTGAATCCTATGAAGCCTTTCTATTTTCATGCTTACTTGGTTCCAGTTTTTGGTAATCAGTATCAACTTTGGGGATGCCTCTTTTCTTCAAGTACACTAATCAGTCTTGCTAAAAAAGAATTTTCTTCTGCTCAAATCAATTTATGTCCGATCCTGAACTACGACTCCACTATCTTTTTTAATATCCCGCATGTAATTTTTGAAGGCTCTTTCCAAATATCTCAGAGTACTCAAGATTGGAAAGCTGATCAACTTATACGAGGAATCAAAACTGTTCTAAAAACAAATCAACTTCAAGCAATAAATTTTATGATTGAAAATGAACAAATTTTAATGGAAAAGTTGGATATCATGTGAAGGCACCAGGACAACCATTGGCTTAGAACAGGATTTGATGACTATAAAGATCAGTTTCCTAAAAATCAATTAACCCCTGAAGGAAACGGGTCAATACTTGCTGATGATATGGGTGTGGGAAAGACGCTTTCAACTCTTTCTCTTATAAGTGTAACTAAAAGTGAAGCAAGACAATTCCAGGTATCAGAAAATCAAGAAGGTATTAATCGGAGTTCAGCCACACTGATTATATGTCCCCTGGCAACACTATCAAATTTTATCGAATGAAATAAGTGTGCACTTTGAGGATAATGCGCTTTTTTTCAAGGTTCTTTATGGGAAGTATTGTCAAAATACTAACGTCAATGAGCTACAGGACACTGCTATTGTTTTAACAACCTATGAAACAGCTAGCCTAACAATGTCAAAAAATAAAAACCAAAAAAAGATACCGGTGACTCAAAAGCTCTTTTGGTATAGAGCTGTTTTAGATGAAGCTCAGTTAGTGCCCATTTCAATATCTAAAACTTAAAACTTAATTTTAATAATCAATTTTTATAAATATTCTTTTAGTTACATGAAAAATCCTTACTAGCAGAGGGCTCAAACAATATTTGACTTGGAATCCCAACACTGACTATGCTTGACTGGAACTCTACTTCATAACAGGCTCACTGACCTTCAAAGTCTCATATTTTTTCTTAGAAAGGAAAAGTGGTAAGAAGTCTGGTTATGGAAGAGTTTCCTTTTTCCAGGTTTCCAAAAAGGAAAGTCTAATTCTATTAAATCAATCAATCACTTAATGAAAGTCATAAGAACAAAAGATGCAATTTTATCTCTTCCAAAAAAGATTCAAAGGGGGATATTGGTTCAATTAGCAGATCCATGGAGGTCTAAACTTGATGTGCTTCAAGAAGGATTCACTGAGCGATATGGGCCCTCAAGAAGGGCTGACATCCCTTGGGACTCATCTGAGTTTCTAAGAGAGCTGATGATTTTAAGAATATTCTGCAACCATCCAATCTACGAAAATCTGGATGAAACTCCAACTTTTGATTTCACCTGGCAGCATTCCACAAAGATTTGTCATCTTATAGGCCACTTAAAAAACTTTTTGTCTGGTGAAAGGGGTATAAATTTTCAAAAATCTGTTATATTCTCCAACTTTGCAGACATTTTGCAGATGTAAGTGATTCTATAATGAATTGTTTTACAAAATTGTTTTGGCTTATTAATAACAATTTTCTAATATTTCAAAATAGAATAAAAATGGCTTTAGATGACCACAATATTAGGTATACCCAGCTTACGGGTGAACTCAGAAGGACAAAGAGAGACAAAAATATGCATGAATTCCATTTTAATAAAAATTGCCAAGTTTTGGTTGGAACGATTCAGGCTGCAGGAGTGGGTATAGATCTCAAGTGTGCTCAAAAAGTATATATAATGGTGAGCTCAATGTCTTATATTTCATATTAAGAAAAAAATTATTAAATTTTTTATATGTTCAATGTTTAAAAAGGAGCCGAATTGAAATCCAGCAGTTGAGCAGCAGGCTGTTGATTGGCTGTATAGAATGGGGCATCAAAATGAAGTAAATTTTTTGAATTATTTTGTGCATGGAAGTATAGAATTCAGCATGTATATGATTCAAAGGAAAAAAATGGAGCCAAAAATGTAAGCCAAATTAAAATTCTAAAAATTTTAATGATAATAGTAATTTTTAAAATTATGTTTTTGTTTTCAAGGCTAAGTGTCCCAAACAGTGGAAATGAGGAGTATGAGTGTGAAAACCAATTATTAAGGGAGTTTGTCAATCACTCACATTAGAGGAAGCAAGAATTTCAAGGAGAGCAGGTAAATTTATGGGATTTAGAGGATTTGAAAGTCTGAGTTGTTGAGGATTTAAAGATGCAAGATATAAGGGAGAATAACAGTCATTCGACAAACCCCAGGGGACATTAGAAGGATTAAGGTTAGGTTATAATGTTGAAACCAAACTGATTATTTTTTAAAAGGCCAAGTGCTTTAGCACACTTCCAGATTAGGAAAAAGTATCTCTAATATCAAAGTATTTTTGGTCAAGATATTGTGCAACTTTAGAAAAATATTCAGACCTCCATTGCATTAAGATATGTCTTAACGATCCATCATTTTCAATTTCGGTGTCTGAACAACACTTGATGTTTTTGAAGAGGTTGTGATAAGTTTCGCAATGTGGAAGTTGTTTAAGAAGTTTAGTTCAGTTAACTTAATTCTTAGAATCTTTGTTATTTGAAATAAAGGTCATAAATAAAAATGGTTGAAAAAAAGGGGATTTTCATACTTTTTTTTATTCTATATTTATGATTTCTCACTTTGATTATTTCTTGAGATCTATCAGAATCCTTCCCAAGTCTTAATTTATCAGAATGACCTAAAAACCAATAGTGAAGAACTCCCATTTGATTTGAGAAGCTAATTTGAGTTGAGTCAATTGAATATGCAATCAAATTATTGGTTTTTAAGGCATTGACCCAGTGTTTAATGAGAATATTTGCCAAGACCTGGTTGCATTTGTCAAACCAATCTAGGTTCCAAGCAAAAGTTGACCCTGGGAAACGGCACTGCAAAGGTGGTCAATAAAAGATTCATGAAAAATTGGTGGAAACCATTCCAAAACAGCTGAATTTGATTCTGGATGAGGTAGTTCACAGGGGATGTTGCAAGAATTCATGTTGAATGATAAAAATCTGTCTAATTACTCTTCAGTAGGGTTTTTTTCCATCCATTTAATTCTGGTGACATATCCAAAGTGAATGACAAAAATTGTGTATAGATCTACAAAATTGAGAATTGAATGGGGGCAAAGTCTCATTAAAAATTATATTAAGTTTTCTTGTGTTTTTGGGCAGGTTTCCATGAGGAAAGTAAGAGCTACTAGGGTTCATAAACAATTAGATTACAAAAGTTTTCAATAAAATTAAACAAAGGGGAAGGATAAATTGTGGAGCTTCAAAACTTTATGATCAAAGTTGATTTAAGGAGAAGTATCACAAAAATTAAGAATAAGAAATATTTCAACTTTATGGCATTATAATATGCATAAATTATATTTTTATATGCAATTTGAACTCAAAAGGAATGGTGAAAAAGGAAGAGAATGATTATGTGATAAAAGCAGACTCATTTGAGAAAAGGATTTTTTTTTCTTTTCAAAAAATTTTTCCACAAAAATAATTTGATAAATGTGAGGCTATGTTCATGTTTTGATTACCAAAAAATTATTTTTGGTCCAATATGATAGTAATACATATTCCATTGAGTAATTGTTTCTCAATCTGAATAAATAGACTAGAGTTTCAATTCATCACATTCACCATGGGAAATCTAGGGGTGAATTGCTAGCAATCCCCTCTCTTGAAATTTAGAGTGTCCCTTAATTATTCCAGGTTTATGAATACTCTATAAACATAAGTAAATTAGAGTTAGATTTACATTTATTCTCAGATTAATTATAGACAGAATATCAACTAATTCCAAATTATGCACAAGTTGATCCTCCAGAACTTGATTTTGGTCCTCCGATGAGCACAAATTGAGCACAAATTGATCTAACCTAAGCTTATGCATATATAATAATTCAGGATACTTGCTCTATTAAATTTGAAAATAAAATAAAATATTGATGAATTTATATAAAAAAATTATTATGTAAGATATTAAGTTATAAATTTAGGCATCATAGGAGGGCACGTAATAGAACTTAATTATACTATGTGACACCTTAATACTGTATCACGCAGTTTGAAACATTTAAAACAAAATAAGTCATGATGGGCAATGAAATTGCTTGGACAGACACTTTCAAAATTAATACTGACCATAATACACAAGTATGAAACCTTGGCATCTATCCAATAAAATATTTTCCTTCTGATAAATGGATTTTTCTCAGTTACTACCTGCTAAAAAGTGTCCTTCTGAGGTTTGTCTGACCTTCAGGGGGGTAATTTGGCCACATCAAACTACTTCTATTTCCATGATTGACCAAAACATCATCCTCATTCCCATCTAAAGAGTTGATCTCATCTGACTGTGGCTGATCAAAGGGGTCCACCACAAGTTTAGCCAAAATTTTGGTGAACACTTTTTTTATGGATAGTGACTAACTGGTGCTTTCCAAAATTGTACACCTCAAGTTAGGATAAACTTCAGGACGATAAATTTATTATGAATACTAAATTAACTGAAGAATACTTTTTCGCTAGCTACTCTGAATCATAAAATTGTCCAACTGAGGTTTAGCCATAATTCAGGTAGACACTTTTGGAAAGGAACAGTCTGATGGGTTTAATATCTATATATGGCAATAAGTATCAGTTTTTTATCAACATGGAACTAGAATTAATTTAATATGGCCAAAGTGTCCACCTGAAGTTTGGCCAAAATACAGGTGGAAATTTTTATGAGGATTACTTGATGAAAAGAAGAAGACTTTCAATTACTTTCCATCATAAAATTTTCAAACTTAAGTTTATCAAAAATTGTGGTGACACTTTTGCCAGATCCAGTCATATGGGATTAACTCTCTATATGGCAATGAGAATCAATTTTTAGTCAATCAAGGCATTAGAAGTAATTTTATATGGAAAATTTTCCACCTGATTTTTGGCCAAAAATAAGTTGGAAATGTTTATGAGGAATACTAAATTAACCAAAGAAGACTTGCACCCTACTACTGTCCATCATAAAAGTGTCCACCAGGAGAATTCTTAAACTTGTGGTTGACACCTTTGGCCTGGTCCAGCCATATGGGATCAATTCTGCATATGGAAATGAGGATTTAATTTGGTCAATCATGGTACTAGAAGTAAATTGATATAGATAAAGTGTCCAACTAAATATTGGAAAAAAATCAGTTGAAAACTTCATTTAGTTTTGCAAAAAATAAATTAAGTAAAATTTTATTCCTGATGATGCCCATTTTATCCAACACCTCTTCTGAGCCTTGAAAGTACGCATTTAGCTTGAATTTTGAATTTCATATAAAATCCCTATTATTCAACCTATTTCTTTTTATCCCTTTTTTTTCTTTTAGATATCAATTAATTTTATGTAAAACAAATCATTTTCATAATTTTTTACCTGTATTTAATAGAATTATTAAAGGTTTAACATCACCCTGTAAGCATTTGGCACATGATTTTTTGCTATACTAATAAAAATAATAATATACTGGTGAAAAAAAATTGATCAAATGATAAAATATTAATAAAACAGAAAGATCAAATACCAGTGGATATGTTTTAAAAAAATACCAGTTGCACTGAAAAAGAGCTGCACCCTAGATACTCACCATCAAAAAAGTGTCCAGCACAAGTTCGGCCGAACTTGTGCTGGACACTTTTGGTCAGTTGCAGTCATATGAGATCAATTCTCGCTATGGCAATGAAAAAAATTTTTTGGATAAAAAACTTCACTAGAAGTAGTTTTACATAGCCAAATTTTCTACCTAGATTTCATCCAAACCACAGGTGCACAATTTTTTATCTTTGAAAAAAAGTCAATTTAGTACAATTTATCCCTGATGGCTCTCATTAGCTTCAACACCTCTACTGGCCTTTGATAGTAGGAATATTACTTGGATTTCTTTTTTCATATTTGATCCCTTTAACTTAATTTTTTATTCCTAATATTGCTTTTGGATATCAATTAATAATTTTTAAAATAAACTATTTTCATATTTTTATACATTTATTTAATAATATTATAAATGGCATAACATCACCTGGTATGCATTTGGCACATGAGTTTTTTCTATACTTATAAAGTTAATAATATAATGGCGACAAAAATTAATCAAATGATATTAATGAGTGAGGAACAAATATAAAATACCAGTAGACATGTTTGTAAGAAATACTAGATGAACTGAAAAAAAATTCTACCCTAGCTACTCTCCATTATAAATGTGTCCAGCACAAGTTCGGCCGAACTTGTACTGGACACTTATGGTCAGGTGCAATCAGATGGGAGCAATTCTCTCTATGGAAATGAAGATAAATTTTTGATATAAAATTACACTAGAAGTAGTTTAATATGGCAAAATTTTCATGCTGAAGTTTTTGTAAAGCTCAAGTGGATTTTTTTTTTATTTTTACAAAAAAGAAAATTTAGTGCAAGTTTAGCCCTGATTGTTCTAATTTAATTCAACATCTCTTTTTTCTGTTTATGGCAGGAATTTAACTTGGATTTTAATTTTCATCTTTGATTTCTTTTATTTTACTTTATTCCTCTCATATTGCTTTTGGATAGAAGTTTATTTTTTGTAAAATAAATCATTTTCATATTTTTTTACCTTTATTTAATAATATTATAAAATGTGTATCATCACCCAGTATTCATTTGGCACACATTTTTTGCTATACTGATAATATTAATAATATAATGGTGACAAAAAATTAATCAATTGATAAATATGAGTGAGGCACAAAGATTTAATAACAGTGGAAATGTTTATAAGCAATTTCAGATGCTTAAAAATGACTTGCACCCTGGCTACTCTTCATGATAAAAGTGTCCAGCACAAGTTTGGCCAAACTTGTGCTGGAGACTTTTGGTTGCATGCCGTCAGACGCAATCAATTCTTTTTATGGAAATGAGACTGAATTATCACTCCATCATTGCACTGAAAGTAGTTTTATATAGACAAATTGTCCCCTGGAAGTTTGTCCAAACCTAAGGTAGACAATTTTTTCGTTTAGTAAAAAGTAAATTTGATCCATGTTAATCTATGATGGTGCCCATTTTTTCTGAAGCCTCTACTGGCTCATGATAGTAGAAAATATACTTAATATCTTTATTTCATGTTTGATCTCTTAAATTTTAATCTTACCCTTTTATTTATCCTTTAGCTTTTAAATATCAATTTTATTTTGGTAAAACTGATAACTTTCACATTTTTTTATGTTTATTATATTATATTATTAAATTTGTAAAATCATCCAGTGTACATTCATTACACATTTTTTTGCTATACTAAAAACATTAATAATATAATGGTGACTAAAAAATAATCAAATAATAAATATGGATGACACAGAAAGATCAAATACCCATAGACATTTTTAAAATGAATATAAGATTAACTGAAGAAGACTTGCACCCTAGCTACTCTCCATCATAAAAGTGTCCAGCACAATTTCAGCTGAGCTTGTGCTGGACACTTTTGGTTGCATGCAGTCAGGTGGGATAAATTTACTCAATGGAAGTTAAAATGAATTTTTGCTCAATCATTGCACAAGAAGTAGCTTTATACTGCTATACTATCCTCCTGATTTTTTGGAAAACATCAGGTGGACACTTTTATTAATTTTAAAAAAAAGAAAACATATTCCAAATCTAGAACTGGTGGTGCAAATTTGGTCTCAAAACTCAAATTATCTTTGATGGCAGAAATTTTATTTGAATGTTTAATTTCATATTTAAACACTTTTATTTTACTTTTTTATTCCTGTTTTTGCTTTCAAATATCAATTTATTTATTGTTAAACTAATACTTTTCATATTTTTTTTACTTTTATTTAATAAGATTATGAAAGATATAGCATCTCCCAGTATGCATTTGGCTTACAAATTTTTTCAATACTAATAAAATTAATATTATAATGGTGAAAAACAATGAATAAAATGATAAATATGAATGACACAGAAAGATCATATACAAGTGGATTTGTTTATAAGGAATACCTAATGAACTGAAGAAGACCTGCACCCTAGATACTCACCATCATAAAAGTGTCCAGCATAAGTTCAGCCGAACTTGTGCTGGACACTTTTGGTTGCATGCAGTCAGATGGGATAAATTTACTCTATGGAAATGAAAATGACATTTCGCTCAATAATTGCACAATAAGTAGTTTGATATTGCCAAAATGTCCTCCTGATGAATTTTCAAAACTCATCAGGACACTTTCTTTGGTTTAACAAAAAAGAAAATATAGTGCAAGTTTATCCCTGGTGGTGCACATTTGATCTAACACCTCTACTTGTTATTGATAGTGGGAATTTTCCTTAGATTTTTTTTTCTTATTTTATCCCTTTTTTTTTACTTTTTTATTGCTCATATTGCTTTGGATATCAATTTTTAATTTTTAAAATAAATAATTTTCATACTCTTATACCTTTATTTAATAATATATGATTAAAGGTGGAACACCACCTGGTATGCATTTTTCACACAAGTTATTACTATAGTAATAACGTTAACAATATAATGATGACAAAAAATTAATCAAATGGTAAATTTAAATGACACAGAAAGATCAAATTCCAGTGGAAATGTTTATAAGAAATCCCTTTTGAGTTTAAGAAGATTTTCTGTATGCCTACTCTAAATTATAAAAGTGTCCAGCACAAGTTCGGCCGAACTTGTGCTGGACACTTTTGGTTGCATGAAGTCATATGAGATAAATTCTCTCTATGGCAATAAAAATGATATTTCACTCAATTATTGAAGTCAAGAATGTTTAATATTGTAAGATTGTCCCCTGGAAGTCTGTTTAAACCTCAGCTCAAAATTTGTTAGATATACATAAAAGTAAGTTTAGACCAAGTCTTGACCTAGGGGTCCCCAACTGTCCCAACACCACCTCTAGCTCTTGATAGTAAATATTTTACTTGTATTTTTTATTTCGTATTTGATCCCATTTATTTTCATTTTACTTTTCTATTACTCTTTTTAATTTTAAATATCAATTTATTTTTTTAAAAACTAAACATATTCATATTTTTTTAACTTTATATAATAATATTATTAAAGTTGTTACATCACCAATTTTGCATTTGGCATGCAGGTTTTTGCTATACTAGAAACATTAATAATATATATGGTGACAAAAAATTAATTATAAGATAAATATGAATGGTAAAAAAAAGTTAAAAACCCAATAGAAATGTGAAAAACAAAAAACTGATGTAATGAGAAACACTTCCACCCTAGCTACTCTTCATCATAAAAGTGTCCAGCACAAGTTCGTCCGAACTTGTGCTGGACACTTTTGTTCAGGTGCAGTCAGATTGGATCAATTCTCTCTGTGGAAATTAAATTAAAAAAATGCTAAATAATTACATTAGATGTAGTTTGGTATGGCTGAATTATCCACCTTGAGTTTTTCCATACCTCAGGTGAAAAATTTTTTATCTTGAAAAAAATTAAATTTTATCAAATTTAGCCCTGATGGCACCCATTTGTTTCAACACCTCTACTGGCTCTTGAAGGCAGGAATTTTTCTTGAATTTTTCTTTTTCATATTTGATCTCTTTTACTTTACTTTTTTATCACTCATGTTACATTTGGATATTAATTTATAATTTTGGAAAAGAAATCATTTTCATATTTTTTTAACATTTTTTAATAATATAATAAAAGGTGAAATATAACATGGCATGAATTTGGCGCACAAGTTTTTTCTATACTAATAAAATTAATAAAATTCTTATGACAAAAAATTAATCAGATAATAAAATATGAATAACACAGAAAGATCAAATACCATTTTACATGTTTTAAAAAAATAACAGTTTCATTGAAGAAGACCTGCACCCTAGCTACTCTCCATCATAAAAGTGTCCAGCACAAGTTCGGCTGAACTTGTGTTGGACACTTTTGGTCAGGTGCAGTCAGATGGCATCAATTCTCTCTATGGAAATGAAAAAAATTATTTGATAAGAAACTTCACTAGATGTAGTTTGTTATAGCTGAATCATCCACCTAGAGCTCATCCAAACCACAGGTACACAATTTTTTATCTTTAAAAAACAATCAATTAAGTACAATTTATCCCTGATGGCTCTCATTTGCTTCAACATCTCTACTGGCCTTTGATATTAGCAATAATACTTAGAGTTTTTTTTCATATTTGATCGCTTTAAATTAATTTTTTATTCCTCATATTGCTCTTGGATATCAATTAATAATTTTTAAAATTAATTATTTTAATATTTTTATACATTTTTTAAAAATATTATAAAAGGTGTAACATCACTCAGTATGCATTTGGCACACAATTTTTAGCTATACTTATATAATTAATAATATAATTAAGACAAAAAATTAATCTAACAATATGTATGAGTGAGGCACAAAGATAAAATACCAGTAGACATGTTTGTAAGAAATACCAGATGAACTGAAGAAATATTCTACCCCAGCCGCTCTCCATCATAGAAGTGTCCAGCACAAGTTCGGCCGAACTTGTGCTGGACACTTTTGGTCATGTGCAGTCAGATAGGATCAATTCTCTGTATGGCAACAAAAATTTTTTTTTATCAAATTTCACTAGAAGTAGTTTGGTTTAGCTGAATCATCCACCTGCTGTTCTGCCAAATATCAGGTGTATAATTTTTTATCTTTAAAGAAAAGGTCGCATATTACAATCAAGCCATGATGGCTCCCATTTGCTTTAACACCACTACTGGCTCTTGATAGCAGGAATTTTACCAGTATTTTTTTCATATTTTAACTCTTTGACTTTTATCTTACTCTTTTATTCCTATTTTTACTTTTAAATTTCTATTTAATTTTTGTAAAAAAAATCCTTTCCATATTTATTTACGTCTATTTTAAAAAATTATTGAAGGTATAACTTCACATGGTATGCATTTAGCACACAGGTTTTTGCTATACTAATAACATTAATAATATAATGGTGATAAAATATTAATCGGATGATAAATATGAAAGATACAGACTGATCAAATACCAGTAGACATGTTTATGAGAAATAGAAGATGAAAGAACTGAAGAAAATTTCCACCCAAGCTACTCTCCATCATAAAAGTGTCCAGCACAAGTTTGGCTGAACTTGTGCTGGACACTTTTAGTCATGTGCAGTCAGATGGAATCAATTCTCTATATGGCAACAAAAAAACATTTTTTTATTAAAGTTCACTACAAGTAGTCTTGTTTAGCTGAATTATCCACCTGTTGTTCTTCACAACCTCAGGTGTATAATTTTTTATCTTATAAAAAAAGGTCACTTATTACAATTTAGCCCTGATGGCTCCCATTTTTTTCAACACTTCTACTGGCTCTTGAGAGCAAGAATTTTACTAGTATTTTGTTTTTCATAATTGATCTCTTTGAGATTAATTTTACCTTTTTATCCCTCATATTGCTTTTGTATATCAATTTATTTTTTGTAAAACAATTCATTTTCATTTTTTTTTACCTTTATTTAATAATATTATAAAAGGTGTAACATCACCCGGTATGCATTTGGCACACAAGTTTTTGCTATACTTATAATATTAATAACATAATGGTGACAAAAATCAATCAAATGATATATATGAGTGAGGCAAAAAGATCAAGTACCAATGGACATGTTTATAAGAAATACCAGATTAACTGAAGGAAAATTCTACCCTAGCTACTCTCCATCATAAATGTGTCCAGCACAAGTTCAGCCAAACTTGTGCAGGACACTTTTTGTCACATGCAGTCTGGTGTGATCAATTCTCTCTCAATCATTGAACTAGAAGTTGTTTGATATGGCTAAATGGTTATGCAGGAGTTTTTTAAACCTCAGATTGGCACTTTTTTGTTTTTCAAAAAAGCAATTATAGTCCAAGTTTAGCCTCACTGGTGGACATTTGCCCCAACATGTCTACTTGCTCTTGATGGCAGTAATTTTATTTTAATTTTTTATTTCATATTTGATTCCTTTAATTTTACCTTTTTATCCCTCATATTGCTTTTGTATATCATTTTATTTTTTGTAAAACAAATCATTTTCATATTTTTTTACCTTTATTTAATAATATTATAAAAGGTGTAACATCACCCAGTATGCATTTGGCACATGAGTTTTTGCTATACTTATAATATTAAAACATGATGGTGACAAAAAATCAATCTAATGATAAATATGAGTGAGGCACAAAGATCAAATACCAGTGGACATGTTTATAAGAAATACCAGATGAACTGAAAAAAAATTCCACCCTAGCTAACCTCCATCATAAAAGTGTCCAGCACAAGTTCGGCCGAACTTGTGCTGGACACTTTTGGTCACATGCAGTCTGATGTGATTAATTCTCTCTATTGCAATGAAAATGAATTTTTCTTCAATAATTGCACTAGAAGTTGTTTGATATGGCAAAATTGTCATCCTGAAGTTTTGGTAAAGCTCCAGTGGATTTTTTTTTATTTTTACAAAAAAGAAATTATAGTCCAAGTTTAGTGCCACTGGTGGGCATTCACCCCATCATGTCTAATTGCTCTTGATGGGAGGAATTTCACTTTAATTTTTTATTTCATATTTGATCCCTTTAATATTAACTTTTTATCCCTCATATTGCTTTTGGATATCAATTTATTTTTTGTAAAACAAATCATTTTCATATTTTTTTACCTTTATTTAATAATATTATAAAAGGTGTAACATCACCTGGTATGCATTTGGCACACGAGTTTTTGCTATACTTATAATATTAATAACATAATGGTGACAAAAATCAATCAAATGATAAATATGAGTGAGGCACAAAGGTCAAATACCAATTAATCAATAGTTCTTTTTAATATTATAAATTTTTTGATTAAATAAAATGGTAATAATAAATTATATTTTTCATCCACAATTCCACTCTAATGATTCCCACTGCACAAAAAGGGTTTACTTGGTCCTTTCTTTACTGCTTGTGCATATATTTTATTGCCCACAGTACTACAATTTTTTGTAGTGATTATCCCACATCTGATTCAGGAATATTTTTAAACAATATAAGTTTTTTTTACAAAAGACCTTATCATATCCAATATCTCACAAAAAATACAACCTGTTTTTGTATTAAAGCCCGTTAATTATTAAGAAATTGTTAAAATAATTAGATTAGACCCTGGCACAGCTAGATCCGTACCAACCGACCTAAAGTCTTTTCAATATTGAAAACAATTAAATAAAATTATGATATCATACTAAATTATGGGCACTAACCATAATTCAGCACTTCTCATTTGCTCTGCTACAAAATGAGTGCATGTAGCATTTTTTTAACGTCGGACTGTTTTTCTTCCTTCCCTCACACCTTTAGTCCAGAATGAAAATTTAGTATGAGTTTTGGTCAAAATGGTTTGCCAGTGTTATCTGTATGCAATATGAATTCATATTGCATATTTCTATTTATGCATAAAATATACTTGTTAAGCATCATTTTTTTGCATTTTTCAATCATTATGCATATTTATGCATATTCATATGCATATTCATTATACAGATTTATATGCATATTAATATATTTTATTCATATACATATATGCACCTTTTTTTTGCATATTCAATATGCATATTTTTAATGCATATTCAATATGCATATTTTTTATGCATATTTACTCTTCATAGTCATTATGCATACACTGTGGATAGGCATTTCACATCAATTTTTAGTATGCAATAAGTATCCACCATGCAAATTCAAATGCATATGCATCTATATCATACACGCAACATATATTCAAGTTTAATATTTGAATATTAAGGTATGCTAAGTGATGTTGTTCAACCTTTTGCCAAACCTGAGATTAACTGATGTTCAATGTGGTTCTTAAGCTCTGCTCAAGGAGGGATTGTTCTGGATTCAATCTGTGAAAGTTTATTTTTTCAATGTTTTTTCATCAGATTTAAAAACATCTTTCTGATAGTTTCAGGATGGTTTCCCAACAGTTACCTGACAAATTCCTAATAGTTTCAAAAAGAGGGAACTGCTAGCAGTTCACCCCCAGATTTCCCGTGGTGAATCCACTTAAAATTGGAAGTTCCAGCTCCACAAAAACAGTAAGCTGTATATCTATAGTTCAAAGTGAGAATAAAAGACTTTATGATGTTTTGATCATTTATTATATAGGGGCAATCCCTATTGGGGGCAGAAGTATCTTCAACAGTCATCTTGGGGAACAGTATAGCCAAATAATTATGTGGCAGGCAGCAAAGCTTTCTTTGATTCATCATTTGAACAAAGAAGGTTGTACTCAATTTTCGGATGAAGAAATTAAGAAGCTCAAACTTCTAGGTGAAAGTGGAAGACTGGATTCTGATAGCATTTTCCGCCTGATCACACGCTCAATAGATATGGTTTTTAGTCGATTAAAGCTCAATCAATCATTTTTCACTAAAACATGCTGTCCTAAATGCTTTGCTCTTTATGAGTATAACTCTGAATCTCAACCATCTATACTATGTTGCAATCAACCATTTTTTTCATCATCAAAGCGCTATTTAAAAATCTTGAAAGGCTGTATTTGATGAAGTAACATCAAGAACATGTAAAGTACTTATCTCTTTAAACATTTCATCACCATTCTTTTATTTACTGGCTTAAGGAAAAGATCAAAATGTTCAAATTTGAGCTTCTGATTGAGATGAAAACCCCTGTGGCAGACGATGTAGAGTGTGATTTGATGAAGGATGTTTGTGATGGTTCAATTTGGAAAAACTTTCCTATTACCACTACAGCTCTGGATAGCAATGATGATGAATATACGATAACTTCAGGAAACTTAATGTTTACTTTATATGTCAACTGGTTTAGGCCTGGCGGCAATAGGATTGGAGGTCATCAGAAGTCTGTAGGAAATATTATGATGGTGTGTATGAACCTACCACAAGAAGATAGATACAAAATGGAAAATCTTTTTTTGTATGCTATTATACCTGGACCAACAGAACCCACAAGTGAACAGCTTAATCACCTTCTAAAACCGCTGGTTAATGATATACAAACTCTATGGGATGGTATATTGATTGAAAAGATGCATCTTTTTCCACAAGGCTGGAAATTAAGAGTTGCATTGTTCTCTTTGATAGGTGAAATTCCTGCAATACAAAAATTGGCTTGCTTTTTGAGTTCCTCTTCAAGAATGTTCCGCTTTTTCTGTAATATCTCTAAAGATGAAATTAGTGAAAAGAATGTGGAAATTTTTCATTATGGAATCATGAGGATTATATGTGCTGGGCGAAAAAGTGGAAAAATTCCAAGTCACATTGGGAGCGTGTATCAATTGCTCAGAATTATGGGGTACAATGGAGTGAGCTGAATAACCTTGAATATTGCTCAATTGATGTTATGCATTCACATATGCTTGGCAACCTAAAAGATCACAGTCTAAGCTATTAACAAATCCAAAATGCAGCAAAAGATCTAGAAAGAAAGCTGGAAAAGGATAAAAATTGACATTTAAGAGAAGAAGATGACGATTTCTTTTCTGATACTTCACTGCACAAACATTCTAAAAAACGTAGAATTAGCTTAAGCACCACAAATAAAAATGATGATGATACAGGACACACAAGACAGCACAAGCAGCAGAGACTCACAAGTTCAAGACAGTCATCAAGTCATCATGGACTAGATAGTGAAGGATTGGGAACAAATCAATCAAGAAGCCAGAGTAGGTCATCTGGCACCAAATATATTTTTCCATATAGTGATTTGGCCTAATTATAGTCTCACAACAGTGGAAGTAGTAATTCATTGTATAACTTAAGGCAACGGAGCATTAGCATATCACAGAGTGAAGGATCTCACTCATCAAATGAGACAGCTAGAGATGAATAAAATAAAAAGAAAGGTAAGGAGAAAGAAAATGAAGGTATTAGTAATCCACAAATCACAGCAGCAGAGCTACAGGTTGTATGGAAGATGGTTGATCAAGTAAGAAGGCCTTTCTGGCTAACACAAGTTCCAAAATCAGTAGGATCTAAAAAGGCAGGATCCCTCAAGGCAGCAGAATGGCACATGTTGTATACTCTCTACTTCCCTTTGTCCCTTATACCCCTTTGGTTTGAAAAATTTAAAGAATCTGAATCTTCAGCTTCCTCAGCAGAAAAACCAAGAGAATATTATCATCTCAAGTCACTTGTAACATTATGCTTTATCATCCAATTTTTTGACATTAAGAAATATACAGACTAATGAGCTTAAAGATCTAGATAAATTTCTGTTAGAGTATCATTGTAGACAATCCTATAGTACTAGCTATAGGCCATGACCAAGGGAGTTGGAGAAAAACCAGAGAGAAAGTCCCCTGTCCCTTTAGAAAAATAAGTGAGATTTCCCTGCTACAGTAAATTGGTTCCTGTTTACCAAAGGCCCCTTTTCCAATATACTTGACTGCTTGATGAGCCAAGAAAGTAGTCCCCAGACAGACTACCAGACCAAAGAAGTGAAATGTTGACCAATGTCCACACCAGAGACAGCAAAGATACTTGATGTAGGCTGAAAATCCACACCAGAGACAGCAATAATACTTGCTACAGCTTGCAAGACTATAACAGAGAAAACAGTTGTCAAAGTTAAGTTAAATGAAGAACTCAATTGCAACAAACACAGCCAATTGTGGGCAGAAAATGGTAAAAACTGAGTGAGGAACAATGATATCACCTCCGGATGGTTGTATGATGATTAAGTTTGCCCCAAACTGTCTTATTTACTATTTACACAGACTACTAATCAAGAGCCCATGGGCACCCACCAATTTGGCGTCTGTACCCGCCAAATTGCATAAAAAACCCTCCAGAAGTGCTCCTCAACCTTCTAAAACAGAGGAGGGCGGGCCGCCCAACGTCGGAGGTGCTGCCTGAAGCGGCACAGCCTCCCTGAAGCCAGAAAACCACTAAAAACACCCAATCTACTTATAAAAAACAATTACCAGTACTAAAACCTCTAAAACACGGAATTTCACTATAACAACATTTGACATGAATTATAGAGAAAAATTAGCTCTATCCAACGGTACTATCCACTTAAACCTAAGACTTAAGGTTAGCCCATAAAACACGAAAAACAAAATTAAACAGCTATCGAATTAAATGAAAAATGAGGAAATGAGCCCTTAAAGCTTAGAATAGGAAAAATGTCTCCAAGACATAAAATATAGAGAAATACCAGGGCTATCCAATGATAATACACACATACCCGCAGACCCAATATCCACGGAATAAAAACAGAAAAGTACCCAATTCCTTCAACAGATGTCAATTAAGACCTGTCCAAACAACGCCAAATTGCACAACAAAGGCCCCTGCCAATGTTGGAATACCACATCCTCCCTCCAATAAAGAATGTCCACATTCTTTCTTCATCAAACCACCATGTACAACCTTCTTCATAAACATTCCTCTGAAATGGGTCCTTGCCAATACTGCATTGACAATAATATAATCTACGCCATAACACCACCTATCCATCCATACTGAACTTCCTGCAATGTCTTCCAATCTAGAAAGAAGCCCTGCTACAGACCTGGTCCATTATCTTCTGCATCAGATTCACCTCCACCTCAACCTGGTCCATCTTCTACCAGCACCAAAAGATCTAGGCCATCCATCCTGATACCCAGATTAATCAAAAACTTCACCCTTCCCAGAAGAGTGCCAGAACCACGAAAACAACCAGTTCCACCATCCCTGATCCATCTGATGGTAAAACCTTCCATTTCTTCTTTCCACTTTATAAAACTGATGACTTCTCAGTTCCTCCATATTCTGATAGTGATGATGACAATGTAGGATTCATTGCACCACCAACACCAAACCACTTGCCCACTATCAAGGCCATGTTCCAACAACACACATCTCAACAGAAACATCTTCTGCTTCACTACTTCCAATCCACTCCTGCTAGAGATCCACAGGACATTTAGAACAGAAGACACCTCATTCACCAGTTCAAGGCTAATTCTGAACACTTCATTTCATCTCTTGATTCCCTCTGTAATTCCACTAGTACTTGAGTTTGATTCAGAAAAGAAAAATTGACCACACCCTCTATAGGATGTAACTACAAAACAACCCTCAGTTTTACGTCTTGGGGGACCATCCTCATTTTATAGTCTTGGGGGACTAAAAAACCCTCAGTTTAAAGTCTTGGGGGACTCAAAAACCTAAATCATAAACCCAGAACCAGAGATCAACCACATTAAGACACAGAGAAAAAACTAACATTCTGGGGTAATTGTGAATAGAGCTGCCAGCCCATCAATTACCCCCAAACTTGCCTTTTCTAAATTCGGAGGCTCCCCCTGTGGATACCCTCCCCCAATCTTTCAAAACCAACAAACCAACTCCAACAACAAAACCCATTCCTCAGATAAAGTCATGGAGGACTAAAACAGTGTTCAGTTTAAAGTCTTGTCAGACTACTTCTTGACAAAATATTGAAACCAGCCAGTTTAAAGTCTTGGAGGACTAACAGAATTTTCAGTTTAAAGACTTGATGGACTAGCAGAAATTCCAGTTTAGAGTCATAGAGGACTGGCAGAAATTCACATAAAAAAGACCCAGCCAATTTCATGCAATACACCCACGGCCAACCTGCGGGACTTCTGCCTTCACTTCATCATCTACCCACCACTGACAAAAATCTCCTTCTTATCTCTTTCCATCATCTTTTCTCACCACAGATCATGGCTGGATCCCCTGATGTTGACCCTTCTACTCTTCCTTGCTTCACTGCTCCCAAGGACTATTCCTGCAAACAGTGCTTCCACATGTGCAGACCCTGCACATTCACTCTTCCATATCCTGAAGCGAAATTCTACAACAGGGCTTGTGATTCTTGCTACTCCAAAAAAAAATGCGACAGAGATGCCAACTACTCTATTCCTCCTCCTTCACCTTCTCATAAATACATCTCCAGATCCCCTACCAGATCCCCAGAGCTTGGTCCTTCCTCTTCCTCTTTATCTTCAGCACCTTCCAGAAAACCCAGAATCTCAGCTTCCAGAACTCTTCTCAAAAGACCAGCCTTAGCTTCCAAAGAAACTGCTTTTATCTCTTCTAAATTAGCTCCAAAAGCTTCAAAATCAGCTCCTAGGCTTCTAGACAGCGTCCAGGCGGCCCGGCCGACGTCGGGCAGCCCTCCCGCCTCACTAGACAGTGAAAATCAGGCTCAAAACCTCTAAAAACCAGCAGAAAACAGCCTAATTCAACCAAAAAATGAAAACAACTGCACGCAATTGCCTCCCACTGCTTTCAGAGCAATGCAGCCAACCCTTCCAAGGTCTAAAAACTCCAAATTTTCCCAAACTTCTAGGAGACCTGCCAGAGGACCCCAGGAAGAAACCAGAGCACCCAACACTGCACCAAGGCAACAACTTCCTCCCCAGTTAAGACAACGAAACCACACCTCTCCTCTGTCAGCCAACTATTCTTTTGACAGTTCCATTCCCTCAAAAGCTCCATCCAGAAGAGATCAATCTACTTCCAAATCACACTCTCCGGCTCCATCTTTTATTAACCCTGGTACACCATCACCAGCACCTCCTCCAGCTGAATCCAACAAAAATATCCACCACAACAACAACAACAGTCCCATTGCTCCAACTAGGCCCCAGGAACATCAGCCTCCTAGTTCACCTTCTCAAAATCTTTCAGAGGAAGGCCAAGAGAATCCATATCTTTCCCTGATTGATCCACCTACTATGACCATTCCAAAATCTTCAGAAATCCAAATTCTGGCTGCTCAAAAATTTGATGAGCTTCCAATCTGCAAGTTTCAAATTAATTCATCCCATTTCTTCAACAAAAACAATTACTGATCCAATTCTTCTTGTCTAGTTGGCACCCCTCCTCCTGAATCTACTATTGGAGTTGGCCAACCTCTAGAAACTTCTTTGACCCTGGATTATGGAGACATGAAACAACACCTAAGCACCATGTGTTCCAACATGCTGAAAGCCTTCGCCCTCCATGGACCTTTGAATGACTTTGAAAAAACCCTGAGAAAGCGCCTGTTGGACAACCACTGGAAGATGTCTAGGATCATTAAGCACACCTTCCAACACTCCATTCCTGCCTCTTCTTCTTCCTCCTATGAACTACCATCTAAACCCATTCCTGCCCATTATAATCCATATAATCTCTCCAGCAGGATGCACTTCAAAGAACACAGTGATTCCCACAACCCCAACAAAAAAACAAAAAAACATCATCATCCGGACCAGCCTCCAGAAGCTTCATCATCCAGACAATGAGCTCCTGCAAAAAGTTTAGAAACATAAAACAACTAATAATAAAAAATAATTTCAGAATTTTTTTTTATTTAAAGTACCTTATCCTACTAAATTACTAATCATAAGAAAATTAAAAAATAAAATGTAAATGAAATAAATAAAATAATATGAAATATATAATTATATAAAAAAGTGGTATCCCCCAGCCAATTGATGAGCTGATCCTCTGATACCTTACCCACATCCAAGTGCACCTTGATGTGGATACACAATTAAATATTTTAAATGATTAACAATAAAAATTTAGAAATTAAAGAAGATAATAAAAATAATGAAACCCAGAAATAAATGAAATAAAAAAAAGAAAATAGCATTGCCCAGCCAATGGATGAGCCTTTCCTCACCAATGCTTGCCCACATCCAGGTGACCCTGATGTGGTAACACCCTATATTTTGATTTTATAATTTTAAACACCCCCATAAAAATTAAAAGAAAAAAAATAGAAAAAAAGGAAAAAATCTAAACCACTATCTAACAAAAACATAACTATAACATCAAAGACAGTACAGCTCCATAGATGGTCCAGTAGGAGAAAGTCCTGTCCATAGAAATGATCACTGAGTGGGCTCCCTCCAATAAGTAAAAATGATGGGAGACCACCAGTGATCCACAGCAAATCCAAAAGAACCAAAGATAAAGAAGCCAGTCCCAAACAAGTTTAAAGTCATAGTGGACTTAAACCTGAATAATAAAGAACAGAACTAGAATTCAACTAAAACAAACAAAAGACTTGAGACAGACATTCTGGGGTAACTGTTCTACAGAGCAGCCAGCTCATCAGTTACCCCAACACTTGCCAAAATAAAATTTAGAAGCCCTCTCTAGGTACCTTCTAACCAACAAAACACAACATCCAACACAATAAACCAAAACCAATTAAAGTGAAGAGTCCGGCACATGAAAACAAAGGAATTTCCAGTTTAAAGTCATAGAGGACTAAAACCTGTGAAAAGAAACCAATACTAGGGTTCAACCAAATTAAGAGAAAGGGTTGGAAACAGACAATCTGGGGTAACTGTTGATAGAGCAGCCAGGCCACCAGCAACCCCTACACTTGCCAAGGTAAAATCTAGAGGCCCCACCCATGGGTACGCTCTAACAAAAGTTTCCATCAAAAAATTTGCTCTGCAACACCAAAATCCAAAATTTAAAGAACGTTACATAGTTTATCCTCATTGCAGAGTCAATCTTCTTCATGCCTTGTGCCTCTGGGATAGAGCCTCTTTACCTGGTCTGCAGCCACTCTCTTTTTCAAGACTGCACCATCCAACTCTTCCAAAACATAAGAACCTCCAGACGCCTGATATCTGACTCTGTAAGGCCTGTTCCATCTGTCAGAAAAAATCTTTCCCCACTGACTCTCCAAACTTCTATTATACACCAAAGCCAAACAACCAGGTTTCAAGGGATTCCTGAGTCTATGAGCCAAATTCTTGTCCCAGTACCTGACTGATTGATTCCTAATCTTCATCATTCTAGAGTATGCCCTCTGTTTACATTCCTCTCTACATTCTAACTGTTTCATCCTGGCACAGAGCAAATCTTCTGTTGAGTGCACATCATCCCAATCAATTCCAAGATAAGAGACAGCTTCTAAGTCCACTGGTAGAACAGCTTTTTGACCAAACATTAACTTGTAAGGAGAATAGCCAGTTGTCCTCTTCACCGTGACTCTATCAGAAAATAAAACCAAGGGTAAATAATGCCTCCACTTTTCAGCACTATCCCCACACATCTTTACCAAAGCATTCTTGATAACTTGATGGCCTCTTTCAACCATGCATTCAACTTCAGGATAAAAGGTTTAGCCACTCTAACTTTAGAACCAACACTAGCCAAAGCTTCTTTAAATTTGGCACCAATCTCCGGCCCGCCATCAACAGTCACCAACTTCATCAACCTATACCTATAAATCCACTACTTCAAAAACTCTGCCACATTCTTGGAAGTCAAATTAACCAGAGGCACTGCCTCAACCGAGCCAGACAAATCATTCCTGGAAACAATTAAGTATTTATACCTACCCTCTTTAATATGGACAGCATCCAGACTGACTCTTCCAAAAACTGTTGTTTCACCAGTAGCACGGCCAACCTCTTTAGTATTCAAGTGACTTCTTCTTTGACATTCTTCACAAGATTGAACCCAACCCTGCACCACCAACTTCGTACCTGGCCACCAAAATCTGTCAGCTACTCATCTATAAGTCTCCCCAAAGCCTCTATGACCAAGGTCTTCATGCAAAGACTTCAATACAACTTCTTGACCCTTCTTCTGAATCACCACAACTTGAGGATTAGGATTTCTCCTCCTCATCAGCCTTCTTCCTGACACATAGAATCCAGGACTCTTCTTCTTGATTGCCATCCAAGTAACATCTTCACAACTATCTGGCCTCTCCAAGGTCAACAGATATTCCACCATAATAAAATAAAACCCAAACTGACCCCAGGTCTCATCTTCAAAATACAACAAAACAACATCCAAGGGTACAACTCTGTCATCAAAATAACCAGTGTGAACATGAGCCAATTGACCAGCCCAACTAGGACACCAATCCTTAAATTTTGGCACGTCCTTCTCTTTCCACTGAATCTTGTGAGAATCCAGTTCACTAACAAAAACACCCTTTTCAAATTTTGAGCTGTCCCAAACAACAACTCCATCTTAATCAACAAAAACATCCTGACCACCAGAATCAAGATCAGATCCAGCCAGTTTTGCCTCTTGGGGGAGGTCAGAACAATCATCCAGTTTAGCCGCATGGGGGAGGAGAGAAAAATCCTCATCACCCTTTGTGATGGCCCTAACCACTGGAACATCTTAATCAAACTCTTTAGAATAAGAATCCTCCTCTGTAGGTGGCCTCCTTGATAATCCATCAGGCATCGTAAAAGTTTTACCCGGTTTGTGTACCAGGTCAAAAGAAAAATGTTGAATAAATGCCATCCACCTAGTCATTGGAGCATTTGGAAGACTACGGGTATTGATCATCTGGATTAAAGATTTTGCATCCACCTGCAGCTCAAAATGCTGCCCCCACAAAACGGTCTGTAGCTTCTTCAAAATTTTTGCTACACCGCACAATTATAATTTAGGTTGAGAATACCTAGATTCCACCTCATTAAACACCACAGACTCATACCTTACTGGTCTGACCCTCCCAGTCCTATCCTCCTGAGACAAAACAGAACCAGAAGCAATATAGCTTGATTCCACTGCCAGATAAATTTTTCCAGCATCAACACCATAATCCAACTTGTGAAGAACAATATCTTCACCAACAACCTTCTTCAACTTCTGAAAAGCCTCTTCACACTCTTCAGTCCATTCCCAGTCTGTATCTTTCCTGGTCAGCCTCCTTAAAGGTGAAGCCAACAAAGAAAAATCCTTAATAAAAATCCTGACATATACACATACACCCAATAATCCTCTGACATCAGTAGTATTTTTAGGCCTTGGCCATGACTGAATTTTATTAATCTTCTTCTTTGCCATAATCCTTCCCTCTTTACATACCACATGACCCAGAATTTCCAAAGCAGGAACACAACAACAGAATTTTGACCCTGAAATGGTCAAACCAGCCTCTTCAATCCTAAACAACACTCTCTCTAGAGTTATTAAATATTCCCAGACAAACCTCCTTATGCCAGGGTTCTCCGCTAACACCTCATTACCATAATCAGTGGATGGTCCTTTAATTTCACCATCAACAATAAAAATACCAGAATGAGTAGGCACCTCATCCTGCAAAATCCAAGCCATCTGTGCTTGATATACCGCCACTGAATTAGTTGCTCTTTGAGGCAACCTAGTGAGCTGAAATCTTCCCAAAGGAGTGTCAAAAGTTGTGAGAGGCCTTGAATCCGTATGAAGTTCCCTCTCATCATAACCACCCATAATATCACCCAAACCATAACACACTATTCCAGCAAAAGCTTCAACAAAATCCTCTGCATTTGGTGGCATACAAGCATCCTTTATTGTGACTCTATTCAAGCCTCTAAGATCATGAACAACCCGCAACTTTCCATTCTGCTTCATTACGCAGAAAACAGGACTTGAGTAACTGGATGTAGATTGCTCATATAACCCAGTCCTGACTCTTTCCCTAATAATCTCCACAAAATTCTTTCTGATAGCAACTGGAATTGTAATAGGTTTTATTTTCCAAGTTTCATGAAAAACCACAGGAATCAAGTAAGGTTCCCCATAAGAGTGTTTCAATACACCCCTATCCTCCTCAACAAATGCCACTGCCTTTTCCCTTAGCACAATAACGTGCAACAACAACTTCTTTTCTTCTTCAGACAACCACCCATCAGGACCAAAATTAACAACCTTCAGTCTTTCCGCAGTCACCCTAGCCGTCTCTAAAAATTCTGGAGGATTCTTCACCAATGGAGTACAGTACGGATCTCTTGACAAAGGAGGTCTCTTCAAGGGCAGATTCAAACCCACAGGCATAGGCTCATTAACAGGCCTAATCTTCTGCGCTACCTTCTTATACTTTGCCACTACACCTTCAACTTGAGGGATCTTCAGGAAATCTTCACCACCAGACCTGGAACAAAAACCAAGGGTTTCCCCATTGCTCACATGTGTGGCCAAGGTAATGTTTTTGAAAGGTGTAGAAGAAACCCTAGCGGTGCACAATTGGGAGGACTTACTTTTAGACCCTAATCTCACCAGTCCAAAACTTTTCCACAATACCAAATCTTCATCCTCACATCCGTCTTCCAAATCTTTGAATCTTGATTCATCTTCAGAATCAACTCTTTTAAAATTGTGCAGTTTATCCTCATGCTGGAGGCCCACAAATTGATCTTGAGGATCTTCCTTCTTCATAATTTTCTGCAGTTTAACCTCATGCTGGAGGCCCAAAAATAGATCTTGATGATCTTCACAAAAATATTTTGAATCTTCTTTCTTCATTATCTTCAGATTTTTTTCTTGGTTTTCTTGAAGTATCTTGAAATTTTTTTCTTCTTTTCTTGAGTTTTCTTCTGACCTACAAAAATAACCAGGGGTTTCCCCAATGCTCACGGGCGTTGCCCAGGTAATGTTTTTGAAAGGTGTAGAGGAAACCCTAGCAGTGAAAAATTGGGAGGACTTACTTTTAAACCCCAATCTCACCGCCCCAAAACTTTTCTGCATATCTTATAATAAAGATATATAAACAATCTTCTTCCTTGAACTTAAATTAAAAATAATTAAGAATCTTGAAAGAGAACAGAGACTTGATAAAAAACTTGAATAATACTTGCAGAGAAGAGAAACATTAAAAAGAGAAAGTTGAAAATCCACTTGGTATATCTCCAAGGGAGCTGAACTACCACTACCTGGGATTTCCTCATCTTGGGGGGAGGTTGTAGCACTAGGGTGATCAGCCCTCATCACTCTAAAAAAGACAGACTCTCAATAGATCCCAAGCCACACTCCAGAAAACCAGAGGCAGCACCAACTTCTTTCCTTCTCCTGCAACAATCCATGCACTGGCACATTAAAGATAAACGAGGCCTGGTCTCCCAACCATCCTCTCCAGGGGACAATAACCTCATTTGAAGTCTCCTTTCATCTTCACCACTCAACTCCAAACTGATTCCCAAATCATATTGATAGCCAATTCTTGCCTGGAAATCCATCAAGAATGTCCCGCCCAGAACAGCTTTAACTGTTCCCTTAGCAATATAGAAATGAACCTTCCCTGAGGCTCTGCCAACATCTAACTTCACAAATTTGGAAGTTCCAACCAATTCAGTGACATGGCCACCAATCCCTCTCAAGCTTCCATCAATTCCAGTTTTGATGGGGGGACCCAAATTAGTGGCCTCAAACAAAGAAATCAGGTCAATCTGTGAACCTGAATCAACTAATTCCCTAGCCTCCCTGCCATTCAGGGTGACATTGACATAACCAGAGGAGCAGAATAATGAGTTTCCAACCCCTCACCAAACTTTTCAGAAAAATCACAGATCTATTCCACCTCCCCAGAAGACACCCTTCTCCTGGTCAAAAACTTTTTCTGCCTATCAGCCAACCCTGGACTGATAGCATACAACTCCCCATAAGATAGGGAAGCCTGACCCTGATTCATCCTTTCAAGGACAGAGTCCATAACATTGGATTTTCCAGAAACTACTGGCCTCTCAAAGTTAGCCCTTGGCTTCACCACCTTGGTCCTAGAAGATTCTTGAGGACCTGCTCCACCAACAGATTTACCATCAACAGCAACCAAACCAGATCCCTCACCTGAACCTCTAACTCCAGCAGGCTTTGGAAATGAAGCCAAAGAGACATCCTCCTCAGAGCCAGAATCAACATCCATAGGCATTGGCTCACCATTCATGTTAATGTGCCAAAACTAGGGGGGCCCAGGTCAGCCATACCCTTCTGCATTTTATACAGCTCCTCTTTGCTGTACTTCTTCCTAGCTGCACTCAGCTTAGGATCCACCTTTGAAGCCCTAGGCTTTGGTTGGGCCTGAGAGCTGCTCTTAGGCCTTCCCACCTTTCCGGCTTCCACATTGTAAACACCAGACAAACATTCCCCACTTGACTGTCAACCACAAGAATACAACTCCAAACCACCAAAGGAAGTAGAAAAAGAGACCTTATTGACCTCCTTCTCCTTACCAGAAGACTTCCCTTGATCAAGAATCTCCTCAAACCTTGGCCTCCTTTGATTGAGACCACCCCTTCTCCTGACCAAATCCACAGGAGCCTGCCTCTCACTGGGCTTCACAAAAGAACAGTCAGGGAACTTGAAAACCCTGCCATCAAACTCCACTTTTCCTTCAGACACATCCCTGTTCAATGCCTAAAAATTATTGGACCTGTTCCCCCTCCTACTGCAATAATAGCAGACCCAAGGATCACTCCTACCAGCCCTACTTTCAAAATCTCTAGGCTGAGAATGTGCCTTATTGACCTTCTTAGCCTCCTGCAAAAAAATGTGGAGCTATTTTGTCAGGTCAGCTAACTGTTCCACCATTGGGTCCCTCTCCTGATTTGGAACCTTCACCAAATTCTTCTCCTCCTTCTTCTCTCTAACTTCCTCTTCAGCCAAAGCCTCACTGAATTTGCTGACATACTTGGCACACCCCTCCCAATAGGTGTCCACAGCCAATAACTTCAAATGGGCCTCAACAGCCTCCTTCACCTTATCCAAGGAAGGCAACTTATGGCCCCATTAGAAAGATTTTTCATCAATACCTTTCTTGACAACTCCTTCAACACATCCATCCTGACATCTCTAGCCAGGGCAGACCAAAAACCATCCTTGGCAGCATTTTCTTGTGCCAGCTCCTCCACTTCAACTAAATGTTCCACCACAAGATCAAACTGTAGCAGAAATTTCCTGTAACTATGTAATTTACCAACACCTCCATAAGATTGCCATTCACTGACAACCTTGTTCAGATCCACCATTGTGAGCCTGACACCCTATCTATCCACCATCTCCCTATACAACAATTTCCAATCCCTCTTCTTGTAGCCAGACATGGCCACAATCTCCTTCTCCACTGCCCTATCACCAATGAAGAAAATAATCTGCTTCACCATGTCCAGGTAAGAAGCACCATCCACACCAGCAGCAGTTTCATATTTCTCCAGAAACCACTTCACATCTTCAACATTAAACTTAATACCATCCCAAGTTTTAATCCTAACACATTCCCTAACCATCACAGCAGTAGGACCATCCCCCCCACTGACAGTCACCACAGGAATAGCAGAACCAGAAGCCATTCTTATAGTCCAAAACATCAAAAACATACAACCAAAGAAAACAGAGATTCCAAAGAACTAGCAGGTTCTACCCCACGTTGGGCGCCAGAAATATAGACAATCCTATAGTACTAGCTATAGGCCTTGACCAAGGGAGTTGGAGAAAAACCAGAGAGAAAATCCCCTGTTCCTTTAGAAAAATAAGTGAGATTTACCTGCTACAGTAAATTGGTTCCTGTTTACCAAAGGCCCCTTTTCCAATACACTTGACTGCTTGATGAGCCAAGAAAGTAGTCCCCAGACAGACTACCAGACCAAAGAACTGAAATGTAGACCAATGTCCACACCAGAGACAGCAAAGATACTTGATGTACGCTGCAAATCCACACTAGAGACAGCAATAATACTTGCTATAGCTTGCAAGATTATAACAGAGAAAACAGTTGTCAAAGTTAAGTTAAATGAAGAGCTCACTTGCAACAAACACAGCCAATTGTGGCCAGAAAACAGTAAAAACTGAGTGAGGAACAATGATATCACCTCCGGATGGTTGTATGATGATTCAGGTTGCCCCAAACTGTCTTTTTTACTATGTACACACATACTACTAATCAAGAGCCCATGCGCACCCACCAATTTGGCGCCTGTAGCCTCCAAATTGCATAAAAAACCCTCCAGAAGTGCTCCCCAACCTTCTAAAACAGACGCCGGCGGGCCGCCCAACCTTGAAGGTGCTGCCTGAAGCGGCACGGCCTCCCTGAAGCCAGAAAACCACTAAAAACACCCAATCTACTTAGAAAAAACAACTACCAGTACTTAAACCTCTAAAACACGGAATTTCACTATAACAACATTTAGACATGAATTATAGAGAAAAATTAGCTCTATCCAACGGTACTAAGCACTTAACCCTAAGACTTAAGGTTAGCCTGTAAAACACGAAAAACAAAATTAAACAGTTATCTTTTTAAATGAAAAATGAGGAAATGACCCCTTAAAACTTAGAATAAGAAAAATGTCTACAAGACATAAAATATAGAAAAGAACAGGGGCTATCCAATGATAGTACCCACATACCCGCAGACCCAATATCCACTGAATAAAACCTGAAAAATATCCAATTCCTTCAACAGATGTCAATTAAGACCTGTCCAAACAACGCCAAATCGCACAACAAAGGCCCCTGCCAATGTTGGAAGACCACATTGTGAGTGCCTGGAAGAGGGTTGGAAAAATATTAACGCAAAGCCAAATCTGCATATCACTCAACATTATCCTGAAATTATAAAGCATCTTGGTCCATCATCAGGTACAGCTACTTGATCTGGAGAGAGGGTGAATCATATATTATCTGAAATTCCAAACAATCACCATCCACGTATGTAATGTTTGTAAGAAATGATTTAAAAACTCAGCTGTGCTAATTTATTAATAATGAGCACAGGAGAGATAACTCTAACAATGCTCAAACCTTGGTATTGGAAGTCTAGGGTATTAGATCTTGGTGAAGCTGAAGATAATGATCAATGTGAGACTAAAAAAATCCATATTGATCTTGATAAAAAAAACAAATGGATCCATCTAAGTATGGTATTATTTACTAAATGGGTAAGGTCACAAATGGGAAAAGAAAATTCAAGACCGGCTTTGACACAATTGGAGAAAAGTGGGGATTGGGTAGTTGAAAACGTAGCAAGCATATTGATACATGGAAAGAGGTTTACTAGTTACCATCTACACATTGCTAATTCAACAATTGAATTCTACTATGGACAAGATAGCCAGTTTGGGCAAATTGATGATCTTTTCAGGTCAAAGGAAGAGAATGATCAAATCTATTTAATAGTAAGTCCTTTCAAGGAGCTCTGTCCAGAAGAAACATCAAACGATCCCTATGAGATTTTCCCACAAGTGCATTGTCAGTTAGTAAGAGTATCCAAAGCAACTCAAATTGCAATTAAGAAAGATGAAAAAATTGGACATGCAGCTACTGTCAAGCACAAAAAAGGAATTTTTGGAATCAAAGACAAGGTTGTCACTGCCATTGGACTGCAGACAGTAGTGAGTGAAAACATTAATCAAATTTATTTTTTTTGACTAATATCTTTGTGTTAATTTGGGATTGGGGAAATTCGTAGGATTGGTGATGTTTGTAAATGATAAAAGAAATATTTCAATTCTCAATTAAAATTGCAATGCATCCAATTTACCTTATCTTAAATCAGTGAACAATTACATTGGTTTCTTTTAATGCAAGAGAACCAATGCTTTCAATGTGTCATTTTTATCTTAAATGTAAGAATTAAAGAAAGAAAATAATGATAATGAGAAATATGATAAAATTATTACTTAATGAATAATCTTCTTGCTCATTAATCTACTATAAATAGTTTGGCCTTCCCACTTTAGCTGATAGCTATATATTATTCACTTTATTTTTCCCCAAGAAAACATACACTTTAACATGACTATAAACATAGTATCTTTTTTTACTTTAACTTTGATAGGTATAAATTTCAAAGACAGATTATTTTTATTTTATTTAATTTTATTACAGTTCATTATGGATGATAATTTTGAAGGGATGTCTGTTGACCCAACTGATTCCAATTTTTTTCCACCTCAACATACTAATACTGGAAATACTCCACCACCACCCACTGCTGATCCACCTCCAGATGTATCTCAATCTGTACTGCCTAATCCCAATCCAGGCCAAGAGTCTCATGCAGAACCAAGAAATTTTAATCCCAATCATCCTTCTGCTCCTGAAAGTGCTGATCAGCATGCGGATCAGCTAGGAAGAGATTGGGCTAGTGAAGTATTGAGGGAATTTTTCAGAGACCAATCATCATCTTCTTAGCCTAACTAAGGAGCAAGCACAAGTGGAGCTGGTAAGTCAAATTTATAGTGTATGCTTTTATTTAAAAATAACCAATTTAATTAACTTATTTGAATTGTTAGTGAATCCCTCAATCATTTGGGTATCAGTGATTACCACAGACTCAATTCAGTAAAGTCTCATGAACAACAATGGGGGTCAAGGGCTGTAAAAGGCTAAGTTAGAAGGAATGATGTTCCCAGGAGCTCAGAAAGTCTAAATAGAAATATTTACCACTTTCTGAAGTATTGTCTAGGGGGACCAGCACAAATAGCAAAATATCCTTTGAGCCCAATACCTTTGGAGATTGAAAATTGGAAAGCTTGGAACCAATTTAAACTGTCCTAACCCAAGTCCAATCTTCTAACTGTGCCAATTCTGCAGCTGATTGACAATTTCTGATAACTAATTCTATAGCCTTCTTGCGATCCAAAATTAGACTACCCAAATGTTTTCCAGCACATGATCCTCGAGGACTAAAAGGAGGAGCACCCATCCCACTTTCTTTCAAAAGTAACTTAGAGCGTGAATTGCAAGAAAAAGGTTTTTGGAAATTTGCCTTTGATTGGACTTGCCGTTATTTTTCAGAATCAACTTGGAATCAAGTCATGGGAAGCATAGTATGCAACCACGGTACCAGGTGGCTCACCACCTTGAATACAATCAATCAGTCAAAGCTTCAGTTGACTCAATGTGTTATTGAGTAATGGGTATTTAATAAGGGGAAGGAGATGATAAGGTTGTTTGGGCAAGAAGAGGAAAGGGTGGAAAGATAAAAGATGGAAAAGAGGGCAAGGGCACAAGTAAAACGTTATCGGACCAAGGTAAGTTTTTTATTTTACTTTTCTTTTGTTATTATGAAGCTGATTTAGTTTAAATTCAGATTGCTAGTGCACGTTACAAGTTAGGAAGAGATCTCTGCAGTGATGTGCCATGTTTTGCTGTGATTTTTCATGATACTAGGTGCATCTCTGATATCAAGGAAGGCTCACCACCAGCCCCAACTGTACCCTTCCAAGCTATTCCTGGATGGAAAAATCCTGAACTCAATTATTTGTTTAAAAAAATAGATAAGATGATTCAGGACATAGCCCATACACCAGCTCAAAGAAAATTGGCATCAAAAACATATTCAAGGTGTGGTCTCCCAACATTGGCAGAGCCCTTTGTTGGTTTATTTGGTGGTATTTTGGTATGCCTTAAATGGCGGTGTTTAAATAATTAGGTATTTTTCTAGAATTACGCAGGAAATATTGGGACTACGGGGATCTGGATGTTACCATTTGATAGCCCTGGTTTTTACATATATTTTATGTCTTGTGGACATTTTTCATAGCATAAGTATTTGGGGTATAAATTCTTAATTTTCATCTTAAAAAGATTGCTGTTGAATTTTGTTTTTTGTGTTTTATGGGCTAACCTTAAGTCTTAGGGTTAAGTGCTGAGTACCATTGGAAAGAGCCAAATTTTATCTATAATTCAGTCCTCAATGTTTTTGTAGTGTAATTATGTGTTTTAAGGGTTTCAGTAGTTGTAGGTGAATTTTCTAAGTAGTTTGGGTGTTTTTGGTGGTTTTCTGGCTTCAGGGTGGTCAGGCCGCTTCAGGAAGGCTTCCCAGCGCCGGGCGGACCGCCCGCCTCAATGCTAGAGGGCTGGAAGCGCTTCTAGGAGTTTTTATGCAATTTGGTGGTCAGGAACGCCAGATTTGCAGGTGTGCATGTACTCTTGATTAGTAGTCTGTGTGTATATAGTGATAAAGACAGTTTTGGGGCAACCTTAATTATCATTCAAACATCTGGTGGTGATATCCTTGTTCCTCACTCAGTTTTCACTGTTTTTGGCCACATTTTGGCTGTGTTTGTTTCAAGTAAGTTCTTCATTTAACTCTACTTAGCATGTGTTTTCTCTGTTATAGTCTTTCAAGCTATATCAAGTATTATTGCTGTCTCTGGTGTGGATTCACAACCTACATCAAGTATCATTGCTTTCTCTGGTGTGGACATTGGTCTACATTTCAGTTCTTTGGTGTGGTAGTCTGTCTGGGGACTACTTTCTTGACTTATCAAGCAGTCAAGTGTGTTTAAAGAAGGGTTTTGTGGTAACAGGAACCAATTTACTGTAACAGGTAAATCTCACTCTATTTTTCTAAAGGGACAGGGGTTTTTCCTCTGGTTTTACTCAAATTCCCTTGGTCAAGGCCTATAGCTAGCACTATAGGATTTTCTACATTTCTGGCGCCCAATGTGGGGGGCGTATCTGTTAGTTCTTTGGAGTCTTTGTTGTCTGTGATTGGCTCTTTTTGGTATTTTTGTCTGGAAGAATGGCTTCTGGATCTTCTATTCCTATCACTACGCAATATAGGGGGTGGACTTGCTAGCAAGTCCCCAACCTGAACTCAGGCACAACTCAGATGGAACTCAGACTGAACTCATACTGAACTCATATTGAACTCTACTTGAAGACCCACCTAACACTGTTCTGCTGAGTGGTGTTTATCCCTGATTGTATGGTTCCTTTGTCAATAGCTCAATGTGTGTTCAATCTGTGGTGAACTTGAGTCCAAGGTTGCGGACTTGCTAACAAGTCCGCCCCCCATATTGCGTGGTGTATGGTGACTGTCAGTGGGGGGGGGGAAGGTCCGCCTGCGGTGATGGTTAGGGAATGTGTAAGGACTAAAACTTGGGATGGTACCAAGTTTAATGGTGATGATGTCAAGTGGTTTCTAGAGAAGTATGAAACTGCTGCTGGAGCTTATGGTGCTTTCCATTTGGATATGGTGAAGCAAATCATCTTCTTCATTGGAGATATGGTGGTGGAGAAGGAGGTTGAGGCCATGTCTGGCTACAAGAAGAGAGATTGGAAGCTACTGTGTAGGGAAATGATTGATTGATGGGGTGTCAGGTTCACTATGTTGGATCTGAATAAGTTTGTCAGTGAGTGGAAATCTTATGATGGTGTTGGTAACTTACACAGTTACAGGAAGTTTATGCTACAGTTTAATCCTGTGGTGGAATACTTGGTGGAAGTGGAGGAGCTGGCGCAAGAGAATGCTGCCAAAGATGTTTTCTGGGCCGCTCTGGCTAGAGATTTCAGGATGTATGTGCTAAAAGAGTTATCAAGGAATTACTTGATGAAGACTCTCTCCAGTGGGGATCAGAAGCTGCCTGCCTTGGACAAGGTGAAGGAGGCGGTGGAGGCCATTCTGAAGTTATTGGTGGTGGACACCTATCAAGAAGGGTGCGCCAAGTATGTCAGAAAAGTCAGTGAGGCTTTGGCTAAAGAGGAAAGTAAGGTGGGTAAAGAAGAGAAGAATATGGTAAATGATCCCAAAGAAGAGCAGGACCCAGTGGTAGAGCAGCTGGCTGATCTGACTAAACAAATCCATATTTTTGTGCAGGAGGCAAAGAAGGCCAATAAGGTGCCTCCACAGCCCAGGGAATTCTATAGGCGGGCTGCTGGGAGTGACCCTTGGGTTTTCTCTTATTGCGGAAAGAGAGGACATAAGTCCAATGATTTCTGGGCTCTGAACAGAGATGGTTTAGAGGGCAAAGTGGAATTTGATGGCAGGGTATTCAAGTTCCCTGATGGGCAGTTTATCAAGCCCAGTGAGGGGCAGGCTCCTGTAGACATGGTCAGGAGGAGGTCTGGTCTCAATCAGCGGAGGCCAAGATTTGAGGAGATTCCTGATCAGGGGAAATCCCCTTGTAGGAAAGATGAAGACGGAAAGGGGAAAGGGAAGGAAGTGAATAAAGTTTCCTTTTCTACTTCCTTTGGTGGACTAGGATTGTATTCTTGCGGAGGACAGTCAAGTGGTGAGTTCTGGGCTGGCATTTATGATGTGGAGGAAGGCAAGGTGGGAAGGCCTAAGAGCAGTTCTCAGACCCCTCCAAAGCCTAAAGCAGCAAAGGCAGATCCTAATCTGGGTGCAGCTAGGAAGAAGTACAGCAAAGAGGAGCTGTATAAAATTCAGAAGGGGATTAAAAATATGGGCCCCCCTATTTTTGGAGCATTGGACCTTAATGGTGAGCCAATGCCTATGGATGTGAGCTCTGACTCTGAGGAGGAGGTTCTGTTGGCTTCATTGCCAAGGCCTTCTGGGTTCAGAGGTTCTGGTGAGGGATCTGGGTTGATTCCTGTGAACGGGAAATCTGTTGGTGGTGCTGGTCCTCAGGAAAATTCTTGGACTAAGGTTGTGTAGCCAAGGGCTCACTTTGAGAGGCCAGTAGTTTCTGCGCAATCTAATGTTATGGACTCTGCTCTAGATAGGATCAATCAGGGTCAGGTTTCTCTTACTCATGGAGAGTTATATGCTATCAGTCCTGGGTTGGCTGATAGACAGAAAAAGTTGTTGACCAGGAGAAGGGTTCCTTCTGGGGAAGTGGAATACATATGTGATTCTGCAGAGAAGTTTGATGAGGGGTTGGAAACTCATTTTTCTGCACCTCTAGGGTATTTCAATGTCACCCTGAATGGCAGGGAGGCTAGGGAATTAGTTGATTCAGGTTCACAGATTGACCTTATTTCTTTGTTTGAGGCCACTCATTTGGGTCCTCCCATCAAAACTGGAATTGATGGGAATTTAAGAGGTATAGGGGGTCATGTAACAGAGTTGATGGGGACATCAGAGTTTGTTAAGTTGGATGTTGGTGTAGCCTCCAGAAAGGCTCATTTTTACATTGCTAAAGGTAATGTAAAGCAGTTTTAGGCAGGCCATTCTTGATGGATTTCCAGGGAAGAATTGGTTATCAGTTTGACATGGGGATCAGTTAGGAGCTAACTGGTGAAGATGAATGAGGGCTACACATGAGTTTATCATCTCCTGGAGATTATGGTTGGGAAACTAGGCCTATTTTGTCTTCCATGTGTCAATGCAAGGATTGTTGTAGCAGGAAAATGGAAGTAGGTGCTGCCTCAGGATTTTTGGAGTGTGGCGCAGGCTCTAGAGAGAGTCTGTCTTTTTTAGAATGATGAGGGCTGATCACCCAAGTGCTAAAACCTCTCCCCAAGGTGAGGAAATCCCAGGTTGTAGTAGGTAAGCTCCCTTGGAGTTATACCAAGTGGATTTTCAACTTTCTCTTTTTAATGTCTCTCTTACTTGTAAGTATTCTTCATGTTTTTTATCAAGTCTTTTTTCTTTTTCAAAATTTTCAATCAATTTTAATTTAAGCTTAAAAAGGAAGATGGGCTATATATGTTTATTGAAAGATATACGGAAAAACTTTGGAGTGGTTAGATTGGGGAGTAAAAGTAAGTCCTCCCAATTGTGCACCGCTAGGGTTTCTTCTACACCTTTCAAAAACATTACCTTGGACACGTCTGTGAGCAATGATGAAACCCCTGGTTTTTTTTGTAGGCAAGAAGAAAACCCAAGAAAATAAAATAAAAATTTCAAGATAATTCAAGAAATTCAAGAAAAAAATCTGAAGATAATGAAGAAAGAAGACAAAAGTCAGTTTTTTGAAGATCAGCAAGATCTTGTTTTGGGGCCTCCAGCAAGAGGTTAAACTGAAAAAAATTTTGAAAAATGAAGATCAGCAAGATCTTGTTTTGGGCCTCCTGCATGATGATAAACTGCACACTTGTAGAAGATTTGATTCTCAAGATGAATCAAGATTTGAAATATTAGTATATGGAAGTGAAGATGAGGATGTGGTATTGCAGAAAAGCATTGGAGTGGTGAGTTTTGGGAGTAAAAGTCTGGTGAAGAAGACATACTGAAGATCCCTCAAGTTGACGTTGTAGCCACAAAGTATAAGAAGGTGGCGCAGAAGATTAGGCCTGTCAATGAGCCTATGCCTGTAGGTTTGAATCCTCCGCTGAAGATGCCTCAGTTGTCAAGAGATCCATATTGTTTTTGTCTAGTAAAGAATCCTCCTCTTTTTGAGGAAACTGTTAGAGTGACAATGGAAAGGCTGAAGGTTGTTAACTTTGAACCTGATGGATGGTTGTCTGAGGAGGAAAATAAGTTGTTGTTGCACATCACTGTGCTGAGGGAGAAGGTGGTGGCATTTGTTGAAGAGGAAAGGAGTGTATTGAAGCACTCTTATGGGGAACCTTATTTGATTCCCGTGGTTTGTCATGAACCTTGGCAAATAAAACATATTCTAATTCCTGCTGCTATACGTGATGATTTTGTAGAGATTGTTAGGGAAAGGGTCACGACTGGACTGTATGAACAATCAACTTCTAGCTACTCAAGTGAGGTGTTCTGTTTTAAGAAGCAGAATGGGAAGCTCAGGGTGGTTCTTGATCTTAGAGCCCTGAATAGAGTTACTATCAAGGATGCGGGGATGCCTCCAAGTGCAGAAGACTTTGTGGAAGCCTTTGCTGGAAGGGTGTGTTATGGTTTGGGTGATATTATGGGTGGTTATGATGAAAGGGAACTTCACACTGATTCACGGCCACTCACAACATTTGAGACTCCTCTGGTAATATTTCAGCTCACTAGGTTGCCTAAATGAGCAACTAATTCAGTGGTAGTTTATCAAGCACAAATGGCTTGGATTTTACAAGATGAGGTACCTACTCATGCTGTTATTTTTATTGATGAAGGTAGAATTAAAGAACCCTCCAATGATTATGGAAATGAAGTGCTGAAAGAAAACTCAGTTATACGGAGGTTTGTTTGGGAACATGCAATTACGCTAGAGAGAGTATTGTTTAGAATGAAGAGGCTGGTTTGACCATTTCTGGGTCAAAGTTTTGTTGTTGTGTTGCAGCTCTGGAAATTCTGGGGCATGTGGTATGTAAAGAGGGGAGGATTATGGCTAAGAAGAAGGTAAATAAAATTCAGTCATGGCCAAGGCCTAAAAATACTACTGAAGTCAGAGGATTTTTGGGAGTTTGTGTGTACGTCAGGATTTTCATTAAAGATTTTTCTTTGTGGGCTTCACATTTAAGGAGGTTGACCAGGAAAGATGCAGAGTGGGAATGGACTAAAGAATGTGAAGAGGCTTTCTAGAAGTTTAGGAAGGTGGTGCGTGAAGATATTATTCTTCACAAGTTGGATTATGGAAGGGAATCTGGAAAAATTTATCTGGCGGTGGACTCAAGTTATATTGCTGCTGGTGCTGTTTTGTCTTAGGAAGATAAATCTGGGAATTTCAGGCCAGTAAGTTATGAGTCTGTGGGTTTTAATGAGGTGGAATCTAGATACTCTCAGCCAAAATTGGAATTGTGTGGTGTAGCAAAGATCTTAAAGAAGCTACAAACTTTTTTTGCCGGCAGGATTTTGAGCTGCAGGTGGATGCTAAATCTCTTGTTCAAATGATCAACACACCTAGTCTCCCAAATGCTCCAATGACTAGGTTGGTGGCGTTTATTCAGCATTTTCCTTTTGACTTGGTTCCCAGCCAGGTAAAACTTTTACAATTCCAGATGGATTGTCAACAAGTCCGCCAACAGATGAAGATTCTGATCCTGAAGAGTTTTATGAAGATTTTCCGGTTGTTAGAGCCAGCAAAAAGGTTTCTGAAGATTTTTCTCTCCTCCCCCATGAGGCTAAAAAGAATGATTGTTCTGTCCTCCGCCAAGAGGATAAACTGGATGTTTCTGATCTTGATTCTGGCGATCAGGATTTTTTTGTTGATGAAGATGTGGTCGTTGTTTGGGATGGCTCAAATCTGGAGAATGGTTTGTTTTTCAGTGAGTTGGATTCTCATAGGATTCAGTGGAAAAGTAGAGACTTATCAAAGCTTAGAAATTGGTGTCCTGGATGGGCCGGTCGTGTTGCTCATTTATACGCTGGGGACTTTGATGATAGGGTTGTACCCTTGGATGTTGTTTTGATGGATTTTGAAGATGAGACCTGGGTTCAGACTGGGTTTTATTTTTTTTTTGGTTGAATATCTGTTGAACTTGGAGAGGCAAGATATCTGTGATGATAATACTTGGTTGGAAATCAAGAAGAAAAGTCCTGGGTTCTATGTGTCAGGAAGAAGGTTGATGAGGATGAGGCATCCAAATCCGCTAGTTGAGGTGACTCAGTAGAAGGGTCAAGAGTTGGTGTTGAAGTCTTTTCATGAAGACCTTGGTCATAGAGACTTTGGGGAGACTTACAAAAGAGTAACAGACAGATTTTGGTGGCCGGTTATGAAGTTGGCTGTGAAAGGTTGGGTTCAATCTTGTGAAGAGTGTCAAAGAAGAAGTCACTTGAAACCTAAAGAGGTCGGCTGTGCTACTGGTGAATCAACTGTTTTTGGAAGATTCAGTCTGGATGCTGTCCATATTAAAGAGGGCAGGAATAAATACTTGATTATTGCTAGGGATGATTTGTCTGGTTGGGTGGAGGCAGCGTCTCCAGTTAATTTGACTTCCAAGAGTGTGGCAGAGTTTTTGAAGAAAAAATGGGTATTTAGGTATGGGTTGACAAAGTTGGTGACTGTTGATTGAGGGCTAGAGTTTGGAGCTTAATTCAAAGAAGCTGTAGCAGGTATTAGTTCTAAAGTTAGGGTGGCTACGCCTTATTATCCTGAATTTGAAGGTATGGTTGAAAGAGGCCATCAAGTTATCAAAAATGGTTTGGTCAAGATGTGCGGAGACAGAACTAAAAAGTGGAGGCATTATTTACCCTTGGTGTTATTTTCTGATAGGGTCACTGTGAAAAGGACAACTGGCTTTTCTCCTTATGAATTGATTTTTGGTCAGAGAGCTGTTCTACGAGTGGATTTGGAGGATATCTCTTATCTTGGTATTGACTGGGATGGGGTGTTATCAATAGAAGATTTTCTCTGTGCCAGGATGCAACAGTTAGAATGGAGGGTGGAATGTCAAGAGAAGGCATACTCTAGTTTGATTAAGACAAGGAATCAATCAGTCAGATACTGGAACAAGAAGTTGGCTCATAGACTCAGGAATCCTTTGAAACCTGGTTGTTTGGTTTCTGTCTGTAATAGAAGCTTGGAGAGTCAGTGGGGAAAAATGTTTGCTGACAGATGGAATGGACCTTACAGAGTCATATCTCAAGTTTCTGGAGGTTCTTATGTTTTGGAAGAATTGGATGGTGCAGTCCTAAAATAGAGGGTGGCTGCGTATCAGGTGAAGAGGTTGTACCCTAGAGGCACAAGAAGTGAAGAAGACTGACTCCGCAATGAGGATAAACTACAGACCATTCTTTAATTATGGATTTATTTTGGGGTGATTCTGTGCATCTGTTTGTTGGAAACCTATTGTTAGAGGGTACCCATGGGCAGGGCCTCTATATTTTACCTTGGCAAGTGTAGGGGTGACTGATGGGCTGGCTGCTCTATCAACAGTTACCCCAGATTTTCTATTTCCAACCCCTTCTCTTAATTTGGTTGAACCCTAGTATTAGTTTTTATTCACAGGTTTAAGTCTTCTATGACTTTAAACTGGAAATTCTTTTGGTCTTCAAGTGCAAGACTCTTCCCACTTATTGGTTATGTTTTCTGTGTTGGATGTTGTGTTTCTGTTAGAAGGTTCCCAGGGGGGGCTTCTAGATTTTTTTTTGGAAAGTGTGGTGGTAACTGATGAGCTGGATGCTCTGTATAACAGTTACCCAATAATGTCTGTTTAAAGTATTTTTTTTTCCTAGTTGAATCCTAGTTCTGGTTTTGTTATTTAGGTTTAAGTCCACCATGACTTTAAACTGGCTTTGGACAGGTTCTTTGTTTTCTTTGAGTGGTGGCGGATCTCTGGTGGTCTCCCATTATTTTTACTTATTGGAGGGAGCCCACTCAGTGATCATTTCCTTGGATTGGACTTTTAACATTTCTTTTCTTCTGATTGCTGTGTTTATGGTTGTGTTAGCTAGTAGTTTTAGATTCTTTTTTTTCTTTTTTTTTCTTTTAAATTTTTTATGGGGGTTATTAGGATGGAAAGAGGGAAAATCATGAAAATTATGGTGCTACCTCATCAGGGTCACCTGGATGTGTGCAAGCATTGGTTGCGGAAGGCTTATCAATTGGCGGGGCAATGCTATTTTCTTTTTTATTTATTTCATTTATTTCTGCGTTTCATTTTTTATTATTTTCATTAATTTATAATTTTTTTTATCATTAATCATTTAAAAATATTTAATTGTGTATCCAGATAAAGGTGCACTTGGATGTGGGTAAGGTATCAGGGGATCAGCTCATCAATTGTCTGGGGGATACCATTTGTAATATTTATTCATTTCATATTATTTTGTTTATTTCATCTTAATTTCATTTTCAAATTTTTTAGTATGTTAGTAGTTTAGTAGTTAAAAATATAAATAAAAGTAAAAATAAAAAATAAAAAATAAATAAAATAACAATAACAATAAAAATAAAATAAAATATATTTTTTCTATATATCCGTTAGCTGTTATTATTTTTCTAGTAAGTAATTTTGTTTAAATTCTTTTATTTAATGACGGGATGAAGAAGCCTCTGGCGGCTGGTCCGGATGGTTTTGGAGTTTTTGCTTCTTGTTTGGATTAGAGGAAGAACTGTGTTCTTTGCGGTTCAGGCGTCTGGAGAAAGTATAGGGGTTATAATGGTCTGGAACTTGGTTGGAAGGTAAATTTTGGAAATAATAAGAAGTAGGAATGGAGTGCTAAAAATGTGCTTGATAATTTGTGACATCTTTCAGTGGTCATCAAGGAGTTGTTTTCTTATATTCTTCTCAAAATCATTCAATGGACCATGAATAGCAAAGGCTTTAAGCATGTTTGAACACATAATGCTAAGGTGTTGCTTCATATCAGCTTAATCAAGCGTCAAAGTAGTTTCTAGGGGTTGGCCAGCTCCAAATGCAGTTGCAGGCAGCGGAGTCCCAAGTAAAAGCAGAAGAATTGGTTCAGAAATTTTTCCTCTGTTGAAGAAATTGTAGTTTTATTTATTTTTGTACTTACAGATTGGGAGATCTTCAAATTTGTATGCAGCTGGAATATGGATGGCTGAAGAGTGTTGAATAGGTATTGTAGGAGGGTCCACCAGATTTAGGTATGGGTTTTTTGGGTAAATCTCTGAATGGTGTTGAAAAGAAGAAGAATAAGAAAGAGGTTCCTGGTCTCTGGTTGCAGCAGCAGGGCTGTTGTTGTTGTCACTGTTTATATTATTTCTTGGTGCAAGGTTACTAGATGCTGGTGGAGGAGTGCAAGTTAGTTTGAGGACAGGACCAGGAGATGATGATCTGGCGGCTGATTGGGATCTTCTGGATGCAGATTAAGAAGAAAAGGAGGTATCAGAAGAATAATTGGCAGCCAGAGGAGAGGTAAAGTTGTTTTCTCCTGGAGAAACAGGAGTTTTGTGTTCAGAAGCAGTGTTGTTTGTTCTGGTGTTAATAGAAGAAGAAATGGTGGAGGTAGGCATTGCTCTGGGAGCATTAGGAGGTTGTGGTGTTGAGCTATTTGTGTTAGATGGAAGAATTTGGTTGTCTTTTGGCTGAATTTGGATGTTTTGAGCCTGATTTTTGTTTTCTGATGAGGCAGGCCGGCCGACTGATGACAGGATAGCCGCCTGGACACGGTCTAGCAGCCTAGGAGCTGATTTTGGCGCTATTTTTGATGAAGTGGCAGAAAGAAAAGCAGATTCTTGGGATGATAAAGCTGGTCTTTTAGGCTTGGGTTTGGGATTAGAGTGCTTTGATCTTCTGGAAGGAGAAGAAGACAAGGAGGAAGAGGCAGGCCCATACTCTGGTGACCTGGTAGGTGATCTGGATATATATTTATGTGAAGGTGAAGGCAGAGGTATTAGGTAATTGGGATCTCTTTCACACCTTTTCTTTTTGGAGTTACAAGAATCACAGGCCCTGTTACAGAGTTTGGCCAGAGCAGTAGGAAGAGTGAAAGTGCAAGTGTCACGCGCCATGTGACACTCGAGGCGAAAGCAGCTCATTAAATCAATAATATCGAGTCCTAAATCTATACTTGAAGCGCAGAAAGCAATTCTCCATAGCAACTGCGATTCCCCTTTGTGTACTTACTATTTAACTGCGCTAGCCTAAACTCTAAATCTAAATTAGTCAATCTCCCAATAGGGTGCCTTAGTCCTTTTCAATAAGCGACGCACAGCGCTAGGTTCAATGAAATAGTACAGTAGTAGTTTTCATTAAAGTTTTGTTAATTAATTAAAAGGGGCAAATTGAGCATGGACGGATATTTAGTAGAGAGGGTCTAAGTGTATGTTAGTAATGGTCAATGGAATGGGAATGCTGCGATGGAAGGGAGGTCAATGCGAGGAGGAACAAAGGATATAAAAGGGGTTGGGTATTTGGCTCGATATTCCTTAGAATTAAATTATAATATCGTATTTACATTAATAGTGGTAAACCTTTAAAGTTAAAATCATTTTTATTGTATCTTTCTTTTACTTTCTCAATATTCATTTCTAAATCCTAAATCTTTGATTATTGAGTTTCCAACCCTTCGTGAGATCTTAAGAATTCCTATTACCTTTGAAACTAGTTTATAATTCTTCTTGAACAAACCTTGAACCTGTAGCTCTTACTTTGAGTGATCTTCGAACCATTTCCTCGAATCATTCCTCTGTGCTTCGAAGAAATTTTTAAAGCCCTCATCTCACTTTCAGGAACATCCTCGACCTTGTGCGTAGGTCGTCTGGTGACAGTATAATTTAATTCTCTGTAGTTCTCATTCTTTGCACTACTACGTCCTTTTAGGTGTTTTTAAAATTTTAAATGGCACCTGTTCAACGCACTCCTCCTACAGGCGCTACTTCTAGAGCTTGCGCTAGAGGCAGGCCAACAGCCACAAGGTCTGTTTCCCGCACTCACTCTTTGGAACCACTCGACCTTAGGGAACAGCAACATTCAGTTCAATCTTTAGAAGACATCCCACAAGATTTTGAGGATTCTAGTGATGAAGAAGAAGGAGAGGATACAATGCATGAGGCACCATCTGCCCCTTCCAATCACGCTTCTGGCCAATCCTCAGAACCTGGACCATCTAACTCTCTGGAAGATTTCATGAGACTTTTCATGAAAACCCTTTCAAATCCATCGTCTTCAGAGGGATCTAAGTTCAAAACTCCTTCTATGAAATCTCCTGACAAATTCGACGGAGATCACCCCGACAGATTGCGACCCTTCTTGCAAACCTGCAAGCTACTGTTCCATAATGACCCTCAAACCTTTAACAGCAACCGATCAAAGGTTGTTTACGCTTCTTCATTCCTAGCCGGGAAAGCAGCAAGATGGTTCGAACCTTATCTACTCATGCTTTCTTCGACAGAAACCCACTTACTTATCAATAATTGGGAAAAGTTTGAAGACCAACTTTTTACGTTGTTTGGGGACCCTAATGAAACGGACAACGCGGAAATTGAACTTGATTTTCTTTGCATGAGTGATAATGGTAAAGCCTCTGAATATATCTCGAACTTCAGAGCACTTCAAACTCGAGTAGGTTGGGATGATGCTGCCCTTAAGTATCATTTCAAGAAAGGACTTCCTTCGAGGATTCTAGATCAATTAAATCTTCACGGTCAGAAGATGACTACTTTAATGGATTTAATGAATAGAACCCTCGAACTTGACGGCGTTTATCAAGGACGACTTCAACATGGTCGATATGCCAACAAATCTCAAGGCCTAAATTTTAAATCGGGACCTTCTTCACACCCACGACCAAATCAATTCTCCTCGACTCAATCCAAACTGAATAAGGGAAAGGATAAACCTCGACCAAAAGGCTCGACCCCAGGCAATATCAGCAAAGTACTGGATCCTAAAGGGGAACTTAAAGAAGCTGAGAGGAAAAGACGAGCAAATAATGGGTTATGTATGTATTGTGGGGGTAAGCACAAGTTGGAGACTGTGTAAAGTTGAAGGAAAGAGAAGGTACTAGTTTGAAATCAAAAAACTAGTAGATAGTTTACTTGTGTGCAAAGCAAACTATCTTATCTCTCCCAGTGCACAGAACCTCCATGTCTTAAGGACTGGAGTTGCCTTAAACCGCTTGAGATTCATTCTTTTTAAGGAGGATATCCCCTTCAGTTGTCTTATAGACTCTGGAGCTTCAATTTCTTTTGTTAGTTTATCTTTTTCCAAAAAGCTTCAACTAACTTTTACAGATATTGATCGAACTCCAATCTATTTGGTCAAATCAGAGGAACCCAAATATTGGGTAAGTAAAAAGGTTTTATGGGTTTTCAAATTTCCAAAATTTCCCCCCTTCGAGTGGGAATTATCAGTCTTGGACGCCCCAAGGATGGACGATACCATTCTTGGCCATGACTTTTTAACACATTGGAACCCCGAAATTGATTGGACTAAGGGATTGATCACCCCAGGATCTAAGTATATTTCTGATTCTTCAATGCAGGTCAATAGGGAGTTAAACAACCCGCCTGACAACGTCCTGCTAGAGGACAAGTCTCTGCCAGATGACTTGCAAGCATCTGATCCTTCTCTAAATGAGCAATTGGCTAACCCTTCTAGCTTGATGACTTCACTCGAAGAGGATTTAAATTGCCTCGAAGTAATCGAATTCTGCTCTCTCAATACAGGTATCCCCTCAACAGATTCTCTCAAAGATGAAGAGGACAACCAAATCAACGTTGAAGCCATTAAATCAACTCTACCGGAAATCTACCACAATTTTCTCGATGTTTTCTCAATCCGTAAGGCCGATAAGTTACCACCTCATCTACCCTACGATGATCAAATAGAGTTAATAGGCCCAGTACCTCCGGCAGGTCCTGTCTATTCTTTATTGAGGGACGAATCTCAAGTTCTTCAAGACTACATTGCAGAGAATGTAGCCAAAGGTTTCATCAGAGCCAGTAAATCTCCAACCGGCTCCCCTGTCCTCTTTGTAAAAAAGAAGGACGGTAGTCTTAGGTTGTGTGTTGACTATAGAAAGCTCAACACAGTCACGAAGAAGAATGCATATTCTGTTCCTCCTATGTCATTACTTCTTACCCTTTTCAATGGTGCTAATTTCTTTTCTAAAATTGATCTTAGAGGCGCTTACAATCTGATTCGCATTGCAGAAGGTCATGAACCACTGACTTCAATGCGCACTAGATTTGGTAGTTTTGAATATTTACTTATGCCTTTTGGATTATGTAACGAACCTTCAACTTTTCAAACTTTTGTTAATGATATCTTTCAAGATGTTGCTGAAAAATTTGTAGTCTTCTATTTAGATGATATTTTAATATTCTCGAAAACACTAGATGAACATATTCATCATGTTCGACAGGTCCTAAATCGTCTTCGAGATCATGGTCTCTACGCCAAGCATAATAAATGCCAATTCCACCTCAAATCAATTGATTTTTTGGGTTTTACGTTGTCCACTGACGGTTTAGTCATGGATGACAAAAAAGTCCAGAAAATCCTGGAATGGCCTGAGCCAAAAAACATTAAATCGCTCCAAGGATTTTTGGGTTTTGCAAACTTCTATAGAAGATTTATTAAAGATTACTCTAAAACTATTTCCAATCTTACTTCTCTTCTTAGAAAAGACATTCCTTTTGTTTTTACTTCTACAGCACGAAAGGAATATGAAGCACTAAAAACGACATTCACCACAGCCCCAATTCTTCAACATTTTGATCCTTCTGCCTCGACAATAGTTGAGACAGATGCGAGCAATTATGCTATTGCAGGGGTCATCTCCCAATTAAATCCTGAAACAAATTTGTTTCATCCTGTTGCTTTTGAGTCACGCAAACTCATAGCCGCAGAATTAAATTATGAAATTCACGACAAAGAGCTTTTAGCTATTATCCATTGTCTTAAAAAATGGCGTTCTTTTCTTCTCAGCCTAGATAGTCCTTTTCAAATCTTAACAGATCATAGTTCTTTGAAATACTTCATGTCTTCTAAAGTATTAACCAGGCGTCAAGCCAGGTGGGCTGAATTTTTGTCTGAATTCTCTTTCTCTATTTCCTATCGCCCAGGAAAAAACTGCATTGTCCCAGATATCTTGTCACGTCGGGGGGACGCATTTGCTGACAATAACCCAGCAAATGTGCAATCAATCTTCAACGAATCAATGTTAACGACTCATCAACTTAATTCGATTACAATTCAATCTTTTCAAAATCCACAATCCAACATCCTGGAAGCTCAGTCGAAGGACGAATATTGTTTAGGGTTAAAAGACAAAATACTCTGGAAGCAAGGGGCCAAAAGATTTAGTATTGAATCAGGTCTATTAGTCTTCGAAGGTAGAGTAGTCATACCCGACAACAATGAGATAAAATTATGGATTTTCAACAGTCAACATGATTCTCCATTAGCTGGTCATTTTGGGGTTGATAAAACCTACCAGTTAATAGCGAGGGATCTCTTCTGGCCAGGTATGACCAGGGAAATCAAGGCCTATATAAAAGCTTGTTACGAATGTAATAGGAATAAGGCTCCCCGTCACCGGAAGCATGGGTTGCTTCAACCACTTCCTATTCCCTCTTAACCTTGGGAATCTTTATCGATGGATTTCATTTCTCAACTTCCTATTTCTAATGATTTTGATGCTATATTAGTAATAGTAGATAGATTTTCAAAAATGTCTATTTTCATTAAAACCACTACTACTGCTACAGCAGAAGATTTGTCAAAATTGTTTCTAGAATATGTATTTTCTAAACATGGCTTACCAAATGATATTATTTCAGATAGAGGCTCATTGTTTCTATCCACATTCTGGACCCAACTGTGTCGACTACTCAATATCACCAGGAATCTCTCCACGGCCTATCACCCTGAAACCAATGGTCAAACAGAAAGAGTTAACCAAATCCTCGAACAATATCTTCGAATGTATGTCAGTTACCAACAAGACGATTGGACCACATGGTTACCATTGGCCGAATTTGCTTATAATAACTTGACTCATTCTTTGACACGACAATCTCCCTTCGAAACCATTTATGGACGACATCCTTGATTAAACTCAATCCATGTAGGAACTAATCGTCCTTCAGAACATTATCTTCGAACTATATCACGACTCCAAGAAGAACTTAAAACAAATTTGGAATCAGAGATTCGAAGATACAAGGAACAGGCCGACAAACATCGACAATCTGCTCCTTCCTTTAAATCAGGCGACAAAGTATGGCTCGAAGCACAAAACATTCGAACAACACGACTATCAAAGAAACTGGCTGAAAAGCGCTTGGGACCATTTGAAATCGACTCTGAAGTCTCTAAAACTGCATTTCGACTCAAGTTACCTCCTAAATGGCAGGCGATTCACCCTGTTTTCCATGTATCTCTCCTGGAACTGGCTCGAGAAATATACCCGGGCAAGAACCAACCCCCTCCGGAACCGGTCGAAGTAGAAGATCATCTAGAGTGGGAAGTAAGTCGTATCCTTGATTCAAGAATACACAAGGGGAAACTTCAATACCTCGTGGAATGGGAAGGCTTCCTCAATGACTCAGACAAAACATCCTGGGAACCAGCCATCAATGTTTCTAGCGCCCCTGAACTCCTAAAATCTTTTCATTTGAAATATCCTTTAAAACCAAACCCTTAAAATTTCTTTATTTAAAATTTTCTTTTCTTTTTCTTTCTTTCTTTAAAATCTAAAACACCTCTTAAATTTCTTAGCCTTGTTTTCTTTTTTCTCTCTTCTTTTTTCTTTCTCCTCCTTCTATAAAATTTTCTCCAAAACCAACTAAAAGTAAAATCAAAATTAAAATTAAATAAAATAAAATGAAATAAAATAAAAATAAAATAAAATAATATAAATAGAATAACCATAAATAATAAAATAAAAATAAAATAAAATAAAATAAATAGAATAAACATAAATAATAAAATAAACTAAAAAAAAAACTCTTAAATCTCTCTAAATATTTTCTTTCTTTTCTTTTTCAATTCTCTAAATACATTCTTTTCTTAAATTTAAAATTCTCTTTAAAAATTTCTTTTCTAAAAATTTATTCTCTCTTTAAAAACTTTCTTTCCTTCGAATCATCAAATCTTGTACGACACAACCATTTCCTCGAACTCAACTTCAACCTCTAAATCTCCCTATAATAATTCTTTGAAACAAATAATTCTTCTTTTCAAATTCTCTTAAATTCTAAATTCTGTTTTTTTCTTTTCTTTCTTCTTCCTTTCTTTTCAAACTAAAATTTCTTAAAAAAAAAAAAAAAAAAAAAAAAAAAAAAAAAACATATATTTTTCTTTCATTAAATCCTCAATTTAACAAACTCATCTCAATCACAAAACCGTTTCTTTTTCTCTCTCTTTTCTTACATAAAATTTTCCTTTTAAAACATTAAAACTTCCTTCAAATAAACAACCTTTTTCTTTCTTTAAATTTGTTCTTTCAAATTCTAAAATTTTTTATTTTCAACTTCTTCTTTCTTTTTCTCTCTCTCCCAAATCTTATAAAATTAATAATATTCACCTACAATAAAAAAATAAAATAAAATAAAATAAAATAAAACTAAAATACAAATTTTTTTCTACTTCTTTACATCTCCTTTTCATTTCAAATCTTTTCTTTTAATTTTTCTCGAACCAATCTTTTCATTTTCTCCAAAACCACCCTTATCTTCTTCCTGCATTTCTCAAATACCTCCTCCTCTCCTACCGGAACCACCTCTCCAATCTCCAAGAGCTCCTCTGCCACGTCGAAGAAAGCAGCGTTGATAATTGTGTTGACCTCCCCACATAACTCTTCCACAAACCTTACTCGTCGACCTTGACAAGGTTTCTTCGACCACACCTGGTACAGGGTGTCTTCAGGTCCTTCAACTACTTCCGTGGCCAGAGGGTTTGCCTCAGTTGGTATAACCGGCGCAGGCTCACCAATCAGCTCTTCAAGGGTATTTGATGTCTAAACAAAACTCATCAGTAACTTCATCCTTAAAAATGACAATTAAAACTTACCTCGAAGATGGGGTCAGGCTCTAAAAATAACCTTGGCACCACTTCGAACTCTGCCTCTCTCTCCTCCTCGTCGTCTTCGATAACCACCCGTCGTTTCTTGGGTGCCCGCCCTGGAACAGGGACTTCATCTTCATCTTCCTCCACCAACTCGTCGACCTCTTCCTCGACACCTTGCTTCGAACTCGTGGCCTGGGTTACCCAGGTTGTGATCTCGTTATTTAATTCCTTATCATTTTCCCCCACCGATTGTTCATCTTCAATCGAGACATCCCAAATTTCTTCGACCACCTCTTTGGTTTTAGGAATTACCCAAAACTTGGTCTTGGTGAATCGTTTTTCGATCTCTGCGTTCTTTGTCAACGCATCGCACGCCACTCGTTGCCAATGGCAAAACTCGCGTTTCTGGCGAGGACCTCGAGTCGCCGTACTTTCGACACAGAAATACTCCATGATTTAACAAGCCGTGCAAGTTTTTGAAAATTTTCGCGTTATCATTCCCCCATCCGCTTTAGGGTGTGGAGGCGTAGGTGTGGGAGTAGGGCAGTTCATTATAAAAAAAGAGAAATTAATAAGTGAGGAAAAAATTATAGAAGAAGGGAAACTAGTGTGGGAAGATGGCTCAAGCTCAACGTAGTTCGCAATTCTTATACCCGGGCATCTGTCACGCGCCACGTGACACTCGAGGCGAAAGCAGCTCATTAAATCAATAATATTGAGTCCTAAATCTATACTTGAAGCGCAGAAAGCAATTCTCCATAGCAACTGCGATTCCCCTTTGTGTACTTACTATTTAACTGCACTAGCCTAAACTCTAAATCTAAATTAGTCAATCTCCCAATAGGGTGCCTTAGTCCTTTTCAATAAGCAACACACAGCGCTAGGTTCAATGAAATAGTACAGTAGTAGTTTTCATTAAAGTTTTTTTAATTAATTAAAAAAGGGTAAATTGAGCATGGACGGATATTTAGCAAAGAGGGTCTAAGTGTATGTTAGTAATGGTCAATGGAATGGGAGTGGTGCGATGGAAGGGAGGTCTATGCGAGGAGGAACAAAGGATATAAAAGGGGTTGGGTATTTGGTTCGATATTCCTTAAAATTAAATTATAAAATCGTATTTACATTAATAGTGGTAAACCTTTAAAGTTAAAATCATTGTTATTGTATCTTTCTTTTACTTTCTCAATATTCATTTCTAAATCCTAAATCTTTGATTATTGAGTTTCCGACCCTTCGTGAGATATTAAGAATTCCTATTACCTTTGAAACTAGTTTATAATTCTTCTCGAACAAACCTCGAACCTGTAGCTCTTACTTCAAGTGATCTTCAAACCATTTCCTCGAATCATTCCTCTGTGCTTCGAAGAAATTTCTAAAGCCCTCATCTCACTTTCAGGAACATCCTTGACCTTGTGCATAGGTCGTCCGGTGACAGCAAGGTCTGCACATGTGGATGCACTGTTTGCAAGCATAGTCTTTTGGAGCAGTGAAGCAGTTAAGGTTCAATGGGTTAAAATTAGGTGATACAGCCATGATCTGTGATGGAGAAATAGTGGGAAGAAAAGAGATAAATTAACAGATTTATCAGTGATGTGTAGATGGTGTAGAAATAGTTGAATTTCAGAAGGTTGGCAGCAGTGCATTGTGCACGAGCTGGCGCGGCCCTTGTTATGCATAAGTCCTTCAAGACTTTAAACTGAAAAGTGAAAAAAACCCGTTAATACTTTAAACTGAACTCTGGTAAGTCTGTCAAGACTTTAAACTGAACACTGGTACAGTCCCCCAAGACTATAAACTGAGGATGGTTTAGTGGTTGTGTCCTTCAGGACTGTAAACTGAAAAAGTTTTGGTGTGATTCTGGAAAAGGGAATCCAAAGGGGGAGTCACTGAATTTTGTTAAGGCAAGTGTGGGGGTAACTGATGAGCTGGCTTCTCTGTAGAACAGTTACCCCAGAATGTTAGTTTGTTTCTTTGGGTCTTAAATGTTTTGATCTCTGGTTTTGTCTTTTTGACTTAGGTTTTGAGTCCCCCAAGACTATCAACTGAGGGTTTTTGAGTCCCCCAAGACTATAAAATGAGGGCTGTTAGTCCCAGGATTAATCCCCCAAGACTGTAAACTGAGGAACTTTTTTATGATGATTGGCTACATTCAGGATTTCTGGAGAGGTTAAGAATTGTTTTATTTCTAAGTCAAGAGATTAATCAAGAGTAGGAGACAGAAGAGAATCAAGAGATGAGGCAAAATGTTCAGCATTGGCTTTGAATTGGTGTATGAGGCTCTTCCTTTTATCAAGATCCTGTGGGTTCTTAGCAGGAGTGGATTGGAAATAGTCTAATATGAGATGCTTCTGTTGAGAAGAATTTTGTTGAAATTTATCCTTAATGATAGGCAATTGGTTAGGCAGAGGTGTTTCAATGGTTCCGACATTGTCATCATCACTGTCAAGAGGAAAATGAACTGAAATTTGGTCAGATTAGAGTTCAGTATGAAGAAATTTTGTGTTTACCATCAGATGGACCAGGGTTGGTAGAAGTGTTGGTAGTAGTAGTGTGAACACTCTTTTTTGGAGGGTTTAATTTGTGGACCAATCTAGGAATCTGGATAGAAGACCTGGATCTTTTGGCGCTGATAGAAGGTGGATCAGGTTGTGGAGAAGGTGAAGAAGTTTCAGAAGACAATGAACCAGGTCTGAAGCAAGTCTTTTTTCTAGAGTGGCAGGCATCACAGAAGGTTCTGTAGGGATGAGATGGTGGTGAGATGGAACAGATGAGGTTATTGTAAATGCAGTATTGGCAGGGGCCCATGTCGGAAGCAGATTTGGAAAGAAAGCTAAACATGGTGGTTGTTGTATAGGAGAATGTGGAAATTCTCTATTGGAGGGAGGATGTGGTCTCCCAACATTGGCGGAGCCCTTTGTTAGTTTATTTGGTGGTATGGCGGTGTTTAAATAATTAGGTATTTTTCTGGAATTACGCAGCAAATATTGGGAGTAAAGGGATCTGGAGGCTACCATTAGATAGCCCTGGTTTTTCTCTATATTTTATGTCTTGGGGACATTTTTCATAGCATAAGTGTTTGGCGGATAAATTCTCACTTTTCATCTTAAAAATATTGCTGTTGAATTTTGTTTTTTGTGTTTTATGGGCTAACCTTAAGTCTTAGGGTTAAGTGCTTAGTACCATTGTAAAGAGCCAAATTTTCTCTATATTTCATTTCACAATGTTGTTGTAGTGTAATTAGGTGTTTTAAGGGTTTCAGTAGTTGTAGGTGAATTTTCTAAGTAGTTTGGGTGTTTTTGGTGGTTTTCTGGCTTCAGGGTGATCAGGCTGCTTCAGGCAGGCTTCCCAGCGCCAGGCAAACCACCTGCCTCAATGCTAGAATGCTGGAAGCGCTTCTAGGAGTTTTTATGCAATTTGATGGTCAGGAACACGAGATTTTCAGGTGTGCATGTACTCTTGATTAGTAGTCTGTGTGTATATAGAGATAAAGACAGTTTTGGGGCAACCTTAATTATCATTCAACCATCTGGTGGTGATATCCTTGTTCCTCACTCAGTTTTCACTGTTTTTGGTCACAATTTGGCTGTGTTTGTTTCAAGTAAGTTCTTCATTTAACTCTACTTAGCAAGTGTTTTCTCTGTTATAGTCTTGCAAGCTATATCAAGTATTATTGCTGTCTCTGGTGTGGATTTGCAACCTACATCAAGTATCATTGCTTTCTCTGGTGTGGACATTTGTGTAAATTTCAGTACTTTGGTGTGGTAGTCTGTCTGGTGACTCCTTTCTTGACTGATCAAGTAGTCAAGTGTTTTTGAAAAAGGGTATTGTGGTAACAGGAACCAATTTACTGTAACAGGTAAATCTCACGCTATTTTTCTAAAGAAACAGGGGTTTTAATCTGGTTTTACTCCAACTCCCCTGTTCAAGGCCTATAGCTAGCACTATAGGATTGTCTACAACATAAAATGCATGATGCATAATACATATGACCTACCTATCAAACATTAATGCTATGTGATTACATATAATTGATGAATTTTGATCATTTTTATGTGAATCATGAATATTCACTATGGTTTTAATACTATTTCAATGCAAAATGCATAAAGTTTCTAAATGCATCATACACATTTAATTTAAATTCATAATATTTCCCCATTTTGGAAGTCATCATATATATTCATATGAATTAAAAGAAGCAATATTGAATTTGATAGTAAAATTCATAATGCATAATGCATAATACATTTTGAATATGAATATTAAGTGCATACATATGCCTAATCAAGTTTAAAATTTGGGTTTATGTGCATAATTTACAGGTGATGAATGATAAATATGATGTGTATATAAAAATGTTGGTTCTTATTGGTACCCACCCAAATAGTCAACTTGGTCAAGACACCATGACCAAGAAACAAAACACACAAGGACAGGCGTTCAAGCCACACAAAGGAAGATATTTCATAGAAAAACGCTGGCTTGTCTCCTAAAGAGATTGAACAAGAAGGCCAGTGGTTTACAAAACCACCTGTCACATTAACACTCCTGCAACAAAGGAGTAGAAAATAAAAATTAAGTAAAAAAAATTAAAACATATAAATATAAAAAGAAAAACATTAATGTGGTTCCCACTGCACTATAAAACAGGGGGGGCTTGTATGCAAATCTGAAGTGTCTACTGAATCAGAAAAATTCAGTAGATTCTAGGAGTTGCATGCAAGTTCCCTCTGTTTTTTAATACAGTTTTTGAAATTAAATTTTACAAACATAAAAAAAGGAAAAAAAATTCATCACAAAAACCACATTGTAAAAAAGACTATTTGTACTAGGATTATGCTTCTATTCTATTGACTTGTGTTCAAATGAAAATGTGTTATTTAAAAAATATGATGAACTCTTAATCTTCCCAACAATCAAATAAGGATCTATTTTGAATATATAAATTTTCAACAAAAACAACAAAATCCTTATGATGTATTTGATTCTCAATGAAATATTTTAGTTTGATGATATACTTCCAAATTTCAATTATTCCATGTTCTCCTTGATGGAAATTTTTATATCACATATTAGAGATTCCCAAATCATTCTTTTTCAATTTTGTCAACTGACATACTCTTCTTTCATAGGTATTGTTTGATAATTTCTTTGATTTATAATGATTATAATCTCCATTTTCTTATTTACTGTAATTTTATATTGAATATTTTCACCATCTGGACTTTCAAAATCTGGAAAAGTCTTTTTTGTGATGTTTGGGCCTGTTTGATGATGTCTAATGAGGCATCTTTATATTGATTATTTGTTTTTTTGTTTCCTGGACTGAATATCAAACTACTGGGTTTGTACCTACCACCATTAGATACTCCTGGCTTTTCTCTACATTTCATGTCTTGATGAAAATTTCAGTATTCTTAGTTTTAAGGGCTCTTTTGGTCATTTTTCATGCTTCACTATAACCGTTTTTTTTTTTGGTTTTTTGTATTTTGTGGGCTAGGATTAAGCATTAGTGTCATCTACTTAGTGCCATTTTGATAATCCTCATTTGGATCTATATTTTATGTTGTGATGGTTTTTTAGCTTATTTAAATGACAACTTGATAATTGAATATTAATTTTTACCCTAAAATGCATGATGCATAATACATATGAGCTACCTATCAAACATTAAAGCTATGTGAATACATATGATTGATGAAGTTTGATCATTTTTATGTGCATCATGAATATTCACTATGGTTTAAATACTATTTCAATGCAAAATGCATAAAGTAGCTAAATGCATCATACACATTTAATTTAAATCCATAATATTTCCTCATTTTGGAAGTCATCATATATATTCATATGAATTAAAAGAAGCAATATTGAATTTGATAGTAAAATTCATAATGCATAATGCATAATACATTTTGAATATGAATATGAAGTGCATACATATGCCTAATCAAGTTTGAAATTTGGGTTTATGTGCATAATTTACAGGTGATGAATGATAAATATGATGTGTATATAAAAATGTTGGTTCTTATTGGTACCCACCCAAATAGTCAACTTGGTCAAGACACCATGACCAAGAAACAAAACACACAAGGACAGGCGTTCAAGCCACACAAAGGAAGATATTTCATAGAAAAACGCTGGCTTGTCTCCTAAAGAGATTGAACAAGAAGGCCAGTGGTTTACAAAACCACCTGTCACATTAACACTCCTGCAACAAAGGAGTAGAAAATAAAAATTAAGTAAAAAAAATTAAAACATATAAATATAAAAAGAAAAACATTAATGTGGTTCCCACTGCACTATAAAACAGGGGGGGCTTGTATGCAAATCTGAAGTGTCTACTGAATCAGAAAAATTCAGTAGATTCTAGGAGTTGCATGCAAGTTCCCTCTGTTTTTTAATACAGTTTTTGAAATTAAATTTTACAAACATAAAAAAAGGAAAAAAAATTCATCACAAAAACCACATTGTAAAAAAGACTATTTGTACTAGGATTATGCTTCTATTCTATTGACTTGTGTTCAAATGAAAATGTGTTATTTAAAAAATATGATGAACTCTTAATCTTCCCAACAATCAAATAAGGATCTATTTTGAATATATAAATTTTCAACAAAAACAACAAAATCCTTATGATGTATTTGATTCTCAATGAAATATTTTAGTTTGATGATATACTTCCAAATTTCAATTATTCCATGTTCTCCTTGATGGAAATTTTTATATCATATATTAGAGATTCCCAAATCATTCTTTTTCAATTTTGTCAACTGACATACTCTTCTTTCATAGGTATTGTTTGATAATTTCTTTGATTTATAATGATTATAATCTCCATTTGCTTATTTACTGTAATTTTATATTGAATATTTTCACCATCTGGACTTTCAAAATCTGGAAAAGTCTTTTTTGTGATGTTTGGGCCTGTTTGATGATGTCTAATGAGGCATCTTTATATTGATTATTTGTTTTTTTGTTTCCTGGACTGAATATCAAACTACTGGGTTTGTACCTACCACCATTAGATACTCCTGGCTTTTCTCTACATTTCATGTCTTGATGAAAATTTCAGTATTCTAAGTTTTAAGGGCTCTTTTGGTCATTTTTCATGCTTCACTATAACCGTTTTTTTTTTTTGGTTTTTTGTATTTTGTGGGCTAGGATTAAGCATTAGTGTCATCTACTTAGTGCCATTTTGATAATCCTCATTTGGATCTATATTTTATGTTTTGATGGTTTTTTAGCTTATTTAAATGACAACTTGATAATTGAATATTAATTTTTACCCTAAAATGCATGATGCATAATACATATGAACTACCTATCAAACATTAAAGCTATGTGAATACATATGATTGATGAAGTTTGATCATTTTTATGTGCATCATGAATATTCACTATGGTTTAAATACTATTTCAATGCAAAATGCATAAAGTAGCTAAATGCATCATACACATTTAATTTAAATCCATAATATTTCCTCATTTTGGAAGTCATCATATATATTCATATGAATTAAAAGAAGCAATATTGAATTTTATAGTAAAATTCATAATGCATAATGCATAATACATTTTGAATATGAATATGAAGTGCATACATATGCCTAATCAAGTTTGAAATTTGGGTTTATGTGCATAATTTACAGGTGATGAATGATAAATATGATGTGTATATAAAAATGTTGGTTCTTATTGGTACCCACCCAAATAGTCAACTTGGTCAAGACACCATGACCAAGAAACAAAACACACAAGGACAGGCGTTCAAGCCACACAAAGGAAGATATTTCATAGAAAAACGCTGGCTTGTCTCCTAAAGAGATTGAACAAGAAGGCCAGTGGTTTACAAAACCACCTGTCACATTAACACTCCTGCAACAAAGGAGTAGAAAATAAAAATTAAGTAAAAAAAATTAATACATATAAATATAAAAAAGAAAAACATTAATGTGGTTCCCACTGCACTATAAAACAGGGGGGCCTTGTATGCAAATCTGAAGTGTCTACTAAATCAGAAAAATTCAATAGATTCTAGGAGTTGCATGCAAGTTCCCTCTGTTTTTTAATACAGTTTTTGAAATTAAATTTTACAAACATAAAAAAAGGAAAAAAAATTCATCACAAAAACCACATTGTAAAAAAGACTATTTGTACTAGGATTATGCTTCTATTCTATTGACTTGTGTTCAAATGAAAATGTGTTATTTAAAAAATATGATGACCTCTTAATCTTCCCAACAATCAACTAAGGATCTATTTTGAATATATAAATTTTCAACAAAAAAAACAAGATCCTTATGATGTATTTGATTCTCAATGAAATATTTTAGTTTAATGATATACTTCCAAATTTCAATTATTCCATGTTCTCCTTGATGGAAATTTTTATATCATATATTAGAGATTCCCAAATCATTCTTTTTCAATTTTGTCAACTGACATACTCTTCTTTCATAGGTATTTTTTGATAATTTCTTTGATTTATAATGATTATAATCTCCATTTGCTTATTTACTGTAATTTTATATTGAATATTTTCACCATCTGGACTTTCAAAATCTGGAAAAGTCTTTTTTGTGACGTTTGGGCCTGTTTGATGATGTCTAATGAGGCATCTTTATATTGATTATTTGTTTTCTTGTTTCCTGGACTGAATATCAAACTACTGGGTTTGTACCTACCACCATTAGATACTCCTGGCTTTTCTCTACATTTCATGTCTTGATGAAAATTTCAGTATTCTAAGTTTTAAGGGCTCTTTTGGTCATTTTTCATGCTTCACTATAACCGTTTTTTTTTTTTTGGTTTTTTGTATTTTGTGGGCTAGGATTAAGCATTAGTGTCATCTACTTAGTGCCATTTTGATAATCCTCATTTGGATCTATATTTTATGTTTTGATGGTTTTTTAGCTTATTTAAATGACAACTTGATAATTGAATATTAATTTTTACCCTAAAATGCATGATGCATAATACATATGAACTACCTATCAAACATTAAAGCTATGTGAATACATATGATTGATGAAGTTTGATCATTTTTATGTGCATCATGAATATTCACTATGGTTTAAATACTATTTCAATGCAAAATGCATAAAGTAGCTAAATGCATCATACACATTTAATTTAAATCCATAATATTTCCTCATTTTGGAAGTCATCATATATATTCATATGAATTAAAAGAAGCAATATTGAATTTTATAGTAAAATTCATAATGCATAATTCATAATACATTTTGAATATGAATATTAAGTGCATACATATGTCTAATCAGATTTGAAATTTTGTTTTATGTGCATAATTTACAGGTGATGAATGATAAATATGATGTGTATATAAAAATGTTGGTTCTTATTGGTACCCACCCAAATAGTCAACTTGGTCAAGACACCATGGCCAAGAAACAAAACACACAAGGACAGGCGTTCAAGCCACACAAAGGAAGATATTTCATAGAAAAACGCTGGCTTGTCTCCTAAAGAGATTGAACAAGAAGGCCAGTGGTTTACAAAACCACCTGTCACATTAACACTCCTGCAACAAAGGAGTAGAAAATAAAAATTAAGTAAAAAAAATTAATACATATAAATATAAAAAAGAAAAACATTAATGTGGTTCCCACTGCACTATAAAACAGGGGGGGCTTGTATGCAAATCTGAAGTGTCTACTGAATCAGAAAAATTCAATAGATTCTAGGAGTTGCATGCAAGTTCCCTCTGTTTTTTAATACAGTTTTTGAAATTAAATTTTACAAACATAAAAAAAGGAAAAAAAATTCATCACAAAAACCACATTGTAAAAAAGACTATTTGTACTAGGATTATGCTTCTATTCTATTGACTTGTGTTCAAATGAAAATGTGTTATTTAAAAAATATGATGACCTCTTAATCTTCCCAACAATCAACTAAGGATCTATTTTGAATATATAAATTTTCAACAAAAAAAACAAGATCCTTATGATGTATTTGATTCTCAATGAAATATTTTAGTTTGATGATATACTTCCAAATTTCAATTATTCCATGTTCTCCTTGATGGAAATTTTTATATCATATATTAGAGATTCCCAAATCATTCTTTTTCAATTTTGTCAACTGACATACTCTTCTTTCATAGGTATTTTTTGATAATTTCTTTGATTTATAATGATTATAATCTCCATTTGCTTATTTACTGTAATTTTATATTGAATATTTTCACCATCTGGACTTTCAAAATCTGGAAAAGTCTTTTTTGTGACGTTTGGGCCTGTTTGATGATGTCTAATGAGGCATCTTTATATTGATTATTTGTTTTCTTGTTTCCTGGACTGAATATCAAACTACTGGGTTTGTACCTACCACCATTAGATACTCCTGGCTTTTCTCTACATTTCATGTCTTGATGAAAATTTCAGTATTCTAAGTTTTAAGGGCTCTTTTGGTCATTTTTCATGCTTCACTATAACCGTTTTTTTTTTTGGTTTTTTGTATTTTGTGGGCTAGGATTTAGCATTAGTGTCATCTACTTAGTGCCATTTTGATAATCGTCATTTGGATCTATATTTTATGTTGTGATGGTTTTTTAGCTTATTTAAATGACAACTTGATAATTGAATATTAATTTTTACCCTAAAATGCATGATGCATAATACATATGAACTACCTATCAAACATTAAAGCTATGTGAATACATATGATTGATGAAGTTTGATCATTTTTATGTGCATCATGAATATTCACTATGGTTTAAATACTATTTCAATGCAAAATGCATAAAGTAGCTAAATGCATCATACACATTTAATTTAAATCCATAATATTTCCTCATTTTGGAAGTCATCATATATATTCATATGAATTAAAAGAAGCAATATTGAATTTGATAGTAAAATTCATAATGCATAATGCATAATACATTTTGAATATGAATATGAAGTGCATACATATGCCTAATCAAGTTTGAAATTTGGGTTTATGTGCATAATTTACAGGTGATGAATGATAAATATGATGTGTATATAAAAATGTTGGTTCTTATTGGTACCCACCCAAATAGTCAACTTGGTCAAGACACCATGACCAAGAAACAAAACACACAAGGACAGGCGTTCAAGCCACACAAAGGAAGATATTTCATAGAAAAACGCTGGCTTGTCTCCTAAAGAGATTGAACAAGAAGGCCAGTGGTTTACAAAACCACCTGTCACATTAACACTCCTGCAACAAAGGAGTAGAAAATAAAAATTAAGTAAAAAAAATTAAAACATATAAATATAAAAAGAAAAACATTAATGTGGTTCCCACTGCACTATAAAACAGGGGGGGCTTGTATGCAAATCTGAAGTGTCTACTGAATCAGAAAAATTCAGTAGATTCTAGGAGTTGCATGCAAGTTCCCTCTGTTTTTTAATACAGTTTTTGAAATTAAATTTTACAAACATAATAAAAGGAAAACAAATTCATCACAAAAACCACATTGTAAAAAAGACTATTTGTACTAGGATTATGCTTCTATTCTATTGACTTGTGTTCAAATGAAAATGTGTTATTTAAAAAATATGATGAACTCTTAATCTTCCCAACAATCAAATAAGGATCTATTTTGAATATATAAATTTTCAACAAAAACAACAAAATCCTTATGATGTATTTGATTCTCAATGAAATATTTTAGTTTGATGATATACTTCCAAATTTCAATTATTCCATGTTCTCCTTGATGGAAATTTTTATATCACATATTAGAGATTCCCAAATCATTCTTTTTCAATTTTGTCAACTGACATACTCTTCTTTCATAGGTATTGTTTGATAATTTCTTTGATTTATAATGATTATAATCTCCATTTTCTTATTTACTGTAATTTTATATTGAATATTTTCACCATCTGGACTTTCAAAATCTGGAAAAGTCTTTTTTGTGATGTTTGGGCCTGTTTGATGATGTCTAATGAGGCATCTTTATATTGATTATTTGTTTTTTTGTTTCCTGGACTGAATATCAAACTACTGGGTTTGTACCTACCACCATTAGATACTCCTGGCTTTTCTCTACATTTCATGTCTTGATGAAAATTTCAGTATTCTTAGTTTTAAGGGCTCTTTTGGTCATTTTTCATGCTTCACTATAACCGTTTTTTTTTTGGTTTTTTGTATTTTGTGGGCTAGGATTAAGCATTAGTGTCATCTACTTAGTGCCATTTTGATAATCCTCATTTGGATCTATATTTTATGTTGTGATGGTTTTTTAGCTTATTTAAATGACAACTTGATAATTGAATATTAATTTTTACCCTAAAATGCATGATGCATAATACATATGAGCTACCTATCAAACATTAAAGCTATGTGAATACATATGATTGATGAAGTTTGATCATTTTTATGTGCATCATGAATATTCACTATGGTTTAAATACTATTTCAATGCAAAATGCATAAAGTAGCTAAATGCATCATACACATTTAATTTAAATCCATAATATTTCCTCATTTTGGAAGTCATCATATATATTCATATGAATTAAAAGAAGCAATATTGAATTTGATAGTAAAATTCATAATGCATAATGCATAATACATTTTGAATATGAATATGAAGTGCATACATATGCCTAATCAAGTTTGAAATTTGGGTTTATGTGCATAATTTACAGGTGATGAATGATAAATATGATGTGTATATAAAAATGTTGGTTCTTATTGGTACCCACCCAAATAGTCAACTTGGTCAAGACACCATGACCAAGAAACAAAACACACAAGGACAGGCGTTCAAGCCACACAAAGGAAGATATTTCATAGAAAAACGCTGGCTTGTCTCCTAAAGAGATTGAACAAGAAGGCCAGTGGTTTACAAAACCACCTGTCACATTAACACTCCTGCAACAAAGGAGTAGAAAATAAAAATTAAGTAAAAAAAATTAAAACATATAAATATAAAAAGAAAAACATTAATGTGGTTCCCACTGCACTATAAAACAGGGGGGGCTTGTATGCAAATCTGAAGTGTCTACTGAATCAGAAAAATTCAGTAGATTCTAGGAGTTGCATGCAAGTTCCCTCTGTTTTTTAATACAGTTTTTGAAATTAAATTTTACAAACATAAAAAAAGGAAAAAAAATTCATCACAAAAACCACATTGTAAAAAAGACTATTTGTACTAGGATTATGCTTCTATTCTATTGACTTGTGTTCAAATGAAAATGTGTTATTTAAAAAATATGATGAACTCTTAATCTTCCCAACAATCAAATAAGGATCTATTTTGAATATATAAATTTTCAACAAAAACAACAAAATCCTTATGATGTATTTGATTCTCAATGAAATATTTTAGTTTGATGATATACTTCCAAATTTCAATTATTCCATGTTCTCCTTGATGGAAATTTTTATATCATATATTAGAGATTCCCAAATCATTCTTTTTCAATTTTGTCAACTGACATACTCTTCTTTCATAGGTATTGTTTGATAATTTCTTTGATTTATAATGATTATAATCTCCATTTTCTTATTTACTGTAATTTTATATTGAATATTTTCACCATCTGGACTTTCAAAATCTGGAAAAGTCTTTTTTGTGATGTTTGGGCCTGTTTGATGATGTCTAATGAGGCATCTTTATATTGATTATTTGTTTTTTTGTTTCCTGGACTGAATATCAAACTACTGGGTTTGTACCTACCACCATTAGATACTCCTGGCTTTTCTCTACATTTCATGTCTTGATGAAAATTTCAGTATTCTTAGTTTTAAGGGCTCTTTTGGTCATTTTTCATGCTTCACTATAACCATTTTTTTTTTTTGGTTTTTTGTATTTTGTGGGCTAGGATTAAGCATTAGTGTCATCTACTTAGTGCCATTTTGATAATCCTCATTTGGATCTATATTTTATGTTGTGATGGTTTTTTAGCTTATTTAAATGACAACTTGATAATTGAATATTAATTTTTACCCTAAAATGCATGATGCATAATACATATGAACTACCTATCAAACATTAAAGCTATGTGAATACATATGATTGATGAAGTTTGATCATTTTTATGTGCATCATGAATATTCACTATGGTTTAAATACTATTTCAATGCAAAATGCATAAAGTAGCTAAATGCATCATACACATTTAATTTAAATCCATAATATTTCCTCATTTTGGAAGTCATCATATATATTCATATGAATTAAAAGAAGCAATATTGAATTTGATAGTAAAATTCATAATGCATAATGCATAATACATTTTGAATATGAATATGAAGTGCATACATATGCCTAATCAAGTTTGAAATTTGGGTTTATGTGCATAATTTACAGGTGATGAATGATAAATATGATGTGTATATAAAAATGTTGGTTCTTATTGGTACCCACCCAAATAGTCAACTTGGTCAAGACACCATGACCAAGAAACAAAACACACAAGGACAGGCGTTCAAGCCACACAAAGGAAGATATTTCATAGAAAAACGCTGGCTTGTCTCCTAAAGAGATTGAACAAGAAGGCCAGTGGTTTACAAAACCACCTGTCACATTAACACTCCTGCAACAAAGGAGTAGAAAATAAAAATTAAGTAAAAAAAATTAATACATATAAATATAAAAAAGAAAAACATTAATGTGGTTCCCACTGCACTATAAAACAGGGGGGGCTTGTATGCAAATCTGAAGTGTCTACTGAATCAGAAAAATTCAGTAGATTCTAGGAGTTGCATGCAAGTTCCCTCTGTTTTTTAATACAGTTTTTGAAATTAAATTTTACAAACATAAAAAAAGGAAAAAAAAATTCATCACAAAAACCACATTGTAAAAAAGACTATTTGTACTAGGATTATGCTTCTATTCTATTGACTTGTGTTCAAATGAAAATGTGTTATTTAAAAAATATGATGAACTCTTAATCTTCCCAACAATCAAATAAGGATCTATTTTGAATATATAAATTTTCAACAAAAACAACAAAATCCTTATGATGTATTTGATTCTCAATGAAATATTTTAGTTTGATGATATACTTCCAAATTTCAATTATTCCATGTTCTCCTTGATGGAAATTTTTATATCATATATTAGAGATTCCCAAATCATTCTTTTTCAATTTTGTCAACTGACATACTCTTCTTTCATAGGTATTTTTTGATAATTTCTTTGATTTATAATGATTATAATCTCCATTTGCTTATTTACTGTAATTTTATATTGAATATTTTCACCATCTGGACTTTAAAAATCTGGAAAAGTCTTTTTTGTGATGTTTGGGCCTGTTTGATGATGTCTAATGAGGCATCTTTATATTGATTATTTGTTTTCTTGTTTCCTGGACTGAATATCAAACTACTGGGTTTGTACCTACCACCATTAGATACTCCTGGCTTTTCTCTACATTTCATGTCTTGATGAAAATTTCAGTATTCTAAGTTTTAAGGGCTCTTTTGGTCATTTTTCATGCTTCACTATAACCGTTTTTTTTTTTGGTTTTTTGTATTTTGTGGGCTAGGATTAAGCATTAGTGTCATCTACTTAGTGCCATTTTGATAATCCTCAATTGGATCTATATTTTATGTTGTGATGGTTTTTTAGCTTATTTAAATGACAACTTGATAATTGAATATTAATTTTTACCCTAAAATGCATGATGCATAATACATATGAACTACCTATCAAACATTAAAGCTATGTGAATACATATGATTGATGAAGTTTGATCATTTTTATGTGCATCATGAATATTCACTATGGTTTAAATACTATTTCAATGCAAAATGCATAAAGTAGCTAAATGCATCATACACATTTAATTTAAATCCATAATATTTCCTCATTTTGGAAGTCATCATATATATTCATATGAATTAAAAGAAGCAATATTGAATTTGATAGTAAAATTCATAATGCATAATGCATAATACATTTTGAATATGAATATGAAGTGCATACATATGCCTAATCAAGTTTGAAATTTGGGTTTATGTGCATAATTTACAGGTGATGAATGATAAATATGATGTGTATATAAAAATGTTGGTTCTTATTGGTACCCACCCAAATAGTCAACTTGGTCAAGACACCATGACCAAGAAACAAAACACACAAGGACAGGTGTTCAAGCCACACAAAGGAAGATATTTCATAGAAAAACGCTGGCTTGTCTCCTAAAGAGATTGAACAAGAAGGCCAGTGGTTTACAAAACCACCTGTCACATTAACACTCCTGCAACAAAGGAGTAGAAAATAAAAATTAAGTAAAAAAAATTAATACATATAAATATAAAAAAGAAAAACATTAATGTGGTTCCCACTGCACTATAAAACAGGGGGGGCTTGTATGCAAATCTGAAGTGTCTACTGAATCAGAAAAATTCAGTAGATTCTAGGAGTTGCATGCAAGTTCCCTCTGTTTTTTAATACAGTTTTTGAAATTAAATTTTACAAACATAAAAAAAGGAAAAAAAATTCATCACAAAAACCACATTGTAAAAAAGACTATTTGTACTAGGATTATGCTTCTATTCTATTGACTTGTGTTCAAATGAAAATGTGTTATTTAAAAAATATGATGACCTCTTAATCTTCCCAACAATCAACTAAGGATCTATTTTGAATATATAAATTTTCAACAAAAAAAACAAGATCCTTATGATGTATTTGATTCTCAATGAAATATTTTAGTTTGATGATATACTTCCAAATTTCAATTATTCCATGTTCTCCTTGATGGAAATTTTTATATCATATATTAGAGATTCCCAAATCATTCTTTTTCAATTTTGTCAACTGACATACTCTTCTTTCATAGGTATTTTTTGATAATTTCTTTGATTTATAATGATTATAATCTCCATTTGCTTATTTACTGTAATTTTATATTGAATATTTTCACCATCTGGACTTTCAAAATCTGGAAAAGTCTTTTTTGTGACGTTTGGGCCTGTTTGATGATGTCTAATGAGGCATCTTTATATTGATTATTTGTTTTTTTGTTTCCTGGACTGAATATCAAACTACTGGGTTTGTACCTACCACCATTAGATACTCCTGGCTTTTCTCTACATTTCATGTCTTGATGAAAATTTCAGTATTCTAAGTTTTAAGGGCTCTTTTGGTCATTTTTCATGCTTCACTATAACCGTTTTTTTTTTTTTGGTTTTTTGTATTTTGTGGGCTAGGATTAAGCATTAGTGTCATCTACTTAGTGCCATTTTGATAATCCTCATTTGGATCTATATTTTATGTTGTGATGGTTTTTTAGCTTATTTAAATGACAACTTGATAATTGAATATTAATTTTTACCCTAAAATGCATGATGCATAATACATATGAACTACCTATCAAACATTAAAGCTATGTGAATACATATGATTGATGAAGTTTGATCATTTTTATGTGCATCATGAATATTCACTATGGTTTAAATACTATTTCAATGCAAAATGCATAAAGTAGCTAAATGCATCATACACATTTAATTTAAATCCATAATATTTCCTCATTTTGGAAGTCATCATATATATTCATATGAATTAAAAGAAGCAATATTGAATTTGATAGTAAAATTCATAATGCATAATGCATAATACATTTTGAATATGAATATTAAGTGCATACATATGCCTAATCAAGTTTGAAATTTGGGTTTATGTGCATAATTTACAGGTGATGAATGATAAATATGATGTGTATATAAAAATGTTGGTTCTTATTGGTACCCACCCAAATAGTCAACTTGGTCAAGACACCATGACCAAGAAACAAAACACACAAGGACAGGCGTTCAAGCCACACAAAGGAAGATATTTCATAGAAAAACGCTGGCTTGTCTCCTAAAGAGATTGAACAAGAAGGCCAGTGGTTTACAAAACCACCTGTCACATTAACACTCCTGCAACAAAGGAGTAGAAAAAAAAAATTAAGTAAAAAAAATTAATACATATAAATATAAAAAAGAAAAACATTAATGTGGTTCCCACTGCACTATAAAACAGGGGGGGCTTGTATGCAAATCTGAAGTGTCTACTGAATCAGAAAAATTCAGTAGATTCTAGGAGTTCCATGCAAGTTCCCTCTTTTTTTTAATACAGTTTTTGAAATTAAATTTTACAAACATAAAAAAAGGAAAAAAAATTCATCACAAAAACCACATTGTAAAAAAGACTATTTGTACTAGGATTATGCTTCTATTCTATTGACTTGTGTTCAAATGAAAATGTGTTATTTAAAAAATATGATGAACTCTTAATCTTCCCAACAATCAAATAAGGATCTATTTTGAATATATAAATTTTCAACAAAAACAACAAAATCCTTATGATGTATTTGATTCTCAATGAAATATTTTAGTTTGATGATATACTTCCAAATTTCAATTATTCCATGTTCTCCTTGATGGAAATTTTTATATCATATATTAGAGATTCCCAAATCATTCTTTTTCAATTTTGTCAACTGACATACTCTTCTTTCATAGGTATTGTTTGATAATTTCTTTGATTTATAATGATTATAATCTCCATTTGCTTATTTACTGTAATTTTATATTGAATATTTTCACCATCTGGACTTTCAAAATCTGGAAAAGTCTTTTTTGTGATGTTTGGGCCTGTTTGATGATGTCTAATGAGGCATCTTTATATTGATTATTTGTTTTTTTGTTTCCTGGACTGAATATCAAACTACTGGGTTTGTACCTACCACCATTAGATACTCCTGGCTTTTCTCTACATTTCATGTCTTGATGAAAATTTCAGTATTCTAAGTTTTAAGGGCTCTTTTGGTCATTTTTCATGCTTCACTATAACCGTTTTTTTTTTTTGGTTTTTTGTATTTTGTGGGCTAGGATTAAGCATTAGTGTCATCTACTTAGTGCCATTTTGATAATCCTCATTTGGATCTATATTTTATGTTGTGATGGTTTTTTAGCTTATTTAAATGACAACTTGATAATTGAATATTAATTTTTACCCTAAAATGCATGATGCATAATACATATGAACTACCTATCAAACATTAAAGCTATGTGAATACATATGATTGATGAAGTTTGATCATTTTTATGTGCATCATGAATATTCACTATGGTTTAAATACTATTTCAATGCAAAATGCATAAAGTAGCTAAATGCATCATACACATTTAATTTAAATCCATAATATTTCCTCATTTTGGAAGTCATCACATATATTCATATGAATTAAAAGAAGCAATATTGAATTTGATAGTAAAATTCATAATGCATAATGCATAATACATTTTGAATATGAATATTAAGTGCATACATATGCCTAATCAAGTTTGAAATTTGGGTTTATGTGCATAATTTACAGGTGATGAATGATAAATATGATGTGTATATAAAAATGTTGGTTCTTATTGGTACCCACCCAAATAGTCAACTTGGTCAAGACACCATGACCAAGAAACAAAACACACAAGGACAGGTGTTCAAGCCACACAAAGGAAGATATTTCATAGAAAAACGCTGGCTTGTCTCCTAAAGAGATTGAACAAGAAGGCCAGTGGTTTACAAAACCACCTGTCACATTAACACTCCTGCAACAAAGGAGTAGAAAATAAAAATTAAGTAAAAAAAATTAATACATATAAATATAAAAAAGAAAAACATTAATGTGGTTCCCACTGCACTATAAAACAGGGGGGGCTTGTATGCAAATCTGAAGTGTCTACTGAATCAGAAAAATTCAGTAGATTCTAGGAGTTGCATGCAAGTTCCCTCTGTTTTTTAATACAGTTTTTGAAATTAAATTTTACAAACATAAAAAAAGGAAAAAAAATTCATCACAAAAACCACATTGTAAAAAAGACTATTTGTACTAGGATTATGCTTCTATTCTATTGACTTGTGTTCAAATGAAAATGTGTTATTTAAAAAATATGATGACCTCTTAATCTTCCCAACAATCAACTAAGGATCTATTTTGAATATATAAATTTTCAACAAAAAAAACAAGATCCTTATGATGTATTTGATTCTCAATGAAATATTTTAGTTTGATGATATACTTCCAAATTTCAATTATTCCATGTTCTCCTTGATGGAAATTTTTATATCATATATTAGAGATTCCCAAATCATTCTTTTTCAATTTTGTCAACTGACATACTCTTCTTTCATAGGTATTTTTTGATAATTTCTTTGATTTATAATGATTATAATCTCCATTTGCTTATTTACTGTAATTTTATATTGAATATTTTCACCATCTGGACTTTCAAAATCTGGAAAAGTCTTTTTTGTGACGTTTGGGCCTGTTTGATGATGTCTAATGAGGCATCTTTATATTGATTATTTGTTTTTTTGTTTCCTGGACTGAATATCAAACTACTGGGTTTGTACCTACCACCATTAGATACTCCTGGCTTTTCTCTACATTTCATGTCTTGATGAAAATTTCAGTATTCTAAGTTTTAAGGGCTCTTTTGGTCATTTTTCATGCTTCACTATAACCGTTTTTTTTTTTTTGGTTTTTTGTATTTTGTGGGCTAGGATTAAGCATTAGTGTCATCTACTTAGTGCCATTTTGATAATCCTCATTTGGATCTATATTTTATGTTGTGATGGTTTTTTAGCTTATTTAAATGACAACTTGATAATTGAATATTAATTTTTACCCTAAAATGCATGATGCATAATACATATGAACTACCTATCAAACATTAAAGCTATGTGAATACATATGATTGATGAAGTTTGATCATTTTTATGTGCATCATGAATATTCACTATGGTTTAAATACTATTTCAATGCAAAATGCATAAAGTAGCTAAATGCATCATACACATTTAATTTAAATCCATAATATTTCCTCATTTTGGAAGTCATCATATATATTCATATGAATTAAAAGAAGCAATATTGAATTTGATAGTAAAATTCATAATGCATAATGCATAATACATTTTGAATATGAATATTAAGTGCATACATATGCCTAATCAAGTTTGAAATTTGGGTTTATGTGCATAATTTACAGGTGATGAATGATAAATATGATGTGTATATAAAAATGTTGGTTCTTATTGGTACCCACCCAAATAGTCAACTTGGTCAAGACACCATGACCAAGAAACAAAACACACAAGGACAGGCGTTCAAGCCACACAAAGGAAGATATTTCATAGAAAAACGCTGGCTTGTCTCCTAAAGAGATTGAACAAGAAGGCCAGTGGTTTACAAAACCACCTGTCACATTAACACTCCTGCAACAAAGGAGTAGAAAATAAAAATTAAGTAAAAAAAATTAATACATATAAATATAAAAAAGAAAAACATTAATGTGGTTCCCACTGCACTATAAAACAGGGGGGGCTTGTATGCAAATCTGAAGTGTCTACTGAATCAGAAAAATTCAGTAGATTCTAGGAGTTGCATGCAAGTTCCCTCTGTTTTTTAATACAGTTTTTGAAATTAAATTTTACAAACATAAAAAAAGGAAAAAAAATTCATCACAAAAACCACATTGTAAAAAAGACTATTTGTACTAGGATTATGCTTCTATTCTATTGACTTGTGTTCAAATGAAAATGTGTTATTTAAAAAATATGATGACCTCTTAATCTTCCCAACAATCAACTAAGGATCTATTTTGAATATATAAATTTTCAACAAAAAAAACAAGATCCTTATGATGTATTTGATTCTCAATGAAATATTTTAGTTTGATGATATACTTCCAAATTTCAATTATTCCATGTTCTCCTTGATGGAAATTTTTATATCATATATTAGAGATTCCCAAATCATTCTTTTTCAATTTTGTCAACTGACATACTCTTCTTTCATAGGTATTTTTTGATAATTTCTTTGATTTATAATGATTATAATCTCCATTTGCTTATTTACTGTAATTTTATATTGAATATTTTCACCATCTGGACTTTCAAAATCTGGAAAAGTCTTTTTTGTGACGTTTGGGCCTGTTGGATGATGTCTAATGAGGCATCATTATATTGATTATTTGTTTTTTTGTATCCTGGACTGAATATCAAACTACTGGGTTTGTACCTACCACCATTAGATACTCCTGGCTTTTCTCTACATTTCATGTCTTGATGAAAATTTCAGTATTCTAAGTTTTAAGGGCTCTTTTGGTCATTTTTCATGCTTCACTATAACCGTTTTTTTTTTTTGGTTTTTTGTATTTTGTGGGCTAGGATTAAGCATTAGTGTCATCTACTTAGTGCCATTTTGATAATCCTCATTTGGATCTATATTTTATGTTGTGATGGTTTTTTAGCTTATTTAAATGACAACTTGATAATTGAATATTAATTTTTACCCTAAAATGCATGATGCATAATACATATGAACTACCTATCAAACATTAAAGCTATGTGAATACATATGATTGATGAAGTTTGATCATTTTTATGTGCATCATGAATATTCACTATGGTTTAAATACTATTTCAATGCAAAATGCATAAAGTAGCTAAATGCATCATACACATTTAATTTAAATCCATAATATTTCCTCATTTTGGAAGTCATCATATATATTCATATGAATTAAAAGAAGCAATATTGAATTTGATAGTAAAATTCATAATGCATAATGCATAATACATTTTGAATATGAATATGAAGTGCATACATATGCCTAATCAAGTTTGAAATTTGGGTTTATGTGCATAATTTACAGGTGATGAATGATAAATATGATGTGTATATAAAAATGTTGGTTCTTATTGGTACCCACCCAAATAGTCAACTTGGTCAAGACACCATGACCAAGAAACAAAACACACAAGGACAGGCGTTCAAGCCACACAAAGGAAGATATTTCATAGAAAAACGCTGGCTTGTCTCCTAAAGAGATTGAACAAGAAGGCCAGTGGTTTACAAAACCACCTGTCACATTAACACTCCTGCAACAAAGGAGTAGAAAATAAAAATTAAGTAAAAAAAATTAATACATATAAATATAAAAAAGAAAAACATTAATGTGGTTCCCACTGCACTATAAAACAGGGGGGGCTTGTATGCAAATCTGAAGTGTCTACTGAATCAGAAAAATTCAGTAGATTCTAGGAGTTGCATGCAAGTTCCCTCTGTTTTTTAATACAGTTTTTGAAATTAAATTTTACAAACATAAAAAAAGGAAAAAAAATTCATCACAAAAACCACATTGTAAAAAAGACTATTTGTACTAGGATTATGCTTCTATTCTATTGACTTGTGTTCAAATGAAAATGTGTTATTTAAAAAATATGATGACCTCTTAATCTTCCCAACAATCAACTAAGGATCTATTTTGAATATATAAATTTTCAACAAAAAAAACAAGATCCTTATGATGTATTTGATTCTCAATGAAATATTTTAGTTTGATGATATACTTCCAAATTTCAATTATTCCATGTTCTCCTTGATGGAAATTTTTATATCATATATTAGAGATTCCCAAATCATTCTTTTTCAATTTTGTCAACTGACATACTCTTCTTTCATAGGTATTTTTTGATAATTTCTTTGATTTATAATGATTATAATCTCCATTTGCTTATTTACTGTAATTTTATATTGAATATTTTCACCATCTGGACTTTCAAAATCTGGAAAAGTCTTTTTTGTGACGTTTGGGCCTGTTTGATGATGTCTAATGAGGCATCTTTATATTGATTATTTGTTTTTTTGTTTCCTGGACTGAATATCAAACTACTGGGTTTGTACCTACCACCATTAGATACTCCTGGCTTTTCTCTACATTTCATGTCTTGATGAAAATTTCAGTATTCTAAGTTTTAAGGGCTCTTTTGGTCATTTTTCATGCTTCACTATAACCGTTTTTTTTTTTTTGGTTTTTTGTATTTTGTGGGCTAGGATTAAGCATTAGTGTCATCTACTTAGTGCCATTTTGATAATCCTCATTTGGATCTATATTTTATGTTGTGATGGTTTTTTAGCTTATTTAAATGACAACTTGATAATTGAATATTAATTTTTACCCTAAAATGCATGATGCATAATACATATGAACTACCTATCAAACATTAAAGCTATGTGAATACATATGATTGATGAAGTTTGATCATTTTTATGTGCATCATGAATATTCACTATGGTTTAAATACTATTTCAATGCAAAATGCATAAAGTAGCTAAATGCATCATACACATTTAATTTAAATCCATAATATTTCCTCATTTTGGAAGTCATCATATATATTCATATGAATTAAAAGAAGCAATATTGAATTTGATAGTAAAATTCATAATGCATAATGCATAATACATTTTGAATATGAATATTAAGTGCATACATATGCCTAATCAAGTTTGAAATTTGGGTTTATGTGCATAATTTACAGGTGATGAATGATAAATATGATGTGTATATAAAAATGTTGGTTCTTATTGGTACCCACCCAAATAGTCAACTTGGTCAAGACACCATGACCAAGAAACAAAACACACAAGGACAGGCGTTCAAGCCACACAAAGGAAGATATTTCATAGAAAAACGCTGGCTTGTCTCCTAAAGAGATTGAACAAGAAGGCCAGTGGTTTACAAAACCACCTGTCACATTAACACTCCTGCAACAAAGGAGTAGAAAATAAAAATTAAGTAAAAAAAATTAATACATATAAATATAAAAAAGAAAAACATTAATGTGGTTCCCACTGCACTATAAAACAGGGGGGGCTTGTATGCAAATCTGAAGTGTCTACTGAATCAGAAAAATTCAGTAGATTCTAGGAGTTGCATGCAAGTTCCCTCTGTTTTTTAATACAGTTTTTGAAATTAAATTTTACAAACATAAAAAAAGGAAAAAAAATTCATCACAAAAACCACATTGTAAAAAAGACTATTTGTACTAGGATTATGCTTCTATTCTATTGACTTGTGTTCAAATGAAAATGTGTTATTTAAAAAATATGATGACCTCTTAATCTTCCCAACAATCAACTAAGGATCTATTTTGAATATATAAATTTTCAACAAAAAAAACAAGATCCTTATGATGTATTTGATTCTCAATGAAATATTTTAGTTTGATGATATACTTCCAAATTTCAATTATTCCATGTTCTCCTTGATGGAAATTTTTATATCATATATTAGAGATTCCCAAATCATTCTTTTTTAATTTTGTCAACTGACATACTCTTCTTTCATAGGTATTTTTTGATAATTTCTTTGATTTATAATGATTATAATCTCCATTTGCTTATTTACTGTAATTTTATATTGAATATTTTCACCATCTGGACTTTCAAAATCTGGAAAAGTCTTTTTTGTGATGTTTGGGCCTGTTTGATGATGTCTAATGAGGCATCTTTATATTGATTATTTGTTTTTTTGTTTCCTGGACTGAATATCAAACTACTGGGTTTGTACCTACCACCATTAGATACTCCTGGCTTTTCTCTACATTTCATGTCTTGATGAAAATTTCAGTATTCTAAGTTTTAAGGGCTCTTTTGGTCATTTTTCATGCTTCACTATAACCGTTTTTTTTTTTTGGTTTTTTGTATTTTGTGGGCTAGGATTAAGCATTAGTGTCATCTACTTAGTGCCATTTTGATAATCCTCATTTGGATCTATATTTTATGTTGTGATGGTTTTTTAGCTTATTTAAATGACAACTTGATAATTGAATATTAATTTTTACCCTAAAATGCATGATGCATAATACATATGAACTACCTATCAAACATTAAAGCTATGTGAATACATATGATTGATGAAGTTTGATCATTTTTATGTGCATCATGAATATTCACTATGGTTTAAATACTATTTCAATGCAAAATGCATAAAGTAGCTAAATGCATCATACACATTTAATTTAAATCCATAATATTTCCTCATTTTGGAAGTCATCATATATATTCATATGAATTAAAAGAAGCAATATTGAATTTGATAGTAAAATTCATAATGCATAATGCATAATACATTTTGAATATGAATATGAAGTGCATACATATGCCTAATCAAGTTTGAAATTTGGGTTTATGTGCATAATTTACAGGTGATGAATGATAAATATGATGTGTATATAAAAATGTTGGTTCTTATTGGTACCCACCCAAATAGTCAACTTGGTCAAGACACCATGACCAAGAAACAAAACACACAAGGACAGGCGTTCAAGCCACACAAAGGAAGATATTTCATAGAAAAACGCTGGCTTGTCTCCTAAAGAGATTGAACAAGAAGGCCAGTGGTTTACAAAACCACCTGTCACATTAACACTCCTGCAACAAAGGAGTAGAAAATAAAAATTAAGTAAAAAAAATTAATACATATAAATATAAAAAAGAAAAACATTAATGTGGTTCCCACTGCACTATAAAACAGGGGGGGCTTGTATGCAAATCTGAAGTGTCTACTGAATCAGAAAAATTCAGTAGATTCTAGGAGTTGCATGCAAGTTCCCTCTTTTTTTTAATACAGTTTTTGAAATTAAATTTTACAAACATAAAAAAAGGAAAAAAAATTCATCACAAAAACCACATTGTAAAAAAGACTATTTGTACTAGGATTATGCTTCTATTCTATTGACTTGTGTTCAAATGAAAATGTGTTATTTAAAAAATATGATGAACTCTTAATCTTCCCAACAATCAAATAAGGATCTATTTTGAATATATAAATTTTCAACAAAAACAACAAAATCCTTATGATGTATTTGATTCTCAATGAAATATTTTAGTTTGATGATATACTTCCAAATTTCAATTATTCCATGTTCTCCTTGATGGAAATTTTTATATCATATATTAGAGATTCCCAAATCATTCTTTTTCAATTTTGTCAACTGACATACTCTTCTTTCATAGGTATTGTTTGATAATTTCTTTGATTTATAATGATTATAATCTCCATTTGCTTATTTACTGTAATTTTATATTGAATATTTTCACCATCTGGACTTTCAAAATCTGGAAAAGTCTTTTTTGTGATGTTTGGGCCTGTTTGATGATGTCTAATGAGGCATCTTTATATTGATTATTTGTTTTTTTGTTTCCTGGACTGAATATCAAACTACTGGGTTTGTACCTACCACCATTAGATACTCCTGGCTTTTCTCTACATTTCATGTCTTGATGAAAATTTCAGTATTCTAAGTTTTAAGGGCTCTTTTGGTCATTTTTCATGCTTCACTATAACCGTTTTTTTTTTTGGTTTTTTGTATTTTGTGGGCTAGGATTAAGCATTAGTGTCATCTACTTAGTGCCATTTTGATAATCCTCATTTGGATCTATATTTGATGTTGTGATGGTTTTTTAGCTTATTTAAATGACAACTTGATAATTGAATATTAATTTTTACCCTAAAATGCATGATGCATAATACATATGAACTACCTATCAAACATTAAAGCTATGTGAATACATATGATTGATGAAGTTTGATCATTTTTATGTGCATCATGAATATTCACTATGGTTTAAATACTATTTCAATGCAAAATGCATAAAGTAGCTAAATGCATCATACACATTTAATTTAAATCCATAATATTTCCTCATTTTGGAAGTCATCATATATATTCATATGAATTAAAAGAAGCAATATTGAATTTGATAGTAAAATTCATAATGCATAATGCATAATACATTTTGAATATGAATATGAAGTGCATACATATGCCTAATCAAGTTTGAAATTTGGGTTTATGTGCATAATTTACAGGTGATGAATGATAAATATGATGTGTATATAAAAATGTTGGTTCTTATTGGTACCCACCCAAATAGTCAACTTGGTCAAGACACCATGACCAAGAAACAAAACACACAAGGACAGGCGTTCAAGCCACACAAAGGAAGATATTTCATAGAAAAACGCTGGCTTGTCTCCTAAAGAGATTGAACAAGAAGGCCAGTGGTTTACAAAACCACCTGTCACATTAACACTCCTGCAACAAAGGAGTAGAAAATAAAAATTAAGTAAAAAAAATTAATACATATAAATATAAAAAAGAAAAACATTAATGTGGTTCCCACTGCACTATAAAACAGGGGGGCCTTGTATGCAAATCTGAAGTGTCTACTGAATCAGAAAAATTCAGTAGATTCTAGGAGTTGCATGCAAGTTCCCTCTGTTTTTTAATACAGTTTTTGAAATTAAATTTTACAAACATAAAAAAAGGAAAAAAAATTCATCACAAAAACCACATTGTAAAAAAGACTATTTGTACTAGGATTATGCTTCTATTCTATTGACTTGTGTTCAAATGAAAATGTGTTATTTAAAAAATATGATGAACTCTTAATCTTCCCAACAATCAAATAAGGATCTATTTTGAATATATAAATTTTCAACAAAAACAACAAAATCCTTATGATGTATTTGATTCTCAATGAAATATTTTAGTTTGATGATATACTTCCAAATTTCAATTATTCCATGTTCTCCTTGATGGAAATTTTTATATCATATATTAGAGATTCCCAAATCATTCTTTTTCAATTTTGTCAACTGACATACTCTTCTTTCATAGGTATTGTTTGATAATTTCTTTGATTTATAATGATTATAATCTCCATTTGCTTATTTACTGTAATTTTATATTGAATATTTTCACCATCTGGACTTTCAAAATCTGGAAAAGTCTTTTTTGTGATGTTTGGGCCTGTTTGATGATGTCTAATGAGGCATCTTTATATTGATTATTTGTTTTTTTGTTTCCTGGACTGAATATCAAACTACTGGGTTTGTACCTACCACCATTAGATACTCCTGGCTTTTCTCTACATTTCATGTCTTGATGAAAATTTCAGTATTCTAAGTTTTAAGGGCTCTTTTGGTCATTTTTCATGCTTCACTATAACCGTTTTTTTTTTTTTGGTTTTTTGTATTTTGTGGGCTAGGATTAAGCATTAGTGTCATCTACTTAGTGCCATTTTGATAATCCTCATTTGGATCTATATTTTATGTTGTGATGGTTTTTTAGCTTATTTAAATGACAACTTGATAATTGAATATTAATTTTTACCCTAAAATGCATGATGCATAATACATATGAACTACCTATCAAACATTAAAGCTATGTGAATACATATGATTGATGAAGTTTGATCATTTTTATGTGCATCATGAATATTCACTATGGTTTAAATACTATTTCAATGCAAAATGCATAAAGTAGCTAAATGCATCATACACATTTAATTTAAATCCATAATATTTCCTCATTTTGGAAGTCATCATATATATTCATATGAATTAAAAGAAGCAATATTGAATTTGATAGTAAAATTCATAATGCATAATGCATAATACATTTTGAATATGAATATGAAGTGCATACATATGCCTAATCAAGTTTGAAATTTGGGTTTATGTGCATAATTTACAGGTGATGAATGATAAATATGATGTGTATATAAAAATGTTGGTTCTTATTGGTACCCACCCAAATAGTCAACTTGGTCAAGACACCATGACCAAGAAACAAAACACACAAGGACAGGCGTTCAAGCCACACAAAGGAAGATATTTCATAGAAAAACGCTGGCTTGTCTCCTAAAGAGATTGAACAAGAAGGCCAGTGGTTTACAAAACCACCTGTCACATTAACACTCCTGCAACAAAGGAGTAGAAAATAAAAATTAAGTAAAAAAAATTAATACATATAAATATAAAAAAGAAAAACATTAATGTGGTTCCCACTGCACTATAAAACAGGGGGGCCTTGTATGCAAATCTGAAGTGTCTACTGAATCAGAAAAATTCAGTAGATTCTAGGAGTTGCATGCAAGTTCCCTCTGTTTTTTAATACAGTTTTTGAAATTAAATTTTACAAACATAAAAAAAGGAAAAAAAATTCATCACAAAAACCACATTGTAAAAAAGACTATTTGTACTAGGATTATGCTTCTATTCTATTGACTTGTGTTCAAATGAAAATGTGTTATTTAAAAAATATGATGAACTCTTAATCTTCCCAACAATCAAATAAGGATCTATTTTGAATATATAAATTTTCAACAAAAACAACAAAATCCTTATGATGTATTTGATTCTCAATGAAATATTTTAGTTTGATGATATACTTCCAAATTTCAATTATTCCATGTTCTCCTTGATGGAAATTTTTATATCATATATTAGAGATTCCCAAATCATTCTTTTTCAATTTTGTCAACTGACATACTCTTCTTTCATAGGTATTGTTTGATAATTTCTTTGATTTATAATGATTATAATCTCCATTTGCTTATTTACTGTAATTTTATATTGAATATTTTCACCATCTGGACTTTCAAAATCTGGAAAAGTCTTTTTTGTGATGTTTGGGCCTGTTTGATGATGTCTAATGAGGCATCTTTATATTGATTATTTGTTTTTTTGTTTCCTGGACTGAATATCAAACTACTGGGTTTGTACCTACCACCATTAGATACTCCTGGCTTTTCTCTACATTTCATGTCTTGATGAAAATTTCAGTATTCTAAGTTTTAAGGGCTCTTTTGGTCATTTTTCATGCTTCACTATAACCGTTTTTTTTTTTTGGTTTTTTGTATTTTGTGGGCTAGGATTAAGCATTAGTGTCATCTACTTAGTGCCATTTTGATAATCCTCATTTGGATCTATATTTTATGTTGTGATGGTTTTTTAGCTTATTTAAATGACAACTTGATAATTGAATATTAATTTTTACCCTAAAATGCATGATGCATAATACATATGAACTACCTATCAAACATTAAAGCTATGTGAATACATATGATTGATGAAGTTTGATCATTTTTATGTGCATCATGAATATTCACTATGGTTTAAATACTATTTCAATGCAAAATGCATAAAGTAGCTAAATGCATCATACACATTTAATTTAAATCCATAATATTTCCTCATTTTGGAAGTCATCATATATATTCATATGAATTAAAAGAAGCAATATTGAATTTGATAGTAAAATTCATAATGCATAATGCATAATACATTTTGAATATGAATATTAAGTGCATACATATGCCTAATCAAGTTTGAAATTTGGGTTTATGTGCATAATTTACAGGTGATGAATGATAAATATGATGTGTATATAAAAATGTTGGTTCTTATTGGTACCCACCCAAATAGTCAACTTGGTCAAGACACCATGACCAAGAAACAAAACACACAAGGACAGGCGTTCAAGCCACACAAAGGAAGATATTTCATAGAAAAACGCTGGCTTGTCTCCTAAAGAGATTGAACAAGAAGGCCAGTGGTTTACAAAACCACCTGTCACATTAACACTCCTGCAACAAAGGAGTAGAAAATAAAAATTAAGTAAAAAAAATTAATACATATAAATATAAAAAAGAAAAACATTAATGTGGTTCCCACTGCACTATAAAACAGGGGGGGCTTGTATGCAAATCTGAAGTGTCTACTGAATCAGAAAAATTCAGTAGATTCTAGGAGTTCCATGCAAGTTCCCTCTGTTTTTTAATACAGTTTTTGAAATTAAATTTTACAAACATAAAAAAAGGAAAAAAAAATCATCACAAAAACCACATTGTAAAAAAGACTATTTGTACTAGGATTATGCTTCTATTCTATTGACTTGTGTTCAAATGAAAATGTGTTATTTAAAAAATATGATGAACTCTTAATCTTCCCAACAATCAAATAAGGATCTATTTTGAATATATAAATTTTCAACAAAAACAACAAAATCCTTATGATGTATTTGATTCTCAATGAAATATTTTAGTTTGATGATATACTTCCAAATTTCAATTATTCCATGTTCTCCTTGATGGAAATTTTTATATCATATATTAGAGATTCCCAAATCATTCTTTTTCAATTTTGTCAACTGACATACTCTTCTTTCATAGGTATTGTTTGATAATTTCTTTGATTTATAATGATTATAATCTCCATTTGCTTATTTACTGTAATTTTATATTGAATATTTTCACCATCTGGACTTTCAAAATCTGGAAAAGTCTTTTTTGTGATGTTTGGGCCTGTTTGATGATGTCTAATGAGGCATCTTTATATTGATTATTTGTTTTTTTGTTTCCTGGACTGAATATCAAACTACTGGGTTTGTACCTACCACCATTAGATACTCCTGGCTTTTCTCTACATTTCATGTCTTGATGAAAATTTCAGTATTCTAAGTTTTAAGGGCTCTTTTGGTCATTTTTCATGCTTCACTATAACCGTTTTTTTTTTTTTGGTTTTTTGTATTTTGTGGGCTAGGATTAAGCATTAGTGTCATCTACTTAGTGCCATTTTGATAATCCTCATTTGGATCTATATTTTATGTTGTGATGGTTTTTTAGCTTATTTAAATGACAACTTGATAATTGAATATTAATTTTTACCCTAAAATGCATGATGCATAATACATATGAACTACCTATCAAACATTAAAGCTATGTGAATACATATGATTGATGAAGTTTGATCATTTTTATGTGCATCATGAATATTCACTATGGTTTAAATACTATTTCAATGCAAAATGCATAAAGTAGCTAAATGCATCATATACATTTAATTTAAATCCATAATATTTCCTCATTTTGGAAGTCATCATATATATTCATATGAATTAAAAGAAGCAATATTGAATTTGATAGTAAAATTCATAATGCATAATGCATAATACATTTTGAATATGAATATGAAGTGCATACATATGCCTAATCAAGTTTGAAATTTGGGTTTATGTGCATAATTTACAGGTGATGAATGATAAATATGATGTGTATATAAAAATGTTGGTTCTTATTGGTACCCACCCAAATAGTCAACTTGGTCAAGACACCATGACCAAGAAACAAAACACACAAGGACAGGCGTTCAAGCCACACAAAGGAAGATATTTCATAGAAAAACACTGGCTTGTCTCCCAAAGAGATTGAACAAGAAGGCCAGTGGTTTACAAAACCACCTGTCACATTAACACTCCTGCAACAAAGGAGTAGAAAATAAAAATTAAGTAAAAAAAATTAATACATATGAATATAAAAAAGAAAAACATTAATGTGGTTCCCACTGCACTATAAAACAGGGGGGCCTTGTATGCAAATCTGAAGTGTCTACTGAATCAGAAAAATTCAGTAGATTCTAGGAGTTGCATGCAATTTCCCTCTGTTTTTTAATACAGTTTTTGAAATTAAATTTTACAAACATAAAAAAAGGAAAAAAAATTCATCACAAAAACCACATTGTAAAAAAGACTATTTGTACTAGGATTATGCTTCTATTCTATTGACTTGTGTTCAAATGAAAATGTGTTATTTAAAAAATATGATGAACTCTTAATCTTCCCAACAATCAAATAAGGATCTATTTTGAATATATAAATTTTCAACAAAAACAACAAAATCCTTATGATGTATTTGATTCTCAATGAAATATTTTAGTTTGATGATATACTTCCAAATTTCAATTATTCCATGTTCTCCTTGATGGAAATTTTTATATCATATATTAGAGATTCCCAAATCATTCTTTTTCAATTTTGTCAACTGACATACTCTTCTTTCATAGGTATTGTTTGATAATTTCTTTGATTTATAATGATTATAATCTCCATTTGCTTATTTACTGTAATTTTATATTGAATATTTTCACCATCTGGACTTTCAAAATCTGGAAAAGTCTTTTTTGTGATGTTTGGGCCTGTTTGATGATGTCTAATGAGGCATCTTTATATTGATTATTTGTTTTTTTGTTTCCTGGACTGAATATCAAACTACTGGGTTTGTACCTACAACCATTAGATACTCCTGGCTTTTCTCTACATTTCATGTCTTGATGAAAATTTCAGTATTCTAAGTTTTAAGGGCTCTTTTGGTCATTTTTCATGCTTCACTATAACCGTTTTTTTTTTTTTGGTTTTTTGTATTTTGTGGGCTAGGATTAAGCATTAGTGTCATCTACTTAGTGCCATTTTGATAATCCTCATTTGGATCTATATTTTATGTTGTGATGGTTTTTTAGCTTATTTAAATGACAACTTGATAATTGAATATTAATTTTTACCCTAAAATGCATGATGCATAATACATATGAACTACCTATCAAACATTAAAGCTATGTGAATACATATGATTGATGAAGTTTGATCATTTTTATGTGCATCATGAATATTCACTATGGTTTAAATACTATTTCAATGCAAAATGCATAAAGTAGCTAAATGCATCATACACATTTAATTTAAATCCATAATATTTCCTCATTTTGGAAGTCATCATATATATTCATATGAATTAAAAGAAGCAATATTGAATTTGATAGTAAAATTCATAATGCATAATGCATAATACATTTTGAATATGAATATGAAGTGCATACATATGCCTAATCAAGTTTGAAATTTGGGTTTATGTGCATAATTTACAGGTGATGAATGATAAATATGATGTGTATATAAAAATGTTGGTTCTTATTGGTACCCACCCAAATAGTCAACTTGGTCAAGACACCATGACCAAGAAACAAAACACACAAGGACAGGCGTTCAAGCCACACAAAGGAAGATATTTCATAGAAAAACGCTGGCTTGTCTCCTAAAGAGATTGAACAAGAAGGCCAGTGGTTTACAAAACCACCTGTCACATTAACACTCCTGCAACAAAGGAGTAGAAAATAAAAATTAAGTAAAAAAAATTAATACATATAAATATAAAAAAGAAAAACATTAATGTGGTTCCCACTGCACTATAAAACAGGGGGGGCTTGTATGCAAATCTGAAGTGTCTACTGAATCAGAAAAATTCAGTAGATTCTAGGAGTTCCATGCAAGTTCCCTCTGTTTTTTAATACAGTTTTTGAAATTAAATTTTACAAACATAAAAAAAGGAAAAAAAAATCATCACAAAAACCACATTGTAAAAAAGACTATTTGTACTAGGATTATGCTTCTATTCTATTGACTTGTGTTCAAATGAAAATGTGTTATTTAAAAAATATGATGAACTCTTAATCTTCCCAACAATCAAATAAGGATCTATTTTGAATATATAAATTTTCAACAAAAACAACAAAATCCTTATGATGTATTTGATTCTCAATGAAATATTTTAGTTTGATGATATACTTCCAAATTTCAATTATTCCATGTTCTCCTTGATGGAAATTTTTATATCATATATTAGAGATTCCCAAATCATTCTTTTTCAATTTTGTCAACTGACATACTCTTCTTTCATAGGTATTGTTTGATAATTTCTTTGATTTATAATGATTATAATCTCCATTTGCTTATTTACTGTAATTTTATATTGAATATTTTCACCATCTGGACTTTCAAAATCTGGAAAAGTCTTTTTTGTGATGTTTGGGCCTGTTTGATGATGTCTAATGAGGCATCTTTATATTGATTATTTGTTTTTTTGTTTCCTGGACTGAATATCAAACTACTGGGTTTGTACCTACCACCATTAGATACTCCTGGCTTTTCTCTACATTTCATGTCTTGATGAAAATTTCAGTATTCTAAGTTTTAAGGGCTCTTTTGGTCATTTTTCATGCTTCACTATAACCGTTTTTTTTTTTTGGTTTTTTGTATTTTGTGGGCTAGGATTAAGCATTAGTGTCATCTACTTAGTGCCATTTTGATAATCCTCATTTGGATCTATATTTGATGTTGTGATGGTTTTTTAGCTTATTTAAATGACAACTTGATAATTGAATATTAATTTTTACCCTAAAATGCATGATGCATAATACATATGAACTACCTATCAAACATTAAAGCTATGTGAATACATATGATTGATGAAGTTTGATCATTTTTATGTGCATCATGAATATTCACTATGGTTTAAATACTATTTCAATGCAAAATGCATAAAGTAGCTAAATGCATCATACACATTTAATTTAAATCCATAATATTTCCTCATTTTGGAAGTCATCATATATATTCATATGAATTAAAAGAAGCAATATTGAATTTGATAGTAAAATTCATAATGCATAATGCATAATACATTTTGAATATGAATATGAAGTGCATACATATGCCTAATCAAGTTTGAAATTTGGGTTTATGTGCATAATTTACAGGTGATGAATGATAAATATGATGTGTATATAAAAATGTTGGTTCTTATTGGTACCCACCCAAATAGTCAACTTGGTCAAGACACCATGACCAAGAAACAAAACACACAAGGACAGGCGTTCAAGCCACACAAAGGAAGATATTTCATAGAAAAACGCTGGCTTGTCTCCTAAAGAGATTGAACAAGAAGGCCAGTGGTTTACAAAACCACCTGTCACATTAACACTCCTGCAACAAAGGAGTAGAAAATAAAAATTAAGTAAAAAAAATTAATACATATAAATATAAAAAAGAAAAACATTAATGTGGTTCCCACTGCACTATAAAACAGGGGGGGCTTGTATGCAAATCTGAAGTGTCTACTGAATCAGAAAAATTCAGTAGATTCTAGGAGTTCCATGCAAGTTCCCTCTGTTTTTTAATACAGTTTTTGAAATTAAATTTTACAAACATAAAAAAAGGAAAAAAAATTCATCACAAAAACCACATTGTAAAAAAGACTATTTGTACTAGGATTATGCTTCTATTCTATTGACTTGTGTTCAAATGAAAATGTGTTATTTAAAAAATATGATGAACTCTTAATCTTCCCAACAATCAAATAAGGATCTATTTTGAATATATAAATTTTCAACAAAAACAACAAAATCCTTATGATGTATTTGATTCTCAATGAAATATTTTAGTTTGATGATATACTTCCAAATTTCAATTATTCCATGTTCTCCTTGATGGAAATTTTTATATCATATATTAGAGATTCCCAAATCATTCTTTTTCAATTTTGTCAACTGACATACTCTTCTTTCATAGGTATTGTTTGATAATTTCTTTGATTTATAATGATTATAATCACCATTTGCTTATTTACTGTAATTTTATATTGAATATTTTCACCATCTGGACTTTCAAAATCTGGAAAAGTCTTTTTTGTGATGTTTGGGCCTGTTTGATGATGTCTAATGAGGCATCTTTATATTGATTATTTGTTTTTTTGTTTCCTGGACTGAATATCAAACTACTGGGTTTGTACCTACCACCATTAGATACTCCTGGCTTTTCTCTACATTTCATGTCTTGATGAAAATTTCAGTATTCTAAGTTTTAAGGGCACTTTTGGTCATTTTTCATGCTTCACTATAACCGTTTTTTTTTTTTGGTTTTTTGTATTTTGTGGGCTAGGATTAAGCATTAGTGTCATCTACTTAGTGCCATTTTGATAATCCTCATTTGGATCTATATTTTATGTTGTGATGGTTTTTTAGCTTATTTAAATGACAACTTGATAATTGAATATTAATTTTTACCCTAAAATGCATGATGCATAATACATATGAACTACCTATCAAACATTAAAGCTATGTGAATACATATGATTGATGAAGTTTGATCATTTTTATGTGCATCATGAATATTCACTATGGTTTAAATACTATTTCAATGCAAAATGCATAAAGTAGCTAAATGCATCATATACATTTAATTTAAATCCATAATATTTCCTCATTTTGGAAGTCATCATATATATTCATATGAATTAAAAGAAGCAATATTGAATTTGATAGTAAAATTCATAATGCATAATGCATAATACATTTTGAATATGAATATGAAGTGCATACATATGCCTAATCAAGTTTGAAATTTGGGTTTATGTGCATAATTTACAGGTGATGAATGATAAATATGATGTGTATATAAAAATGTTGGTTCTTATTGGTACCCACCCAAATAGTCAACTTGGTCAAGACACCATGACCAAGAAACAAAACACACAAGGACAGGCGTTCAAGCCACACAAAGGAAGATATTTCATAGAAAAACGCTGGCTTGTCTCCTAAAGAGATTGAACAAGAAGGCCAGTGGTTTACAAAACCACCTGTCACATTAACACTCCTGCAACAAAGGAGTAGAAAATAAAAATTAAGTAAAAAAAATTAATACATATAAATATAAAAAAGAAAAACATTAATGTGGTTCCCACTGCACTATAAAACAGGGGGGCCTTGTATGCAAATCTGAAGTGTCTACTGAATCAGAAAAATTCAGTAGATTCTAGGAGTTGCATGCAATTTCCCTCTGTTTTTTAATACAGTTTTTGAAATTAAATTTTACAAACATAAAAAAAGGAAAAAAAATTCATCACAAAAACCACATTGTAAAAAAGACTATTTGTACTAGGATTATGCTTCTATTCTATTGACTTGTGTTCAAATGAAAATGTGTTATTTAAAAAATATGATGAACTCTTAATCTTCCCAACAATCAAATAAGGATCTATTTTGAATATATAAATTTTCAACAAAAACAACAAAATCCTTATGATGTATTTGATTCTCAATGAAATATTTTAGTTTGATGATATACTTCCAAATTTCAATTATTCCATGTTCTCCTTGATGGAAATTTTTATATCATATATTAGAGATTCCCAAATCATTCTTTTTCAATTTTGTCAACTGACATACTCTTCTTTCATAGGTATTGTTTGATAATTTCTTTGATTTATAATGATTATAATCTCCATTTGCTTATTTACTGTAATTTTATATTGAATATTTTCACCATCTGGACTTTCAAAATCTGGAAAAGTCTTTTTTGTGATGTTTGGGCCTGTTTGATGATGTCTAATGAGGCATCTTTATATTGATTATTTGTTTTTTTGTTTCCTGGACTGAATATCAAACTACTGGGTTTGTACCTACCACCATTAGATACTCCTGGCTTTTCTCTACATTTCATGTCTTGATGAAAATTTCAGTATTCTAAGTTTTAAGGGCTCTTTTGGTCATTTTTCATGCTTCACTATAACCGTTTTTTTTTTTTGGTTTTTTGTATTTTGTGGGCTAGGATTAAGCATTAGTGTCATCTACTTAGTGCCATTTTGATAATCCTCATTTGGATCTATATTTGATGTTGTGATGGTTTTTTAGCTTATTTAAATGACAACTTGATAATTGAATATTAATTTTTACCCTAAAATGCATGATGCATAATACATATGAACTACCTATCAAACATTAAAGCTATGTGAATACATATGATTGATGAAGTTTGATCATTTTTATGTGCATCATGAATATTCACTATGGTTTAAATACTATTTCAATGCAAAATGCATAAAGTAGCTAAATGCATCATACACATTTAATTTAAATCCATAATATTTCCTCATTTTGGAAGTCATCATATATATTCATATGAATTAAAAGAAGCAATATTGAATTTGATAGTAAAATTCATAATGCATAATGCATAATACATTTTGAATATGAATATGAAGTGCATACATATGCCTAATCAAGTTTGAAATTTGGGTTTATGTGCATAATTTACAGGTGATGAATGATAAATATGATGTGTATATAAAAATGTTGGTTCTTATTGGTACCCACCCAAATAGTCAACTTGGTCAAGACACCATGACCAAGAAACAAAACACACAAGGACAGGCGTTCAAGCCACACAAAGGAAGATATTTCATAGAAAAACGCTGGCTTGTCTCCTAAAGAGATTGAACAAGAAGGCCAGTGGTTTACGAAACCACCTGTCACATTAACACTCCTGCAACAAAGGAGTAGAAAATAAAAATTAAGTAAAAAAAATTAATACATATAAATATAAAAAAGAAAAACATTAATGTGGTTCCCACTGCACTATAAAACAGGGGGGGCTTGTATGCAAATCTGAAGTGTCTACTGAATCAGAAAAATTCAGTAGATTCTAGGAGTTCCATGCAAGTTCCCTCTGTTTTTTAATACAGTTTTTGAAATTAAATTTTACAAACATAAAAAAAGGAAAAAAAATTCATCACAAAAACCACATTGTAAAAAAGACTATTTGTACTAGGATTATGCTTCTATTCTATTGACTTGTGTTCAAATGAAAATGTGTTATTTAAAAAATATGATGAACTCTTAATCTTCCCAACAATCAAATAAGGATCTATTTTGAATATATAAATTTTCAACAAAAACAACAAAATCCTTATGATGTATTTGATTCTCAATGAAATATTTTAGTTTGATGATATACTTCCAAATTTCAATTATTCCATGTTCTCCTTGATGGAAATTTTTATATCATATATTAGAGATTCCCAAATCATTCTTTTTCAATTTTGTCAACTGACATACTCTTCTTTCATAGGTATTGTTTGATAATTTCTTTGATTTATAATGATTATAATCACCATTTGCTTATTTACTGTAATTTTATATTGAATATTTTCACCATCTGGACTTTCAAAATCTGGAAAAGTCTTTTTTGTGATGTTTGGGCCTGTTTGATGATGTCTAATGAGGCATCTTTATATTGATTATTTGTTTTTTTGTTTCCTGGACTGAATATCAAACTACTGGGTTTGTACCTACCACCATTAGATACTCCTGGCTTTTCTCTACATTTCATGTCTTGATGAAAATTTCAGTATTCTAAGTTTTAAGGGCACTTTTGGTCATTTTTCATGCTTCACTATAACCGTTTTTTTTTTTTGGTTTTTTGTATTTTGTGGGCTAGGATTAAGCATTAGTGTCATCTACTTAGTGCCATTTTGATAATCCTCATTTGGATCTATATTTTATGTTGTGATGGTTTTTTAGCTTATTTAAATGACAACTTGATAATTGAATATTAATTTTTACCCTAAAATGCATGATGCATAATACATATGAACTACCTATCAAACATTAAAGCTATGTGAATACATATGATTGATGAAGTTTGATCATTTTTATGTGCATCATGAATATTCACTATGGTTTAAATACTATTTCAATGCAAAATGCATAAAGTAGCTAAATGCATCATATACATTTAATTTAAATCCATAATATTTCCTCATTTTGGAAGTCATCATATATATTCATATGAATTAAAAGAAGCAATATTGAATTTGATAGTAAAATTCATAATGCATAATGCATAATACATTTTGAATATGAATATGAAGTGCATACATATGCCTAATCAAGTTTGAAATTTGGGTTTATGTGCATAATTTACAGGTGATGAATGATAAATATGATGTGTATATAAAAATGTTGGTTCTTATTGGTACCCACCCAAATAGTCAACTTGGTCAAGACACCATGACCAAGAAACAAAACACACAAGGACAGGCGTTCAAGCCACACAAAGGAAGATATTTCATAGAAAAACGCTGGCTTGTCTCCTAAAGAGATTGAACAAGAAGGCCAGTGGTTTACAAAACCACCTGTCACATTAACACTCCTGCAACAAAGGAGTAGAAAATAAAAATTAAGTAAAAAAAATTAATACATATAAATATAAAAAAGAAAAACATTAATGTGGTTCCCACTGCACTATAAAACAGGGGGGCCTTGTATGCAAATCTGAAGTGTCTACTGAATCAGAAAAATTCAGTAGATTCTAGGAGTTGCATGCAATTTCCCTCTGTTTTTTAATACAGTTTTTGAAATTAAATTTTACAAACATAAAAAAAGGAAAAAAAATTCATCACAAAAACCACATTGTAAAAAAGACTATTTGTACTAGGATTATGCTTCTATTCTATTGACTTGTGTTCAAATGAAAATGTGTTATTTAAAAAATATGATGAACTCTTAATCTTCCCAACAATCAAATAAGGATCTATTTTGAATATATAAATTTTCAACAAAAACAACAAAATCCTTATGATGTATTTGATTCTCAATGAAATATTTTAGTTTGATGATATACTTCCAAATTTCAATTATTCCATGTTCTCCTTGATGGAAATTTTTATATCATATATTAGAGATTCCCAAATCATTCTTTTTCAATTTTGTCAACTGACATACTCTTCTTTCATAGGTATTGTTTGATAATTTCTTTGATTTATAATGATTATAATCTCCATTTGCTTATTTACTGTAATTTTATATTGAATATTTTCACCATCTGGACTTTCAAAATCTGGAAAAGTCTTTTTTGTGATGTTTGGGCCTGTTTGATGATGTCTAATGAGGCATCTTTATATTGATTATTTGTTTTTTTGTTTCCTGGACTGAATATCAAACTACTGGGTTTGTACCTACCACCATTAGATACTCCTGGCTTTTCTCTACATTTCATGTCTTGATGAAAATTTCAGTATTCTAAGTTTTAAGGGCTCTTTTGGTCATTTTTCATGCTTCACTATAACCGTTTTTTTTTTTTTGGTTTTTTGTATTTTGTGGGCTAGGATTAAGCATTAGTGTCATCTACTTAGTGCCATTTTGATAATCCTCATTTGGATCTATATTTTATGTTGTGATGGTTTTTTAGCTTATTTAAATGACAACTTGATAATTGAATATTAATTTTTACCCTAAAATGCATGATGCATAATACATATGAACTACCTATCAAACATTAAAGCTATGTGAATACATATGATTGATGAAGTTTGATCATTTTTATGTGCATCATGAATATTCACTATGGTTTAAATACTATTTCAATGCAAAATGCATAAAGTAGCTAAATGCATCATATACATTTAATTTAAATCCATAATATTTCCTCATTTTGGAAGTCATCATATATATTCATATGAATTAAAAGAAGCAATATTGAATTTGATAGTAAAATTCATAATGCATAATGCATAATACATTTTGAATATGAATATGAAGTGCATACATATGCCTAATCAAGTTTGTAATTTGGGTTTATGTGCATAATTTACAGGTGATGAATGATAAATATGATGTGTATATAAAAATGTTGGTTCTTATTGGTACCCACCCAAATAGTCAACTTGGTCAAGACACCATGACCAAGAAACAAAACACACAAGGACAGGCGTTCAAGCCACACAAAGGAAGATATTTCATAGAAAAACGCTGGCTTGTCTCCTAAAGAGATTGAACAAGAAGGCCAGTGGTTTACAAAACCACCTGTCACATTAACACTCCTGCAACAAAGGAGTAGAAAATAAAAATTAAGTAAAAAAAATTAATACATATAAATATAAAAAAGAAAAACATTAATGTGGTTCCCACTGCACTATAAAACAGGGGGGCCTTGTATGCAAATCTGAAGTGTCTACTGAATCAGAAAAATTCAGTAGATTCTAGGAGTTGCATGCAATTTCCCTCTGTTTTTTAATACAGTTTTTGAAATTAAATTTTACAAACATAAAAAAAGGAAAAAAAATTCATCACAAAAACCACATTGTAAAAAAGACTATTTGTACTAGGATTATGCTTCTATTCTATTGACTTGTGTTCAAATGAAAATGTGTTATTTAAAAAATATGATGAACTCTTAATCTTCCCAACAATCAAATAAGGATCTATTTTGAATATATAAATTTTCAACAAAAACAACAAAATCCTTATGATGTATTTGATTCTCAATGAAATATTTTAGTTTGATGATATACTTCCAAATTTCAATTATTCCATGTTCTCCTTGATGGAAATTTTTATATCATATATTAGAGATTCCCAAATCATTCTTTTTCAATTTTGTCAACTGACATACTCTTCTTTCATAGGTATTGTTTGATAATTTCTTTGATTTATAATGATTATAATCTCCATTTGCTTATTTACTGTAATTTTATATTGAATATTTTCACCATCTGGACTTTCAAAATCTGGAAAAGTCTTTTTTGTGATGTTTGGGCCTGTTTGATGATGTCTAATGAGGCATCTTTATATTGATTATTTGTTTTTTTGTTTCCTGGACTGAATATCAAACTACTGGGTTTGTACCTACCACCATTAGATACTCCTGGCTTTTCTCTACATTTCATGTCTTGATGAAAATTTCAGTATTCTAAGTTTTAAGGGCTCTTTTGGTCATTTTTCATGCTTCACTATAACCGTTTTTTTTTTTTTTGGTTTTTTGTATTTTGTGGGCTAGGATTAAGCATTAGTGTCATCTACTTAGTGCCATTTTGATAATCCTCATTTGGATCTATATTTTATGTTGTGATGGTTTTTTAGCTTATTTAAATGACAACTTGATAATTGAATATTAATTTTTACCCTAAAATGCATGATGCATAATACATATGAACTACCTATCAAACATTAAAGCTATGTGAATACATATGATTGATGAAGTTTGATCATTTTTATGTGCATCATGAATATTCACTATGGTTTAAATACTATTTCAATGCAAAATGCATAAAGTAGCTAAATGCATCATACACATTTAATTTAAATCCATAATATTTCCTCATTTTGGAAGTCATCATATATATTCATATGAATTAAAAGAAGCAATATTGAATTTGATAGTAAAATTCAAAATGCATAATGCATAATACATTTTGAATATGAATATGAAGTGCATACATATGCCTAATCAAGTTTGAAATTTGGGTTTATGTGCATAATTTACAGGTGATGAATGATAAATATGATGTGTATATAAAAATGTTGGTTCTTATTGGTACCCACCCAAATAGTCAACTTGGTCAAGACACCATGACCAAGAAACAAAACACACAAGGACAGGCGTTCAAGCCACACAAAGGAAGATATTTCATAGAAAAACGCTGGCTTGTCTCCTAAAGAGATTGAACAAGAAGGCCAGTGGTTTACAAAACCACCTGTCACATTAACACTCCTGCAACAAAGGAGTAGAAAATAAAAATTAAGTAAAAAAAATTAATACATATAAATATAAAAAAGAAAAACATTAATGTGGTTCCCACTGCACTATAAAACAGGGGGGGCTTGTATGCAAATCTGAAGTGTCTACTGAATCAGAAAAATTCAGTAGATTCTAGGAGTTCCATGCAAGTTCCCTCTGTTTTTTAATACAGTTTTTGAAATTAAATTTTACAAACATAAAAAAAGGAAAAAAAATTCATCACAAAAACCACATTGTAAAAAAGACTATTTGTACTAGGATTATGCTTCTATTCTATTGACTTGTGTTCAAATGAAAATGTGTTATTTAAAAAATATGATGAACTCTTAATCTTCCCAACAATCAAATAAGGATCTATTTTGAATATATAAATTTTCAACAAAAACAACAAAATCCTTATGATGTATTTGATTCTCAATGAAATATTTTAGTTTGATAATATACTTCCAAATTTCAATTATTCCATGTTCTCCTTGATGGAAATTTTTATATCATATATTAGAGATTCCCAAATCATTCTTTTTCAATTTTGTCAACTGACATACTCTTCTTTCATAGGTATTGTTTGATAATTTCTTTGATTTATAATGATTATAATCACCATTTGCTTATTTACTGTAATTTTATATTGAATATTTTCACCATCTGGACTTTCAAAATCTGGAAAAGTCTTTTTTGTGATGTTTGGGCCTGTTTGATGATGTCTAATGAGGCATCTTTATATTGATTATTTGTTTTTTTGTTTCCTGGACTGAATATCAAACTACTGGGTTTGTACCTACCACCATTAGATACTCCTGGCTTTTCTCTACATTTCATGTCTTGATGAAAATTTCAGTATTCTAAGTTTTAAGGGCACTTTTGGTCATTTTTCATGCTTCGCTATAACCGTTTTTTTTTTTTGGTTTTTTGTATTTTGTGGGCTAGGATTAAGCATTAGTGTCATCTACTTAGTGCCATTTTGATAATCCTCATTTGGATCTATATTTTATGTTGTGATGGTTTTTTAGCTTATTTAAATGACAACTTGATAATTGAATATTAATTTTTACCCTAAAATGCATGATGCATAATACATATGAACTACCTATCAAACATTAAAGCTATGTGAATACATATGATTGATGAAGTTTGATCATTTTTATGTGCATCATGAATATTCACTATGGTTTAAATACTATTTCAATGCAAAATGCATAAAGTAGCTAAATGCATCATACACATTTAATTTAAATCCATAATATTTCCTCATTTTGGAAGTCATCATATATATTCATATGAATTAAAAGAAGCAATATTGAATTTGATAGTAAAATTCAAAATGCATAATGCATAATACATTTTGAATATGAATATGAAGTGCATACATATGCCTAATCAAGTTTGAAATTTGGGTTTATGTGCATAATTTACAGGTGATGAATGATAAATATGATGTGTATATAAAAATGTTGGTTCTTATTGGTACCCACCCAAATAGTCAACTTGGTCAAGACACCATGACCAAGAAACAAAACACACAAGGACAGGCGTTCAAGCCACACAAAGGAAGATATTTCATAGAAAAACGCTGGCTTGTCTCCTAAAGAGATTGAACAAGAAGGCCAGTGGTTTACAAAACCACCTGTCACATTAACACTCCTGCAACAAAGGAGTAGAAAATAAAAATTAAGTAAAAAAAATTAATACATATAAATATAAAAAAGAAAAACATTAATGTGGTTCCCACTGCACTATAAAACAGGGGGGGCTTGTATGCAAATCTGAAGTGTCTACTGAATCAGAAAAATTCAGTAGATTCTAGGAGTTGCATGCAAGTTCCCTCTGTTTTTTAATACAGTTTTTGAAATTAAATTTTACAAACATAAAAAAAGGAAAAAAAATTCATCACAAAAACCACATTGTAAAAAAGACTATTTGTACTAGGATTATGCTTCTATTCTATTGACTTGTGTTCAAATGAAAATGTGTTATTTAAAAAATATGATGAACTCTTAATCTTCCCAACAATCAAATAAGGATCTATTTTGAATATATAAATTTTCAACAAAAACAACAAAATCCTTATGATGTATTTGATTCTCAATGAAATATTTTAGTTTGATGATATACTTCCAAATTTCAATTATTCCATGTTCTCCTTGATGGAAATTTTTATATCATATATTAGAGATTCCCAAATCATTCTTTTTCAATTTTGTCAACTGACATACTCTTCTTTCATAGGTATTGTTTGATAATTTCTTTGATTTATAATGATTATAATCACCATTTGCTTATTTACTGTAATTTTATATTGAATATTTTCACCATCTGGACTTTCAAAATCTGGAAAAGTCTTTTTTGTGATGTTTGGGCCTGTTTGATGATGTCTAATGAGGCATCTTTATATTGATTATTTGTTTTTTTGTTTCCTGGACTGAATATCAAACTACTGGGTTTGTACCTACCACCATTAGATACTCCTGGCTTTTCTCTACATTTCATGTCTTGATGAAAATTTCAGTATTCTAAGTTTTAAGGGCACTTTTGGTCATTTTTCATGCTTCGCTATAACCGTTTTTTTTTTTTGGTTTTTTGTATTTTGTGGGCTAGGATTAAGCATTAGTGTCATCTACTTAGTGCCATTTTGATAATCCTCATTTGGATCTATATTTTATGTTGTGATGGTTTTTTAGCTTATTTAAATGACAACTTGATAATTGAATATTAATTTTTACCCTAAAATGCATGAAGCATAATACATATGAACTACCTATCAAACATTAAAGCTATGTGAATACATATGATTGATGAAGTTTGATCATTTTTATGTGCATCATGAATATTCACTATGGTTTAAATACTATTTCAATGCAAAATGCATAAAGTAGCTAAATGCATCATACACATTTAATTTAAATCCATAATATTTCCTCATTTTGGAAGTCATCATATATATTCATATGAATTAAAAGAAGCAATATTGAATTTGATAGTAAAATTCAAAATGCATAATGCATAATACATTTTGAATATGAATATGAAGTGCATACATATGCCTAATCAAGTTTGAAATTTGGGTTTATGTGCATAATTTACAGGTGATGAATGATAAATATGATGTGTATATAAAAATGTTGGTTCTTATTGGTACCCACCCAAATTGTCAACTTGGTCAAGACACCATGACCAAGAAACAAAACACACAAGGACAGGCGTTCAAGCCACACAAAGGAAGATATTTCATAGAAAAACGCTGGCTTGTCTCCTAAAGAGATTGAACAAGAAGGCCAGTGGTTTACAAAACCACCTGTCACATTAACACTCCTGCAACAAAGGAGTAGAAAATAAAAATTAAGTAAAAAAAATTAATACATATAAATATAAAAAAGAAAAACATTAATGTGGTTCCCACTGCACTATAAAACAGGGGGGCCTTGTATGCAAATCTGAAGTGTCTACTGAATCAGAAAAATTCAGTAGATTCTAGGAGTTGCATGCAATTTCCCTCTGTTTTTTAATACAGTTTTTGAAATTAAATTTTACAAACATAAAAAAAGGAAAAAAAATTCATCACAAAAACCACATTGTAAAAAAGACTATTTGTACTAGGATTATGCTTCTATTCTATTGACTTGTGTTCAAATGAAAATGTGTTATTTAAAAAATATGATGAACTCTTAATCTTCCCAACAATCAAATAAGGATCTATTTTGAATATATAAATTTTCAACAAAAACAACAAAATCGTTATGATGTATTTGATTCTCAATGAAATATTTTAGTTTGATGATATACTTCCAAATTTCAATTATTCCATGTTCTCCTTGATGGAAATTTTTATATCATATATTAGAGATTCCCAAATCATTCTTTTTCAATTTTGTCAACTGACATACTCTTCTTTCATAGGTATTGTTTGATAATTTCTTTGATTTATAATGATTATAATCTCCATTTGCTTATTTACTGTAATTTTATATTGAATATTTTCACCATCTGGACTTTCAAAATCTGGAAAAGTCTTTTTTGTGATGTTTGGGCCTGTTTGATGATGTCTAATGAGGCATCTTTATATTGATTATTTGTTTTTTTGTTTCCTGGACTGAATATCAAACTACTGGGTTTGTACCTACCACCATTAGATACTCCTGGCTTTTCTCTACATTTCATGTCTTGATGAAAATTTCAGTATTCTAAGTTTTAAGGGCTCTTTTGGTCATTTTTCATGCTTCACTATAACCGTTTTTTTTTTTTTTGGTTTTTTGTATTTTGTGGGCTAGGATTAAGCATTAGTGTCATCTACTTAGTGCCATTTTGATAATCCTCATTTGGATCTATATTTTATGTTGTGATGGTTTTTTAGCTTATTTAAATGACAACTTGATAATTGAATATTAATTTTTACCCTAAAATGCATGATGCATAATACATATGAACTACCTATCAAACATTAAAGCTATGTGAATACATATGATTGATGAAGTTTGATCATTTTTATGTGCATCATGAATATTCACTATGGTTTAAATACTATTTCAATGCAAAATGCATAAAGTAGCTAAATGCATCATACACATTTAATTTAAATCCATAATATTTCCTCATTTTGGAAGTCATCATATATATTCATATGAATTAAAAGAAGCAATATTGAATTTGATAGTAAAATTCATAATGCATAATGCATAATACATTTTGAATATGAATATGAAGTGCATACATATGCCTAATCAAGTTTGAAATTTGGGTTTATGTGCATAATTTACAGGTGATGAATGATAAATATGATGTGTATATAAAAATGTTGGTTCTTATTGGTACCCACCCAAATAGTCAACTTGGTCAAGACACCATGACCAAGAAACAAAACACACAAGGACAGTCGTTCAAGCCACACAAAGGAAGATATTTCATAGAAAAACGCTGGCTTGTCTCCTAAAGAGATTGAACAAGAAGGCCAGTGGTTTACAAAACCACCTGTCACATTAACACTCCTGCAACAAAGGAGTAGAAAATAAAAATTAAGTAAAAAAAATTAATACATATAAATATAAAAAAGATAAACATTAATGTGGTTCCCACTGCACTATAAAACAGGGGGGGCTTGTATGCAAATCTGAAGTGTCTACTGAATCAGAAAAATTCAGTAGATTCTAGGAGTTGCATGCAAGTTCCCTCTGTTTTTTAATACAGTTTTTGAAATTAAATTTTACAAACATAAAAAAAGGAAAAAAAATTCATCACAAAAACCACATTGTAAAAAAGACTATTTGTACTAGGATTATGCTTCTATTCTATTGACTTGTGTTCAAATGAAAATGTGTTATTTAAAAAATATGATGAACTCTTAATCTTCCCAACAATCAAATAAGGATCTATTTTGAATATATAAATTTTCAACAAAAACAACAAAATCCTTATGATGTATTTGATTCTCAATGAAATATTTTAGTTTGATGATATACTTCCAAATTTCAATTATTCCATGTTCTCCTTGATGGAAATTTTTATATCATATATTAGAGATTCCCAAATCATTCTTTTTCAATTTTGTCAACTGACATACTCTTCTTTCATAGGTATTGTTTGATAATTTCTTTGATTTATAATGATTATAATCTCCATTTGCTTATTTACTGTAATTTTATATTGAATATTTTCACCATCTGGACTTTCAAAATCTGGAAAAGTCTTTTTTGTGATGTTTGGGCCTGTTTGATGATGTCTAATGAGGCATCTTTATATTGATTATTTGTTTTTTTGTTTCCTGGACTGAATATCAAACTACTGGGTTTGTACCTACCACCATTAGATACTCCTGGCTTTTCTCTACATTTCATGTCTTGATGAAAATTTCAGTATTCTAAGTTTTAAGGGCTCTTTTGGTCATTTTTCATGCTTCACTATAACCGTTTTTTTTTTTTTGGTTTTTTGTATTTTGTGGGCTAGGATTAAGCATTAGTGTCATCTACTTAGTGCCATTTTGATAATCCTCATTTGGATCTATATTTTATGTTGTGATGGTTTTTTAGCTTATTTAAATGACAACTTGATAATTGAATATTAATTTTTACCCTAAAATGCATGATGCATAATACATATGAACTACCTATCAAACATTAAAGCTATGTGAATACATATGATTGATGAAGTTTGATCATTTTTATGTGCATCATGAATATTCACTATGGTTTAAATACTATTTCAATGCAAAATGCATAAAGTAGCTAAATGCATCATATACATTTAATTTAAATCCATAATATTTCCTCATTTTGGAAGTCATCATATATATTCATATGAATTAAAAGAAGCAATATTGAATTTGATAGTAAAATTCATAATGCATAATGCATAATACATTTTGAATATGAATATGAAGTGCATACATATGCCTAATCAAGTTTGAAATTTGGGTTTATGTGCATAATTTACAGGTGATGAATGATAAATATGATGTGTATATAAAAATGTTGGTTCTTATTGGTACCCACCCAAATAGTCAACTTGGTCAAGACACCATGACCAAGAAACAAAACACACAAGGACAGGCGTTCAAGCCACACAAAGGAGGATATTTCATAGAAAAACGCTGGCTTGTCTCCTAAAGAGATTGAACAAGAAGGCCAGTGGTTTACAAAACCACCTGTCACATTAACACTCCTGCAACAAAGGAGTAGAAAATAAAAATTAAGTAAAAAAAATTAATACATATAAATATAAAAAAGAAAAACATTAATGTGGTTCCCACTGCACTATAAAACAGGGGGGCCTTGTATGCAAATCTGAAGTGTCTACTGAATCAGAAAAATTCAGTAGATTCTAGGAGTTGCATGCAAGTTCCCCCTGTTTTTTAATACAGTTTTTGAAATTAAATTTTACAAACATAAAAAAAGGAAAAAAAATTCATCACAAAAACCACATTGTAAAAAAGACTATTTGTACTAGGATTATGCTTCTATTCTATTGACTTGTGTTCAAATGAAAATGTGTTATTTAAAAAATATGATGAACTCTTAATCTTCCCAACAATCAAATAAGGATCTATTTTGAATATATAAATTTTCAACAAAAACAACAAAATCATTATGATGTATTTGATTCTCAATGAAATATTTTAGTTTGATGATATACTTCCAAATTTCAATTATTCCATGTTCTCCTTGATGGAAATTTTTATATCATATATTAGAGATTCCCAAATCATTCTTTTTCAATTTTGTCAACTGACATACTCTTCTTTCATAGGTATTGTTTGATAATTTCTTTGATTTATAATGATTATAATCTCCATTTGCTTATTTACTGTAATTTTATATTGAATATTTTCACCATCTGGACTTTCAAAATCTGGAAAAGTCTTTTTTGTGATGTTTGGGCCTGTTTGATGATGTCTAATGAGGCATCTTTATATTGATTATTTGTTTTTTTGTTTCCTGGACTGAATATCAAACTACTGGGTTTGTACCTACCACCATTAGATACTCCTGGCTTTTCTCTACATTTCATGTCTTGATGAAAATTTCAGTATTCTAAGTTTTAAGGGCTCTTTTGGTCATTTTTCATGCTTCACTATAACCGTTTTTTTTTTTTTGGTTTTTTGTATTTTGTGGGCTAGGATTAAGCATTAGTGTCATCTACTTAGTGCCATTTGATAATCCTCATTTGGATCTATATTTTATGTTGTGATGGTTTTTTAGCTTATTTAAATGACAACTTGATAATTGAATATTAATTTTTACCCTAAAATGCATGATGCATAATACATATGAACTACCTATCAAACATTAAAGCTATGTGAATACATATGATTGATGAAGTTTGATCATTTTTATGTGCATCATGAATATTCACTATGGTTTAAATACTATTTCAATGCAAAATGCATAAAGTAGCTAAATGCATCATATACATTTAATTTAAATCCATAATATTTCCTCATTTTGGAAGTCATCATATATATTCATATGAATTAAAAGAAGCAATATTGAATTTGATAGTAAAATTCATAATGCATAATGCATAATACATTTTGAATATGAATATGAAGTGCATACATATGCCTAATCAAGTTTGAAATTTGGGTTTATGTGCATAATTTACAGGTGATGAATGATAAATATGATGTGTATATAAAAATGTTGGTTCTTATTGGTACCCACCCAAATAGTCAACTTGGTCAAGACACCATGACCAAGAAACAAAACACACAAGGACAGGCGTTCAAGCCACACAAAGGAAGATATTTCATAGAAAAACGCTGGCTTGTCTCCTAAAGAGATTGAACAAGAAGGCCAGTGGTTTACAAAACCACCTGTCACATTAACACTCCTGCAACAAAGGAGTAGAAAATAAAAATTAAGTAAAAAAAATTAATACATATAAATATAAAAAAGAAAAACATTAATGTGGTTCCCACTGCACTATAAAACAGGGGGGCCTTGTATGCAAATCTGAAGTGTCTACTGAATCAGAAAAATTCAGTAGATTCTAGGAGTTGCATGCAATTTCCCTCTGTTTTTTAATACAGTTTTTGAAATTAAATTTTACAAACATAAAAAAAGGAAAAAAAATTCATCACAAAAACCACATTGTAAAAAAGACTATTTGTACTAGGATTATGCTTCTATTCTATTGACTTGTGTTCAAATGAAAATGTGTTATTTAAAAAATATGATGAACTCTTAATCTTCCCAACAATCAAATAAGGATCTATTTTGAATATATAAATTTTCAACAAAAACAACAAAATCCTTATGATGTATTTGATTCTCAATGAAATATTTTAGTTTGATGATATACTTCCAAATTTCAATTATTCCATGTTCTCCTTGATGGAAATTTTTATATCATATATTAGAGATTCCCAAATCATTCTTTTTCAATTTTGTCAACTGACATACTCTTCTTTCATAGGTATTGTTTGATAATTTCTTTGATTTATAATGATTATAATCTCCATTTGCTTATTTACTGTAATTTTATATTGAATATTTTCACCATCTGGACTTTCAAAATCTGGAAAAGTCTTTTTTGTGATGTTTGGGCCTGTTTGATGATGTCTAATGAGGCATCTTTATATTGATTATTTGTTTTTTTGTTTCCTGGACTGAATATCAAACTACTGGGTTTGTACCTACCACCATTAGATACTCCTGGCTTTTCTCTACATTTCATGTCTTGATGAAAATTTCAGTATTCTAAGTTTTAAGGGCTCTTTTGGTCATTTTTCATGCTTCACTATAACCGTTTTTTTTTTTTTGGTTTTTTGTATTTTGTGGGCTAGGATTAAGCATTAGTGTCATCTACTTAGTGCCATTTTGATAATCCTCATTTGGATCTATATTTTATGTTGTGATGGTTTTTTAGCTTATTTAAATGACAACTTGATAATTGAATATTAATTTTTACCCTAAAATGCATGATGCATAATACATATGAACTACCTATCAAACATTAAAGCTATGTGAATACATATGATTGATGAAGTTTGATCATTTTTATGTGCATCATGAATATTCACTATGGTTTAAATACTATTTCAATGCAAAATGCATAAAGTAGCTAAATGCATCATATACATTTAATTTAAATCCATAATATTTCCTCATTTTGGAAGTCATCATATATATTCATATGAATTAAAAGAAGCAATATTGAATTTGATAGTAAAATTCATAATGCATAATGCATAATACATTTTGAATATGAATATGAAGTGCATACATATGCCTAATCAAGTTTGAAATTTGGGTTTATGTGCATAATTTACAGGTGATGAATGATAAATATGATGTGTATATAAAAATGTTGGTTCTTATTGGTACCCACCCAAATAGTCAACTTGGTCAAGACACCATGACCAAGAAACAAAACACACAAGGACAGGCGTTCAAGCCACACAAAGGAAGATATTTCATAGAAAAACGCTGGCTTGTCTCCTAAAGAGATTGAACAAGAAGGCCAGTGGTTTACAAAACCACCTGTCACATTAACACTCCTGCAACAAAGGAGTAGAAAATAAAAATTAAGTAAAAAAAATTAATACATATAAATATAAAAAAGAAAAACATTAATGTGGTTCCCACTGCACTATAAAACAGGGGGGCCTTGTATGCAAATCTGAAGTGTCTACTGAATCAGAAAAATTCAGTAGATTCTAGGAGTTGCATGCAATTTCCCTCTGTTTTTTAATACAGTTTTTGAAATTAAATTTTACAAACATAAAAAAAGGAAAAAAAATTCATCACAAAAACCACATTGTAAAAAAGACTATTTGTACTAGGATTATGCTTCTATTCTATTGACTTGTGTTCAAATGAAAATGTGTTATTTAAAAAATATGATGAACTCTTAATCTTCCCAACAATCAAATAAGGATCTATTTTGAATATATAAATTTTCAACAAAAACAACAAAATCCTTATGATGTATTTGATTCTCAATGAAATATTTTAGTTTGATGATATACTTCCAAATTTCAATTATTCCATGTTCTCCTTGATGGAAATTTTTATATCATATATTAGAGATTCCCAAATCATTCTTTTTCAATTTTGTCAACTGACATACTCTTCTTTCATAGGTATTGTTTGATAATTTCTTTGATTTATAATGATTATAATCTCCATTTGCTTATTTACTGTAATTTTATATTGAATATTTTCACCATCTGGACTTTCAAAATCTGGAAAAGTCTTTTTTGTGATGTTTGGGCCTGTTTGATGATGTCTAATGAGGCATCTTTATATTGATTATTTGTTTTTTTGTTTCCTGGACTGAATATCAAACTACTGGGTTTGTACCTACCACCATTAGATACTCCTGGCTTTTCTCTACATTTCATGTCTTGATGAAAATTTCAGTATTCTAAGTTTTAAGGGCTCTTTTGGTCATTTTTCATGCTTCACTATAACCGTTTTTTTTTTTTTGGTTTTTTGTATTTTGTGGGCTAGGATTAAGCATTAGTGTCATCTACTTAGTGCCATTTTGATAATCCTCATTTGGATCTATATTTTATGTTGTGATGGTTTTTTAGCTTATTTAAATGACAACTTGATAATTGAATATTAATTTTTACCCTAAAATGCATGATGCATAATACATATGAACTACCTATCAAACATTAAAGCTATGTGAATACATATGATTGATGAAGTTTGATCATTTTTATGTGCATCATGAATATTCACTATGGTTTAAATACTATTTCAATGCAAAATGCATAAAGTAGCTAAATGCATCATATACATTTAATTTAAATCCATAATATTTCCTCATTTTGGAAGTCATCATATATATTCATATGAATTAAAAGAAGCAATATTGAATTTGATAGTAAAATTCATAATGCATAATGCATAATACATTTTGAATATGAATATGAAGTGCATACATATGCCTAATCAAGTTTGAAATTTGGGTTTATGTGCATAATTTACAGGTGATGAATGATAAATATGATGTGTATATAAAAATGTTGGTTCTTATTGGTACCCACCCAAATAGTCAACTTGGTCAAGACACCATGACCAAGAAACAAAACACACAAGGACAGGCGTTCAAGCCACACAAAGGAAGATATTTCATAGAAAAACGCTGGCTTGTCTCCTAAAGAGATTGAACAAGAAGGCCAGTGGTTTACAAAACCACCTGTCACATTAACACTCCTGCAACAAAGGAGTAGAAAATAAAAATTAAGTAAAAAAAATTAATACATATAAATATAAAAAAGAAAAACATTAATGTGGTTCCCACTGCACTATAAAACAGGGGGGCCTTGTATGCAAATCTGAAGTGTCTACTGAATCAGAAAAATTCAGTAGATTCTAGGAGTTGCATGCAAGTTCCCTCTGTTTTTTAATACAGTTTTTGAAATTAAATTTTACAAACATAAAAAAAGGAAAAAAAATTCATCACAAAAACCACATTGTAAAAAAGACTATTTGTACTAGGATTATGCTTCTATTCTATTGACTTGTGTTCAAATGAAAATGTGTTATTTAAAAAATATGATGAACTCTTAATCTTCCCAACAATCAAATAAGGATCTATTTTGAATATATAAATTTTCAACAAAAACAACAAAATCCTTATGATGTATTTGATTCTCAATGAAATATTTTAGTTTGATGATATACTTCCAAATTTCAATTATTCCATGTTCTCCTTGATGGAAATTTTTATATCATATATTAGAGATTCCCAAATCATTCTTTTTCAATTTTGTCAACTGACATACTCTTCTTTCATAGGTATTGTTTGATAATTTCTTTGATTTATAATGATTATAATCTCCATTTGCTTATTTACTGTAATTTTATATTGAATATTTTCACCATCTGGACTTTCAAAATCTGGAAAAGTCTTTTTTGTGATGTTTGGGCCTGTTTGATGATGTCTAATGAGGCATCTTTATATTGATTATTTGTTTTTTTGTTTCCTGGACTGAATATCAAACTACTGGGTTTGTACCTACCACCATTTGATACTCCTGGCTTTTCTCTACATTTCATGTCTTGATGAAAATTTCAGTATTCTAAGTTTTAAGGGCTCTTTTGGTCATTTTTCATGCTTCACTATAACCGTTTTTTTTTTTTTGGTTTTTTGTATTTTGTGGGCTAGGATTAAGCATTAGTGTCATCTACTTAGTGCCATTTTGATAATCCTCATTTGGATCTATATTTGATGTTGTGATGGTTTTTTAGCTTATTTAAATGACAACTTGATAATTGAATATTAATTTTTACCCTAAAATGCATGATGCATAATACATATGAACTACCTATCAAACATTAAAGCTATGTGAATACATATGATTGATGAAGTTTGATCATTTTTATGTGCATCATGAATATTCACTATGGTTTAAATACTATTTCAATGCAAAATGCATAAAGTAGCTAAATGCATCATACACATTTAATTCAAATCCATAATATTTCCTCATTTTGGAAGTCATCATATATATTCATATGAATTAAAAGAAGCAATATTGAATTTGATAGTAAAATTCATAATGCATAATGCATAATACATTTTGAATATGAATATGAAGTGCATACATATGCCTAATCAAGTTTGAAATTTGGGTTTATGTGCATAATTTACAGGTGATGAATGATAAATATGATGTGTATATAAAAATGTTGGTTCTTATTGGTACCCACCCAAATAGTCAACTTGGTCAAGACACCATGACCAAGAAACAAAACACACAAGGACAGTCGTTCAAGCCACACAAAGGAAGATATTTCATAGAAAAACGCTGGCTTGTCTCCTAAAGAGATTGAACAAGAAGGCCAGTGGTTTACAAAACCACCTGTCACATTAACACTCCTGCAACAAAGGAGTAGAAAATAAAAATTAAGTAAAAAAAATTAATACATATAAATATAAAAAAGATAAACATTAATGTGGTTCCCACTGCACTATAAAACAGGGGGGGCTTGTATGCAAATCTGAAGTGTCTACTGAATCAGAAAAATTCAGTAGATTCTAGGAGTTGCATGCAAGTTCCCTCTGTTTTTTAATACAGTTTTTGAAATTAAATTTTACAAACATAAAAAAAGGAAAAAAAATTCATCACAAAAACCACATTGTAAAAAAGACTATTTGTACTAGGATTATGCTTCTATTCTATTGACTTGTGTTCAAATGAAAATGTGTTATTTAAAAAATATGATGAACTCTTAATCTTCCCAACAATCAAATAAGGATCTATTTTGAATATATAAATTTTCAACAAAAACAACAAAATCCTTATGATGTATTTGATTCTCAATGAAATATTTTAGTTTGATGATATACTTCCAAATTTCAATTATTCCATGTTCTCCTTGATGTAAATTTTTATATCATATATTAGAGATTCCCAAATCATTCTTTTTCAATTTTGTCAACTGACATACTCTTCTTTCATAGGTATTGTTTGATAATTTCTTTGATTTATAATGATTATAATCTCCATTTGCTTATTTACTGTAATTTTATATTGAATATTTTCACCATCTGGACTTTCAAAATCTGGAAAAGTCTTTTTTGTGATGTTTGGGCCTGTTTGATGATGTCTAATGAGGCATCTTTATATTGATTATTTGTTTTTTTGTTTCCTGGACTGAATATCAAACTACTGGGTTTGTACCTACCACCATTTGATACTCCTGGCTTTTCTCTACATTTCATGTCTTGATGAAAATTTCAGTATTCTAAGTTTTAAGGGCTCTTTTGGTCATTTTTCATGCTTCACTATAACCGTTTTTTTTTTTTGGTTTTTTGTATTTTGTGGGCTAGGATTAAGCATTAGTGTCATCTACTTAGTGCCATTTTAATAATCCTCATTTGGATCTATATTTGATGTTGTGATGGTTTTTTAGCTTATTTAAATGACAACTTGATAATTGAATATTAATTTTTACCCTAAAATGCATGATGCATAATACATATGAACTACCTATCAAACATTAAAGCTATGTGAATACATATGATTGATGAAGTTTGATCATTTTTATGTGCATCATGAATATTCACTATGGTTTAAATACTATTTCAATGCAAAATGCATAAAGTAGCTAAATGCATCATACACATTTAATTTAAATCCATAATATTTCCTCATTTTGGAAGTCATCATATATATTCATATGAATTAAAAGAAGCAATATTGAATTTGATAGTAAAATTCATAATGCATAATGCATAATACATTTTGAATATGAATATGAAGTGCATACATATGCCTAATCAAGTTTGAAATTTGGGTTTATGTGCATAATTTACAGGTGATGAATGATAAATATGATGTGTATATAAAAATGTTGGTTCTTATTGGTACCCACCCAAATAGTCAACTTGGTCAAGACACCATGACCAAGAAACAAAACACACAAGGACAGGCGTTCAAGCCACACAAAGGAAGATATTTCATAGAAAAACGATGGCTTGTCTCCTAAAGAGATTGAACAAGAAGGCCAGTGGTTTACAAAACCACCTGTCACATTAACACTCCTGCAACAAAGGAGTAGAAAATAAAAATTAAGTAAAAAAAATTAATACATATAAATATAAAAAAGAAAAACATTAATGTGGTTCCCACTGCACTATAAAACAGGGGGGCCTTGTATGCAAATCTGAAGTGTCTACTGAATCAGAAAAATTCAGTAGATTCTAGGAGTTGCATGCAAGTTCCCTCTGTTTTTTAATACAGTTTTTGAAATTAAATTTTACAAACATAAAAAAAGGAAAAAAAATTCATCACAAAAACCACATTGTAAAAAAGACTATTTGTACTAGGATTATGCTTCTATTCTATTGACTTGTGTTCAAATGAAAATGTGTTATTTAAAAAATATGATGAACTCTTAATCTTCCCAACAATCAAATAAGGATCTATTTTGAATATATAAATTTTCAACAAAAACAACAAAATCCTTATGATGTATTTGATTCTCAATGAAATATTTTAGTTTGATGATATACTTCCAAATTTCAATTATTCCATGTTCTCCTTGATGGAAATTTTTATATCATATATTAGAGATTCCCAAATCATTCTTTTTCAATTTTGTCAACTGACATACTCTACTTTCATAGGTATTGTTTGATAATTTCTTTGATTTATAATGATTATAATCTCCATTTGCTTATTTACTGTAATTTTATATTGAATATTTTCACCATCTGGACTTTCAAAATCTGGAAAAGTCTTTTTTGTGATGTTTGGGCCTGTTTGATGATGTCTAATGAGGCATCTTTATATTGATTATTTGTTTTTTTGTTTCCTGGACTGAATATCAAACTACTGGGTTTGTACCTACCACCATTAGATACTCCTGGCTTTTCTCTACATTTCATGTCTTGATGAAAATTTCAGTATTCTAAGTTTTAAGGGCACTTTTGGTCATTTTTCATGCTTCACTATAACCGTTTTTTTTTTTTTGGTTTTTTGTATTTTGTGGGCTAGGATTAAGCATTAGTGTCATCTACTTAGTGCCATTTTGATAATCCTCATTTGGATCTATATTTGATGTTGTGATGGTTTTTTAGCTTATTTAAATGACAACTTGATAATTGAATATTAATTTTTACCCTAAAATGCATGATGCATAATACATATGAACTACATATCAAACATTAAAGCTATGTGAATACATATGATTGATGAAGTTTGATCATTTTTATGTGCATCATGAATATTCACTATGGTTTAAATACTATTTCAATGCAAAATGCATAAAGTAGCTAAATGCATCATACACATTTAATTTAAATCCATAATATTTCCTCCTTTTGGAAGTCATCATATATATTCATATGAATTAAAAGAAGCAATATTGAATTTGATAGTAAAATTCATAATGCATAATGCATAATACATTTTGAATATGAATATTAAGTGCATACATATGCCTAATCAAGTTTGAAATTTGGGTTTATGTGCATAATTTACAGGTGATGAATGATAAATATGATGTGTATATAAAAATGTTGGTTCTTATTGGTACCCACCCAAATAGTCAACTTGGTCAAGACACCATGACCAAGAAACAAAACACACAAGGACAGGCGTTCAAGCCACACAAAGGAAGATATTTCATAGAAAAACGCTGGCTTGTCTCCTAAAGAGATTGAACAAGAAGGCCAGTGGTTTACAAAACCACCTGTCACATTAACACTCCTGCAACAAAGGAGTAGAAAATAAAAATTAAGTAAAAAAAATTAATACATATAAATATAAAAAAGAAAAACATAAATGTGGTTCCCACTGCACTATAAAACAGGGGGGGCTTGTATGCAAATCTGAAGTGTCTACTGAATCAGAAAAATTCAGTAGATTCTAGGAGTTGCATGCAAGTTCCCTCTGTTTTTTAATACAGTTATAATGCATAATACATTTTGAATATGAATATTAAGTGCATACATATGCCTAATCAAGTTTGAAATTTGGTTTTATGTGCATAATTTACAGGTGATGAATGATAAATATGATGTGTATATAAAAATGTTGGTTCTTATTGGTACCCACCCAAATAGTCAACTTGGTCAAGACACCATGACCAAGAAACAAAACACACAAGGACAGGCGTTCAAGCCACACAAAGGAAGATATTTCATAGAAAAACGCTGGCTTGTCTCCTAAAGAGATTGAACAAGAAGGCCAGTGGTTTACAAAAACCACCTGTCACATTAACACTCCTGCAACAAAGGAGTAGAAAATAAAAATTAAGTAAAAAAAATTAATACATATAAATATAAAAAAGAAAAACATAAATGTGGTTCCCACTGCACTATAAAACAGGGGGGGCTTGTATGCAAATCTGAAGTGTCTACTGAATCAGAAAAATTCAGTAGATTCTAGGAGTTGCATGCAAGTTCCCTCTGTTTTTTAATACAGTTTTTGAAATTAAATTTTACAAACATAAAAAAAGGAAAAAAAATTCATCACAAAAACCACATTGTAAAAAAGACTATTTGTACTAGGATTATGCTTCTATTCTATTGACTTGTGTTCAAATGAAAATGTGTTATTTAAAAAATATGATGAACTCTTAATCTTCCCAACAATCAACTAAGGATCTATTTTGAATATATAAATTTTCAACAAAAACAACAAAATCCTTAATATGTATTTGATTCTCAATGAAATATTTTAGTTTGATGATATACTTCCAAATTTAAATTATTCCATGTTCTCTTTGATGGAAATTTTTATATCATATATTAGAGAGTCCCAAATCATTCTTTTTCAATTTTGTCAACTGACATACTCTTCTTTCATAGGTATTGTTTGATAATTTCTTTGATTTATAATGATTATAATCTCCATTTGCTTATTTACTGTAATTTTATATTGAATATTTTCACCATCTGGACTTTCAAAATCTGGAAAAGTCTTTTTTGTGATGTTTGGGCCTGTTTGATGATGTCTAATGAGGCATCTTTATATTGATTATTTGTTTTTTTTTGTTTCCTGGACTGAATATTAAACTACTGGGTTTGTACCTACCACCATTAGATACTCCTGGCTTTTCTCTACATTTCATGTCTTGATGAAAATTTCAGTATTCTAAGTTTTAAGGGCTCTTTTGGTCATTTTTCATGCTTCACTATAACCGTTTTTTTTTTTTGGTTTTTTGTATTTTGTGGGCTAGGATTAAGCATTAGTGTCATCTACTTAGTGCCATTTTGATAATCCTCATTTGAATCTATATTTTATGTTGTGATGGTTTTTTAGCTTATTTAAATGACAACTTGATAATTGAATATTAACTTTTACCCTAAAATGCATGATGCATAATACATATGAACTACCTATCAAACATTAAAGCTATGTGAATACATATGATTGATGAAGTTTGATCATTTTTATGTGCATCATGAATATTCACTATGGTTTAAATACTATTTCAATGCAAAATGCATAAAGTAGCTAAATGCATCATACACATTTAATTTAAATCCATAATATTTCCTCATTTTGGAAGTCATCATATATATTCATATGAATTAAAAGAAGCAATATTGAATTTGATAGTAAAATTCATAATGCATAATGCATAATACATTTTGAATATGAATATTAAGTGCATACATATGCCTAATCAAGTTTGAAATTTGGGTTTATGTGCATAATTTACAGGTGATGAATGATAAATATGATGTGTATATAAAAATGTTGGTTCTTATTGGTACCCACCCAAATAGTCAACTTGGTCAAGACACCATGACCAAGAAACAAAACACACAAGGACAGGCGTTCAAGCCACTCAAAGGAAGATATTTCATAGAAAAACGCTGGCTTGTCTCCTAAAGAGATTGAACAAGAAGGCCAGTGATTTACAAAACCACCTGTCACATTAACACTCCTGCAACAAAGGAGTAGAAAATAAAAATTAAGTAAAAAAAATTAATACATATAAATATAAAAAAGAAAAACATTAATGTGGTTCCCACTGCACTATAAAACAGGGGGGGCTTGTATGCAAATCTGAAGTGTCTACTGGATCAGAAAAATTCAGTAGATTTTAGGAGTTGCATGCAAGTTCCCTCTGTTTTTTAATACAGTTTTTGAAATTAAATTTTACAAACATAAAAAAAGGAAAAAAAATTCATCACAAAAACCACATTGTAAAAAAGACTATTTGTACTAGGATTATGCTTCTATTCTATTGACTTGTGTTCAAATGAAAATGTGTTATTTAAAAAATATGATGAACTCTTAATCTTCCCAACAATCAACTAAGGATCTATTTTGAATATATAAATTTTCAACAAAAACAACAAAATCCTTATGATGTATTTGATTCTCAATGAAATATTTTAGTTTGATGATATACTTCCAAATTTCAATTATTCCATGTTCTCCTTGATGGAAATTTTTATATCATATATTAGAGATTCCCAAATCATTCTTTTTCAATTTTGTCAACTGACATACTCTTCTTTCATAGGTATTCTTTGATAATTTCTTTGATTTATAATGATTATAATCTCCATTTGCTTATTTACTGTAATTTTATATTGAATATTTTCACCATCTGGACTTTCAAAATCTGGAAAAGTCTTTTTTGTGATGTTTGGGCCTGTTTGATGATGTCTAATGAGGCATCTTTATATTGATTATTTGTTTTTTTTTGTTTCCTGGACTGAATATTAAACTACTGGGTTTGTACCTACCACCATTAGATACTCCTGGCTTTTCTCTACATTTCATGTCTTGATGAAAATTTCAGTATTCTAAGTTTTAAGGGCTCTTTTGGTCATTTTTCATGCTTCACTATAACCGTTTTTTTTTTTTGGTTTTTTGTATTTTGTGGGCTAGGATTAAGCATTAGTGTCATCTACTTAGTGCCATTTTGATAATCCTCATTTGGATCTATATTTTATGTTGTGATGGTTTTTTAGCTTATTTAAATGACAACTTGATAATTGAATATTAATTTTTACCCTAAAATGCATGATGCATAATACATATGAACTACCTATCAAACATTAAAGCTATGTGAATACATATGATTGATGAAGTTTGATCATTTTTATGTGCATCATGAATATTCACTATGGTTTAAATACTATTTCAATGCAAAATGCATAAAGTAGCTAAATGCATCATACACATTTAATTTAAATCCATAATATTTCCTCATTTTGGAAGTCATCATATATATTCATATGAATTAAAAGAAGCAATATTGAATTTGATAGTAAAATTCATAATGCATAATGCATAATACATTTTGAATATGAATATTAAGTGCATACATATGCCTAATCAAGTTTGAAATTTGGGTTTATGTGCATAATTTACAGGTGATGAATGATAAATATGATGTGTATATAAAAATGTTGGTTCTTATTGGTACCCACCCAAATAGTCAACTTGGTCAAGACACCATGACCAAGAAACAAAACACACAAGGACAGGCGTTCAAGCCACTCAAAGGAAGATATTTCATAGAAAAACGCTGGCTTGTCTCCTAAAGAGATTGAACAAGAAGGCCAGTGATTTACAAAACCACCTGTCACATTAACACTCCTGCAACAAAGGAGTAGAAAATAAAAATTAAGTAAAAAAAATTAATACATATAAATATAAAAAAGAAAAACATTAATGTGGTTCCCACTGCACTATAAAACAGGGGGGGCTTGTATGCAAATCTGAAGTGTCTACTGAATCAGAAAAATTCAGTAGATTTTAGGAGTTGCATGCAAGTTCCCTCTGTTTTTTAATACAGTTTTTGAAATTAAATTTTATAAACATAAAAAAAGGAAAAAAAATTCATCACAAAAACCACATTGTAAAAAAGACTATTTGTACTAGGATTATGCTTCTATTCTATTGACTTGTGTTCAAATGAAAATGTGTTATTTAAAAAATATGATGAACTCTTAATCTTCCCAACAATCAACTAAGGATCTATTTTGAATATATAAATTTTCAACAAAAACAACAAAATCCTTATGATGTATTTGATTCTCAATGAAATATTTTAGTTTGATGATATACTTCCAAATTTAAATTATTCCATGTTCTCTTTGATGGAAATTTTTATATCATATATTAGAGATTCCCAAATCATTCTTTTTCAATTTTGTCAACTGACATACTCTTCTTTCATAGGTATTGTTTGATAATTTCTTTGATTTATAATGATTATAATCTCCATTTGCTTATTTACTGTAATTTTATATTGAATATTTTCACCATCTGGACTTTCAAAATCTGGAAAAGTCTTTTTTGTGATGTTTGGGCCTGTTTGATGATGTCTAATGAGGCATCTTTATATTGATTATTTGTTTTTTTTTGTTTCCTGGACTGAATATTAAACTACTGGGTTTGTACCTACCACCATTAGATACTCCTGGCTTTTCTCTACATTTCATGTCTTGATGAAAATTTCAGTATTCTAAGTTTTAAGGGCTCTTTTGGTCATTTTTCATGCTTCACTTTAACCGTTTTTTTTTTTTGGTTTTTTGTATTTTGTGGGTTAGGATTAAGCATTAGTGTCATCTACTTAGTGCCATTTTGATAATCCTCATTTGGATCTATATTTTATGTTGTGATGGTTTTTTAGCTTATTTAAATGACAACTTGATAATTGAATATTAATTTTTACCCTAAAATGCATGATGCATAATACATATGAACTACCTATCAAACATTAAAGCTATGTGAATACATATGATTGATGAAGTTTGATCATTTTTATGTGCATCATGAATATTCACTATGGTTTAAATACTATTTCAATGCAAAATGCATAAAGTAGCTAAATGCATCATACACATTTAATTTAAATCCATAATATTTCCTCATTTTGGAAGTCATCATATATATTCATATGAATTAAAAGAAGCAATATTGAATTTGATAGTAAAATTCATAATGCATAATGCATAATACATTTTGAATATGAATATTAAGTGCATACATATGCCTAATCATGTTTGAAATTTGGGTTTATGTGCATAATTTACAGGTGATGAATGATAAATATGATGTGTATATAAAAATGTTGGTTCTTATTGGTACCCACCCAAATAGTCAACTTGGTCAAGACACCATGACCAAGAAACAAAACACACAAGGACAGGCGTTCAAGCCACTCAAAGGAAGATATTTCATAGAAAAACGCTGGCTTGTCTCCTAAAGAGATTGAACAAGAAGGCCAGTGATTTACAAAACCACCTGTCACATTAACACTCCTGCAACAAAGGAGTAGAAAATAAAAATTAAGTAAAAAAAATTAATACATATAAATATAAAAAAGAAAAACATTAATGTGGTTCCCACTGCACTATAAAACAGGGGGGGCTTGTATGCAAATCTGAAGTGTCTACTGAATCAGAAAAATTCAGTAGATTCTAGGAGTTGCATGCAAGTTCCCTCTGTTTTTTAATACAGTTTTTGAAATTAAATTTTACAAACATAAAAAAAGGAAAAAAAATTCATCACAAAAACCACATTGTAAAAAAGACTATTTGTACTAGGATTATGCTTCTATTCTATTGACTTGTGTTCAAATGAAAATGTGTTATTTAAAAAATATGATGAACTCTTAATCTTCCCAACAATCAACTAAGGATCTATTTTGAATATATAAATTTTCAACAAAAACAACAAAATCCTTATGATGTATTTGATTCTCAATGAAATATTTTAGTTTGATGATATACTTCCAAATTTCAATTATTCCATGTTCTCTTTGATGGAAATTTTTATATCATATATTAGAGATTCCCAAATCATTCTTTTTCAATTTTGTCAACTGACATACTCTTCTTTCATAGGTATTGTTTGATAATTTCTTTGATTTATAATGATTATAATCTCCATTTGCTTATTTACTGTAATTTTATATTGAATATTTTCACCATCTGGACTTTCAAAATCTGGAAAAGTCTTTTTTGTGATGTTTGGGCCTGTTTGATGATGTCTAATGAGGCATCTTTATATTGATTATTTGTTTTTTTTTGTTTCCTGGACTGAATATTAAACTACTGGGTTTGTACCTACCACCATTAGATACTCCTGGCTTTTCTCTACATTTCATGTCTTGATGAAAATTTCAGTATTCTAAGTTTTAAGGGCTCTTTTGGTCATTTTTCATGCTTCACTATAACCGTTTTTTTTTTTGGTTTTTTGTATTTTGTGGGCTAGGATTAAGCATTAGTGTCATCTACTTAGTGCCATTTTGATAATCCTCATTTGGATCTATATTTTATGTTGTGATGGTTTTTTAGCTTATTTAAATGACAACTTGATAATTGAATATTAATTTTTACCCTAAAATGCATGATGCATAATACATATGAACTACCTATCAAACATTAAAGCTATGTGAATACATATGATTGATGAAGTTTGATCATTTTTATGTGCATCATGAATATTCACTATGGTTTAAATACTATTTCAATGCAAAATGCATAAAGTAGCTAAATGCATCATACACATTTAATTTAAATCCATAATATTTCCTCATTTTGGAAGTCATCATATATATTCATATGAATTAAAAGAAGCAATATTGAATTTGATAGTAAAATTCATAATGCATAATGCATAATACATTTTGAATATGAATATTAAGTGCATACATATGCCTAATCAAGTTTGAAATTTGGGTTTATGTGCATAATTTACAGGTGATGAATGATAAATATGATGTGTATATAAAAATGTTGGTTCTTATTGGTACCCACCCAAATAGTCAACTTGGTCAAGACACCATGACCAAGAAACAAAACACACAAGGACAGGCGTTCAAGCCACTCAAAGGAAGATATTTCATAGAAAAACGCTGGCTTGTCTCCTAAAGAGATTGAACAAGAAGGCCAGTGATTTACAAAACCACCTGTCACATTAACACTCCTGCAACAAAGGAGTAGAAAATAAAAATTAAGTAAAAAAAATTAATACATATAAATATAAAAAAGAAAAACATTAATGTGGTTCCCACTGCACTATAAAACAGGGGGGGCTTGTATGCAAATCTGAAGTGTCTACTGAATCAGAAAAATTCAGTAGATTCTAGGAGTTGCATGCAAGTTCCCTCTGTTTTTTAATACAGTTTTTGAAATTAAATTTTACAAACATAAAAAAAGGAAAAAAAATTCATCACAAAAACCACATTGTAAAAAAGACTATTTGTACTAGGATTATGCTTCTATTCTATTGACTTGTGTTCAAATGAAAATGTGTTATTTAAAAAATATGATGAACTCTTAATCTTCCCAACAATCAACTAAGGATCTATTTTGAATATATAAATTTTCAACAAAAACAACAAAATCCTTATGATGTATTTGATTCTCAATGAAATATTTTAGTTTGATGATATACTTCCAAATTTCAATTATTCCATGTTCTCTTTGATGGAAATTTTTATATCATATATTAGAGATTCCCAAATCATTCTTTTTCAATTTTGTCAACTGACATACTCTTCTTTCATAGGTATTGTTTGATAATTTCTTTGATTTATAATGATTATAATCTCCATTTGCTTATTTACTGTAATTTTATATTGAATATTTTCACCATCTGGACTTTCAAAATCTGGAAAAGTCTTTTTTGTGATGTTTGGGCCTGTTTGATGATGTCTAATGAGGCATCTTTATATTGATTATTTGTTTTTTTTTGTTTCCTGGACTGAATATTAAACTACTGGGTTTGTACCTACCACCATTAGATACTCCTGGCTTTTCTCTACATTTCATGTCTTGATGAAAATTTCAGTATTCTAAGTTTTAAGGGCTCTTTTGGTCATTTTTCATGCTTCACTATAACCGTTTTTTTTTTTGGTTTTTTGTATTTTGTGGGCTAGGATTAAGCATTAGTGTCATCTACTTAGTGCCATTTTGATAATCCTCATTTGGATCTATATTTTATGTTGTGATGGTTTTTTAGCTTATTTAAATGACAACTTGATAATTGAATATTAATTTTTACCCTAAAATGCATGATGCATAATACATATGAACTACCTATCAAACATTAAAGCTATGTGAATACATATGATTGATGAAGTTTGATCATTTTTATGTGCATCATGAATATTCACTATGGTTTAAATACTATTTCAATGCAAAATGCATAAAGTAGCTAAATGCATCATACACATTTAATTTAAATCCATAATATTTCCTCATTTTGGAAGTCATCATATATATTCATATGAATTAAAAGAAGCAATATTGAATTTGATAGTAAAATTCATAATGCATAATGCATAATACATTTTGAATATGAATATTAAGTGCATACATATGCCTAATCAAGTTTGAAATTTGGGTTTATGTGCATAATTTACAGGTGATGAATGATAAATATGATGTGTATATAAAAATGTTGGTTCTTATTGGTACCCACCCAAATAGTCAACTTGGTCAAGACACCATGACCAAGAAACAAAACACACAAGGACAGGCGTTCAAGCCACTCAAAGGAAGATATTTCATAGAAAAACGCTGGCTTGTCTCCTAAAGAGATTGAACAAGAAGGCCAGTGATTTACAAAACCACCTGTCACATTAACACTCCTGCAACAAAGGAGTAGAAAATAAAAATTAAGTAAAAAAAATTAATACATATAAATATAAAAAAGAAAAACATTAATGTGGTTCCCATTGCACTATAAAACAGGGGGGGCTTGTATGCAAATCTGAAGTGTCTATTGAATCAGAAAAATTCAGTAGATTCTAGGAGTTGCATGCAAGTTCCCTCTGTTTTTTAATACAGTTTTTGAAATTAAATTTTACAAACATAAAAAAAGGAAAAAAAATTCATCACAAAAACCACATTGTAAAAAAGACTATTTGTACTAGGATTATGCTTCTATTGTATTGACTTGTGTTCAAATGAAAATGTGTTATTTAAAAAATATGATGAACTCTTAATCTTCCCAACAATCAACTAAGGATCTATTTTGAATATATAAATTTTCAACAAAAACAACAAAATCCTTATGATGTATTTGATTCTCAATGAAATATTTTAGTTTGATGATATACTTCCAAATTTAAATTATTCCATGTTCTCTTTGATGGAAATTTTTATATCATATATTAGAGATTCCCAAATCATTCTTTTTCAATTTTGTCAACTGACATACTCTTCTTTCATAGGTATTGTTTGATAATTTCTTTGATTTATAATGATTATAATCTCCATTTGCTTATTTACTGTAATTTTATATTGAATATTTTCACCATCTGGACTTTCAAAATCTGGAAAAGTCTTTTTTGTGATGTTTGGGCCTGTTTGATGATGTCTAATGAGGCATCTTTATATTGATTATTTGTTTTTTTTTTGTTTCCTGGACTGAATATTAAACTACTGGGTTTGTACCTACCACCATTAGATACTCCTGGCTTTTCTCTACATTTCATGTCTTGATGAAAATTTCAGTATTCTAAGTTTTAAGGGCTCTTTTGGTCATTTTTCATGCTTCACTATAACCGTTTTTTTTTTTTGGTTTTTTGTATTTTGTGGGCTAGGATTAAGCATTAGTGTCATCTACTTAGTGCCATTTTGATAATCCTCATTTGGATCTATATTTTATGTTGTGATGGTTTTTTAGCTTATTTAAATGACAACTTGATAATTGAATATTAATTTTTACCCTAAAATGCATGATGCATAATACATATGAACTACCTATCAAACATTAAAGCTATGTGAATACATATGATTGATGAAGTTTGATCATTTTTATGTGCATCATGAATATTCACTATGGTTTAAATACTATTTCAATGCAAAATGCATAAAGTAGCTAAATGCATCATACACATTTAATTTAAATCCATAATATTTCCTCATTTTGGAAGTCATCATATATATTCATATGAATTAAAAGAAGCAATATTGAATTTGATAGTAAAATTCATAATGCATAATGCATAATACATTTTGAATATGAATATTAAGTGCATACATATGCCTAATCAAGTTTGAAATTTGGGTTTATGTGCATAATTTACAGGTGATGAATGATAAATATGATGTGTATATAAAAATGTTGGTTCTTATTGGTACCCACCCAAATAGTCAACTTGGTCAAGACACCATGACCAAGAAACAAAACACACAAGGACAGGCGTTCAAGCCACTCAAAGGAAGATATTTCATAGAAAAACGCTGGCTTGTCTCCTAAAGAGATTGAACAAGAAGGCCAGTGATTTACAAAACCACCTGTCACATTAACACTCCTGCAACAAAGGAGTAGAAAATAAAAATTAAGTAAAAAAAATTAATACATATAAATATAAAAAAGAAAAACATTAATGTGGTTCCCACTGCACTATAAAACAGGGGGGGCTTGTATGCAAATCTGAAGTGTCTACTGAATCAGAAAAATTCAGTAGATTCTAGGAGTTGCATGCAAGTTCCCTCTGTTTTTTAATACAGTTTTTGAAATTAAATTTTACAAACATAAAAAAAGGAAAAAAAATTCATCACAAAAACCACATTGTAAAAAAGACTATTTGTACTAGGATTATGCTTCTATTCTATTGACTTGTGTTCAAATGAAAATGTGTTATTTAAAAAATATGATGAACTCTTAATCTTCCCAACAATCAACTAAGGATCTATTTTGAATATATAAATTTTCAACAAAAACAACAAAATCCTTATGATGTATTTGATTCTCAATGAAATATTTTAGTTTGATGATATACTTCCAAATTTAAATTATTCCATGTTCTCTTTGATGGAAATTTTTATATCATATATTAGAGATTCCCAAATCATTCTTTTTCAATTTTGTCAACTGACATACTCTTCTTTCATAGGTATTGTTTGATAATTTCTTTGATTTATAATGATTATAATCTCCATTTGCTTATTTACTGTAATTTTATATTGAATATTTTCACCATCTGGACTTTCAAAATCTGGAAAAGTCTTTTTTGTGATGTTTGGGCCTGTTTGATGATGTCTAATGAGGCATCTTTATATTGATTATTTGTTTTTTTTTGTTTCCTGGACTGAATATTAAACTACTGGGTTTGTACCTACCACCATTAGATACTCCTGGCTTTTCTCTACATTTCATGTCTTGATGAAAATTTCAGTATTCTAAGTTTTAAGGGCTCTTTTGGTCATTTTTCATGCTTCACTATAACCTTTTTTTTTTGGTTTTTTGTATTTTGTGGGTTAGGATTAAGCATTAGTGTCATCTACTTAGTGCCATTTTGATAATCCTCATTTGGATCTATATTTTATGTTGTGATGGTTTTTTAGCTTATTTAAATGACAACTTGATAATTGAATATTAATTTTTACCCTAAAATGCATGATGCATAATACATATGAACTACCTATCAAACATTAAAGCTATGTGAATACATATGATTGATGAAGTTTGATCATTTTTATGTGCATCATGAATATTCACTATGGTTTAAATACTATTTCAATGCAAAATGCATAAAGTAGCTAAATGCATCATACACATTTAATTTAAATCCATAATATTTCCTCATTTTGGAAGTCATCATATATATTCATATGAATTAAAAGAAGCAATATTGAATTTGATAGTAAAATTCATAATGCATAATGCATAATACATTTTGAATATGAATATTAAGTGCATACATATGCCTAATCATGTTTGAAATTTGGGTTTATGTGCATAATTTACAGGTGATGAATGATAAATATGATGTGTATATAAAAATGTTGGTTCTTATTGGTACCCACCCAAATAGTCAACTTGGTCAAGACACCATGACCAAGAAACAAAACACACAAGGACAGGCGTTCAAGCCACTCAAAGGAAGATATTTCATAGAAAAACGCTGGCTTGTCTCCTAAAGAGATTGAACAAGAAGGCCAGTGATTTACAAAACCACCTGTCACATTAACACTCCTGCAACAAAGGAGTAGAAAATAAAAATTAAGTAAAAAAAATTAATACATATAAATATAAAAAAGAAAAACATTAATGTGGTTCCCACTGCACTATAAAACAGGGGGGGCTTGTATGCAAATCTGAAGTGTCTACTGAATCAGAAAAATTCAGTAGATTCTAGGAGTTGCATGCAAGTTCCCTCTGTTTTTTAATACAGTTTTTGAAATTAAATTTTACAAACATAAAAAAAGGAAAAAAAATTCATCACAAAAACCACATTGTAAAAAAGACTATTTGTACTAGGATTATGCTTCTATTCTATTGACTTGTGTTCAAATGAAAATGTGTTATTTAAAAAATATGATGAACTCTTAATCTTCCCAACAATCAACTAAGGATCTATTTTGAATATATAAATTTTCAACAAAAACAACAAAATCCTTATGATGTATTTGATTCTCAATGAAATATTTTAGTTTGATGATATACTTCCAAATTTCAATTATTCCATGTTCTCTTTGATGGAAATTTTTATATCATATATTAGAGATTCCCAAATCATTCTTTTTCAATTTTGTCAACTGACATACTCTTCTTTCATAGGTATTGTTTGATAATTTCTTTGATTTATAATGATTATAATCTCCATTTGCTTATTTACTGTAATTTTATATTGAATATTTTCACCATCTGGACTTTCAAAATCTGGAAAAGTCTTTTTTGTGATGTTTGGGCCTGTTTGATGATGTCTAATGAGGCATCTTTATATTGATTATTTGTTTTTTTTTGTTTCCTGGACTGAATATTAAACTACTGGGTTTGTACCTACCACCATTAGATACTCCTGGCTTTTCTCTACATTTCATGTCTTGATGAAAATTTCAGTATTCTAAGTTTTAAGGGCTCTTTTGGTCATTTTTCATGCTTCACTATAACCGTTTTTTTTTTTGGTTTTTTGTATTTTGTGGGCTAGGATTAAGCATTAGTGTCATCTACTTAGTGCCATTTTGATAATCCTCATTTGGATCTATATTTTATGTTGTGATGGTTTTTTAGCTTATTTAAATGACAACTTGATAATTGAATATTAATTTTTACCCTAAAATGCATGATGCATAATACATATGAACTACCTATCAAACATTAAAGCTATGTGAATACATATGATTGATGAAGTTTGATCATTTTTATGTGCATCATGAATATTCACTATGGTTTAAATACTATTTCAATGCAAAATGCATAAAGTAGCTAAATGCATCATACACATTTAATTTAAATCCATAATATTTCCTCATTTTGGAAGTCATCATATATATTCATATGAATTAAAAGAAGCAATATTGAATTTGATAGTAAAATTCATAATGCATAATGCATAATACATTTTGAATATGAATATTAAGTGCATACATATGCCTAATCAAGTTTGAAATTTGGGTTTATGTGCATAATTTACAGGTGATGAATGATAAATATGATGTGTATATAAAAATGTTGGTTCTTATTGGTACCCACCCAAATAGTCAACTTGGTCAAGACACCATGACCAAGAAACAAAACACACAAGGACAGGCGTTCAAGCCACTCAAAGGAAGATATTTCATAGAAAAACGCTGGCTTGTCTCCTAAAGAGATTGAACAAGAAGGCCAGTGATTTACAAAACCACCTGTCACATTAACACTCCTGCAACAAAGGAGTAGAAAATAAAAATTAAGTAAAAAAAATTAATACATATAAATATAAAAAAGAAAAACATTAATGTGGTTCCCACTGCACTATAAAACAGGGGGGGCTTGTATGCAAATCTGAAGTGTCTACTGAATCAGAAAAATTCAGTAGATTCTAGGAGTTGCATGCAAGTTCCCTCTGTTTTTTAATACAGTTTTTGAAATTAAATTTTACAAACATAAAAAAAGGAAAAAAAATTCATCACAAAAACCACATTGTAAAAAAGACTATTTGTACTAGGATTATGCTTCTATTCTATTGACTTGTGTTCAAATGAAAATGTGTTATTTAAAAAATATGATGAACTCTTAATCTTCCCAACAATCAACTAAGGATCTATTTTGAATATATAAATTTTCAACAAAAACAACAAAATCCTTATGATGTATTTGATTCTCAATGAAATATTTTAGTTTGATGATATACTTCCAAATTTCAATTATTCCATGTTCTCTTTGATGGAAATTTTTATATCATATATTAGAGATTCCCAAATCATTCTTTTTCAATTTTGTCAACTGACATACTCTTCTTTCATAGGTATTGTTTGATAATTTCTTTGATTTATAATGATTATAATCTCCATTTGCTTATTTACTGTAATTTTATATTGAATATTTTCACCATCTGGACTTTCAAAATCTGGAAAAGTCTTTTTTGTGATGTTTGGGCCTGTTTGATGATGTCTAATGAGGCATCTTTATATTGATTATTTGTTTTTTTGTTTCCTGGACTGAATATTAAACTACTGGGTTTGTACCTACCACCATTAGATACTCCTGGCTTTTCTCTACATTTCATGTCTTGATGAAAATTTCAGTATTCTAAGTTTTAAGGGCTCTTTTGGTCATTTTTCATGCTTCACTATAACCGTTTTTTTTTTTTGGTTTTTTGTATTTTGTGGGTTAGGATTAAGCATTAGTGTCATCTACTTAGTGCCATTTTGATAATCCTCATTTGGATCTATATTTTATGTTGTGATGGTTTTTTAGCTTATTTAAATGACAACTTGATAATTGAATATTAATTTTTACCCTAAAATGCATGATGCATAATACATATGAACTACCTATCAAACATTAAAGCTATGTGAATACATATGATTGATGAAGTTTGATCATTTTTATGTGCATCATGAATATTCACTATGGTTTAAATACTATTTCAATGCAAAATGCATAAAGTAGCTAAATGCATCATACACATTTAATTTAAATCCATAATATTTCCTCATTTTGGAAGTCATCATATATATTCATATGAATTAAAAGAAGCAATATTGAATTTGATAGTAAAATTCATAATGCATAATGCATAATACATTTTGAATATGAATATTAAGTGCATACATATGCCTAATCAAGTTTGAAATTTGGGTTTATGTGCATAATTTACAGGTGATGAATGATAAATATGATGTGTATATAAAAATGTTGGTTCTTATTGGTACCCACCCAAATAGTCAACTTGGTCAAGACACCATGACCAAGAAACAAAACAAACAAGGACAGGCGTTCAAGCCACTCAAAGGAAGATATTTCATAGAAAAACGCTGGCTTGTCTCCTAAAGAGATTGAACAAGAAGGCCAGTGATTTACAAAAACACCTGTCACATTAACACTCCTGCAACAAAGGAGTAGAAAATAAAAATTAAGTAAAAAAAATTAATACATATAAATATAAAAAAGAAAAACATTAATGTGGTTCCCACTGCACTATAAAACAGGGGGGGCTTGTATGCAAATCTGAAGTGTCTACTGAATCAGAAAAATTCAGTAGATTCTAGGAGTTGCATGCAAGTTCCCTCTGTTTTTTAATACAGTTTTTGAAATTAAATTTTACAAACATAAAAAAAGGAAAAAAAATTCATCACAAAAACCACATTGTAAAAAAGACTATTTGTACTAGGATTATGCTTCTATTCTATTGACTTGTGTTCAAATGAAAATGTGTTATTTAAAAAATATGATGAACTCTTAATCTTCCCAACAATCAACTAAGGATCTATTTTGAATATATAAATTTTCAACAAAAACAACAAAATCCTTATGATGTATTTGATTCTCAATGAAATATTTTAGTTTGATGATATACTTCCAAATTTAAATTATTCCATGTTCTCATTGATGGAAATTTTTATATCATATATTAGAGATTCCCAAATCATTCTTTTTCAATTTTGTCAACTGACATACTCTTCTTTCATAGGTATTGTTTGATAATTTCTTTGATTTATAATGATTATAATCTCCATTTGCTTATTTACTGTAATTTTATATTGAATATTTTCACCATCTGGACTTTCAAAATCTGGAAAAGTCTTTTTTGTGATGTTTGGGCCTGTTTGATGATGTCTAATGAGGCATCTTTATATTGATTATTTGTTTTTTTTTGTTTCCTGGACTGAATATTAAACTACTGGGTTTGTACCTACCACCATTAGATACTCCTGGCTTTTCTCTACATTTCATGTCTTGATGAAAATTTCAGTATTCTAAGTTTTAAGGGCTCTTTTGGTCATTTTTCATGCTTCACTATAACCGTTTTTTTTTTTTGGTTTTTTGTATTTTGTGGGTTAGGATTAAGCATTAGTGTCATCTACTTAGTGCCATTTTGATAATCCTCATTTGGATCTATATTTTATGTTGTGATGGTTTTTTAGCTTATTTAAATGACAACTTGATAATTGAATATTAATTTTTACCCTAAAATGCATGATGCATAATACATATGAACTACCTATCAAACATTAAAGCTATGTGAATACATATGATTGATGAAGTTTGATCATTTTTATGTGCATCATGAATATTCACTATGGTTTAAATACTATTTCAATGCAAAATGCATAAAGTAGCTAAATGCATCATACACATTTAATTTAAATCCATAATATTTCCTCATTTTGGAAGTCATCATATATATTCATATGAATTAAAAGAAGCAATATTGAATTTGATAGTAAAATTCATAATGCATAATGCATAATACATTTTGAATATGAATATTAAGTGCATACATATGCCTAATCAAGTTTGAAATTTGGGTTTATGTGCATAATTTACAGGTGATGAATGATAAATATGATGTGTATATAAAAATGTTGGTTCTTATTGGTACCCACCCAAATAGTCAACTTGGTCAAGACACCATGACCAAGAAACAAAACACACAAGGACAGGCGTTCAAGCCACTCAAAGGAAGATATTTCATAGAAAAACGCTGGCTTGTCTCCTAAAGAGATTGAACAAGAAGGCCAGTGATTTACAAAACCACCTGTCACATTAACACTCCTGCAACAAAGGAGTAGAAAATAAAAATTAAGTAAAAAAAATTAATACATATAAATATAAAAAAGAAAAACATTAATGTGGTTCCCACTGCACTATAAAACAGGGGGGGCTTGTATGCAAATCTGAAGTGTCTACTGAATCAGAAAAATTCAGTAGATTCTAGGAGTTGCATGCAAGTTCCCTCTGTTTTTTAATACAGTTTTTGAAATTAAATTTTACAAACATAAAAAAAGGAAAAAAAATTCATCACAAAAACCACATTGTAAAAAAGACTATTTGTACTAGGATTATGCTTCTATTCTATTGACTTGTGTTCAAATGAAAATGTGTTATTTAAAAAATATGATGAACTCTTAATCTTCCCAACAATCAACTAAGGATCTATTTTGAATATATAAATTTTCAACAAAAACAACAAAATCCTTATGATGTATTTGATTCTCAATGAAATATTTTAGTTTGATGATATACTTCCAAATTTCAATTATTCCATGTTCTCTTTGATGGAAATTTTTATATCATATATTAGAGATTCCCAAATCATTCTTTTTCAATTTTGTCAACTGACATACTCTTCTTTCATAGGTATTGTTTGATAATTTCTTTGATTTATAATGATTATAATCTCCATTTGCTTATTTACTGTAATTTTATATTGAATATTTTCACCATCTGGACTTTCAAAATCTGGAAAAGTCTTTTTTGTGATGTTTGGGCCTGTTTGATGATGTCTAATGAGGCATCTTTATATTGATTATTTGTTTTTTTGTTTCCTGGACTGAATATTAAACTACTGGGTTTGTACCTACCACCATTAGATACTCCTGGCTTTTCTCTACATTTCATGTCTTGATGAAAATTTCAGTATTCTAAGTTTTAAGGGCTCTTTTGGTCATTTTTCATGCTTCACTATAACCGTTTTTTTTTTTTGGTTTTTTGTATTTTGTGGGTTAGGATTAAGCATTAGTGTCATCTACTTAGTGCCATTTTGATAATCCTCATTTGGATCTATATTTTATGTTGTGATGGTTTTTTAGCTTATTTAAATGACAACTTGATAATTGAATATTAATTTTTACCCTAAAATGCATGATGCATAATACATATGAACTACCTATCAAACATTAAAGCTATGTGAATACATATGATTGATGAAGTTTGATCATTTTTATGTGCATCATGAATATTCACTATGGTTTAAATACTATTTCAATGCAAAATGCATAAAGTAGCTAAATGCATCATACACATTTAATTTAAATCCATAATATTTCCTCATTTTGGAAGTCATCATATATATTCATATGAATTAAAAGAAGCAATATTGAATTTGATAGTAAAATTCATAATGCATAATGCATAATACATTTTGAATATGAATATTAAGTGCATACATATGCCTAATCAAGTTTGAAATTTGGGTTTATGTGCATAATTTACAGGTGATGAATGATAAATATGATGTGTATATAAAAATGTTGGTTCTTATTGGTACCCACCCAAATAGTCAACTTGGTCAAGACACCATGACCAAGAAACAAAACAAACAAGGACAGGCGTTCAAGCCACTCAAAGGAAGATATTTCATAGAAAAACGCTGGCTTGTCTCCTAAAGAGATTGAACAAGAAGGCCAGTGATTTACAAAAACACCTGTCACATTAACACTCCTGCAACAAAGGAGTAGAAAATAAAAATTAAGTAAAAAAAATTAATACATATAAATATAAAAAAGAAAAACATTAATGTGGTTCCCACTGCACTATAAAACAGGGGGGGCTTGTATGCAAATCTGAAGTGTCTACTGAATCAGAAAAATTCAGTAGATTCTAGGAGTTGCATGCAAGTTCCCTCTGTTTTTTAATACAGTTTTTGAAATTAAATTTTACAAACATAAAAAAAGGAAAAAAAATTCATCACAAAAACCAAATTGTAAAAAAGACTATTTGTACTAGGATTATGCTTCTATTCTATTGACTTGTGTTCAAATGAAAATGTGTTATTTAAAAAATATGATGAACTCTTAATCTTCCCAACAATCAACTAAGGATCTATTTTGAATATATAAATTTTCAACAAAAACAACAAAATCCTTATGATGTATTTGATTCTCAATGAAATATTTTAGTTTGATGATATACTTCCAAATTTAAATTATTCCATGTTCTCATTGATGGAAATTTTTATATCATATATTAGAGATTCCCAAATCATTCTTTTTCAATTTTGTCAACTGACATACTCTTCTTTCATAGGTATTGTTTGATAATTTCTTTGATTTATAATGATTATAATCTCCATTTGCTTATTTACTGTAATTTTATATTGAATATTTTCACCATCTGGACTTTCAAAATCTGGAAAAGTCTTTTTTGTGATGTTTGGGCCTGTTTGATGATGTCTAATGAGGCATCTTTATATTGATTATTTGTTTTTTTTTGTTTCCTGGACTGAATATTAAACTACTGGGTTTGTACCTACCACCATTAGATACTCCTGGCTTTTCTCTACATTTCATGTCTTGATGAAAATTTCAGTATTCTAAGTTTTAAGGGCTCTTTTGGTCATTTTTCATGCTTCACTATAACCGTTTTTTTTTTTTGGTTTTTTGTATTTTGTGGGTTAGGATTAAGCATTAGTGTCATCTACTTAGTGCCATTTTGATAATCCTCATTTGGATCTATATTTTATGTTGTGATGGTTTTTTAGCTTATTTAAATGACAACTTGATAATTGAATATTAATTTTTACCCTAAAATGCATGATGCATAATACATATGAACTACCTATCAAACATTAAAGCTATGTGAATACATATGATTGATGAAGTTTGATCATTTTTATGTGCATCATGAATATTCACTATGGTTTAAATACTATTTCAATGCAAAATGCATAAAGTAGCTAAATGCATCATACACATTTAATTTAAATCCATAATATTTCCTCATTTTGGAAGTCATCATATATATTCATATGAATTAAAAGAAGCAATATTGAATTTGATAGTAAAATTCATAATGCATAATGCATAATACATTTTGAATATGAATATTAAGTGCATACATATGCCTAATCAAGTTTGAAATTTGGGTTTATGTGCATAATTTACAGGTGATGAATGATAAATATGATGTGTATATAAAAATGTTGGTTCTTATTGGTACCCACCCAAATAGTCAACTTGGTCAAGACACCATGACCAAGAAACAAAACACACAAGGACAGGCGTTCAAGCCACTCAAAGGAAGATATTTCATAGAAAAACGCTGGCTTGTCTCCTAAAGAGATTGAACAAGAAGGCCAGTGATTTACAAAACCACCTGTCACATTAACACTCCTGCAACAAAGGAGTAGAAAATAAAAATTAAGTAAAAAAAATTAATACATATAAATATAAAAAAGAAAAACATTAATGTGGTTCCCACTGCACTATAAAACAGGGGGGGCTTGTATGCAAATCTGAAGTGTCTACTGAATCAGAAAAATTCAGTAGATTCTAGGAGTTGCATGCAAGTTCCCTCTGTTTTTTAATACAGTTTTTGAAATTAAATTTTACAAACATAAAAAAAGGAAAAAAAATTCATCACAAAAACCACATTGTAAAAAAGACTATTTGTACTAGGATTATGCTTCTATTCTATTGACTTGTGTTCAAATGAAAATGTGTTATTTAAAAAATATGATGAACTCTTAATCTTCCCAACAATCAACTAAGGATCTATTTTGAATATATAAATTTTCAACAAAAACAACAAAATCCTTATGATGTATTTGATTCTCAATGAAATATTTTAGTTTGATGATATACTTCCAAATTTCAATTATTCCATGTTCTCTTTGATGGAAATTTTTATATCATATATTAGAGATTCCCAAATCATTCTTTTTCAATTTTGTCAACTGACATACTCTTCTTTCATAGGTATTGTTTGATAATTTCTTTGATTTATAATGATTATAATCTCCATTTGCTTATTTACTGTAATTTTATATTGAATATTTTCACCATCTGGACTTTCAAAATCTGGAAAAGTCTTTTTTGTGATGTTTGGGCCTGTTTGATGATGTCTAATGAGGCATCTTTATATTGATTATTTGTTTTTTTGTTTCCTGGACTGAATATTAAACTACTGGGTTTGTACCTACCACCATTAGATACTCCTGGCTTTTCTCTACATTTCATGTCTTGATGAAAATTTCAGTATTCTAAGTTTTAAGGGCTCTTTTGGTCATTTTTCATGCTTCACTATAACCGTTTTTTTTTTTTGGTTTTTTGTATTTTGTGGGTTAGGATTAAGCATTAGTGTCATCTACTTAGTGCCATTTTGATAATCCTCATTTGGATCTATATTTTATGTTGTGATGGTTTTTTAGCTTATTTAAATGACAACTTGATAATTGAATATTAATTTTTACCCTAAAATGCATGATGCATAATACATATGAACTACCTATCAAACATTAAAGCTATGTGAATACATATGATTGATGAAGTTTGATCATTTTTATGTGCATCATGAATATTCACTATGGTTTAAATACTATTTCAATGCAAAATGCATAAAGTAGCTAAATGCATCATACACATTTAATTTAAATCCATAATATTTCCTCATTTTGGAAGTCATCATATATATTCATATGAATTAAAAGAAGCAATATTGAATTTGATAGTAAAATTCATAATGCATAATGCATAATACATTTTGAATATGAATATTAAGTGCATACATATGCCTAATCAAGTTTGAAATTTGGGTTTATGTGCATAATTTACAGGTGATGAATGATAAATATGATGTGTATATAAAAATGTTGGTTCTTATTGGTACCCACCCAAATAGTCAACTTGGTCAAGACACCATGACCAAGAAACAAAACAAACAAGGACAGGCGTTCAAGCCACTCAAAGGAAGATATTTCATAGAAAAACGCTGGCTTGTCTCCTAAAGAGATTGAACAAGAAGGCCAGTGATTTACAAAAACACCTGTCACATTAACACTCCTGCAACAAAGGAGTAGAAAATAAAAATTAAGTAAAAAAAATTAATACATATAAATATAAAAAAGAAAAACATTAATGTGGTTCCCACTGCACTATAAAACAGGGGGGGCTTGTATGCAAATCTGAAGTGTCTACTGAATCAGAAAAATTCAGTAGATTCTAGGAGTTGCATGCAAGTTCCCTCTGTTTTTTAATACAGTTTTTGAAATTAAATTTTACAAACATAAAAAAAGGAAAAAAAATTCATCACAAAAACCACATTGTAAAAAAGACTATTTGTACTAGGATTATGCTTCTATTCTATTGACTTGTGTTCAAATGAAAATGTGTTATTTAAAAAATATGATGAACTCTTAATCTTCCCAACAATCAACTAAGGATCTATTTTGAATATATAAATTTTCAACAAAAACAACAAAATCCTTATGATGTATTTGATTCTCAATGAAATATTTTAGTTTGATGATATACTTCCAAATTTAAATTATTCCATGTTCTCATTGATGGAAATTTTTATATCATATATTAGAGATTCCCAAATCATTCTTTTTCAATTTTGTCAACTGACATACTCTTCTTTCATAGGTATTGTTTGATAATTTCTTTGATTTATAATGATTATAATCTCCATTTGCTTATTTACTGTAATTTTATATTGAATATTTTCACCATCTGGACTTTCAAAATCTGGAAAAGTCTTTTTTGTGATGTTTGGGCCTGTTTGATGATGTCTAATGAGGCATCTTTATATTGATTATTTGTTTTTTTTTGTTTCCTGGACTGAATATTAAACTACTGGGTTTGTACCTACCACCATTAGATACTCCTGGCTTTTCTCTACATTTCATGTCTTGATGAAAATTTCAGTATTCTAAGTTTTAAGGGCTCTTTTGGTCATTTTTCATGCTTCACTATAACCGTTTTTTTTTTTTGGTTTTTTGTATTTTGTGGGTTAGGATTAAGCATTAGTGTCATCTACTTAGTGCCATTTTGATAATCCTCATTTGGATCTATATTTTATGTTGTGATGGTTTTTTAGCTTATTTAAATGACAACTTGATAATTGAATATTAATTTTTACCCTAAAATGCATGATGCATAATACATATGAACTACCTATCAAACATTAAAGCTATGTGAATACATATGATTGATGAAGTTTGATCATTTTTATGTGCATCATGAATATTCACTATGGTTTAAATACTATTTCAATGCAAAATGCATAAAGTAGCTAAATGCATCATACACATTTAATTTAAATCCATAATATTTCCTCATTTTGGAAGTCATCATATATATTCATATGAATTAAAAGAAGCAATATTGAATTTGATAGTAAAATTCATAATGCATAATGCATAATACATTTTGAATATGAATATTAAGTGCATACATATGCCTAATCAAGTTTGAAATTTGGGTTTATGTGCATAATTTACAGGTGATGAATGATAAATATGATGTGTATATAAAAATGTTGGTTCTTATTGGTACCCACCCAAATAGTCAACTTGGTCAAGACACCATGACCAAGAAACAAAACACACAAGGACAGGCGTTCAAGCCACTCAAAGGAAGATATTTCATAGAAAAACGCTGGCTTGTCTCCTAAAGAGATTGAACAAGAAGGCCAGTGATTTACAAAACCACCTGTCACATTAACACTCCTGCAACAAAGGAGTAGAAAATAAAAATTAAGTAAAAAAAATTAATACATATAAATATAAAAAAGAAAAACATTAATGTGGTTCCCACTGCACTATAAAACAGGGGGGGCTTGTATGCAAATCTGAAGTGTCTACTGAATCAGAAAAATTCAGTAGATTCTAGGAGTTGCATGCAAGTTCCCTCTGTTTTTTAATACAGTTTTTGAAATTAAATTTTACAAACATAAAAAAAGGAAAAAAAATTCATCACAAAAACCACATTGTAAAAAAGACTATTTGTACTAGGATTATGCTTCTATTCTATTGACTTGTGTTCAAATGAAAATGTGTTATTTAAAAAATATGATGAACTCTTAATCTTCCCAACAATCAACTAAGGATCTATTTTGAATATATAAATTTTCAACAAAAACAACAAAATCCTTATGATGTATTTGATTCTCAATGAAATATTTTAGTTTGATGATATACTTCCAAATTTAAATTATTCCATGTTCTCATTGATGGAAATTTTTATATCATATATTAGAGATTCCCAAATCATTCTTTTTCAATTTTGTCAACTGACATACTCTTCTTTCATAGGTATTGTTTGATAATTTCTTTGATTTATAATGATTATAATCTCCATTTGCTTATTTACTGTAATTTTATATTGAATATTTTCACCATCTGGACTTTCAAAATCTGGAAAAGTCTTTTTTGTGATGTTTGGGCCTGTTTGATGATGTCTAATGAGGCATCTTTATATTGATTATTTGTTTTTTTTTGTTTCCTGGACTGAATATTAAACTACTGGGTTTGTACCTACCACCATTAGATACTCCTGGCTTTTCTCTACATTTCATGTCTTGATGAAAATTTCAGTATTCTAAGTTTTAAGGGCTCTTTTGGTCATTTTTCATGCTTCACTATAACCGTTTTTTTTTTTGGTTTTTTGTATTTTGTGGGTTAGGATTAAGCATTAGTGTCATCTACTTAGTGCCATTTTGATAATCCTCATTTGGATCTATATTTTATGTTGTGATGGTTTTTTAGCTTATTTAAATGACAACTTGATAATTGAATATTAATTTTTACCCTAAAATGCATGATGCATAATACATATGAACTACCTATCAAACATTAAAGCTATGTGAATACATATGATTGATGAAGTTTGATCATTTTTATGTGCATCATGAATATTCACTATGGTTTAAATACTATTTCAATGCAAAATGCATAAAGTAGCTAAATGCATCATACACATTTAATTTAAATCCATAATATTTCCTCATTTTGGAAGTCATCATATATATTCATATGAATTAAAAGAAGCAATATTGAATTTGATAGTAAAATTCATAATGCATAATGCATAATACATTTTGAATATGAATATTAAGTGCATACATATGCCTAATCAAGTTTGAAATTTGGGTTTATGTGCATAATTTACAGGTGATGAATGATAAATATGATGTGTATATAAAAATGTTGGTTCTTATTGGTACCCACCCAAATAGTCAACTTGGTCAAGACACCATGACCAAGAAACAAAACACACAAGGACAGGCGTTCAAGCCACTCAAAGGAAGATATTTCATAGAAAAACGCTGGCTTGTCTCCTAAAGAGATTGAACAAGAAGGCCAGTGATTTGCAAAAACACCTGTCACATTAACACTCCTGCAACAAAGGAGTAGAAAATAAAAATTAAGTAAAAAAAATTAATACATATAAATATAAAAAAGAAAAACATTAATGTGGTTCCCACTGCACTATAAAACAGGGGGGGCTTGTATGCAAATCTGAAGTGTCTACTGAATCAGAAAAATTCAGTAGATTCTAGGAGTTGCATGCAAGTTCCCTCTGTTTTTTAATACAGTTTTTGAAATTAAATTTTACAAACATAAAAAAAGGAAAAAAAATTCATCACAAAAACCACATTGTAAAAAAGACTATTTGTACTAGGATTATGCTTCTATTCTATTGACTTGTGTTCAAATGAAAATGTGTTATTTAAAAAATATGATGAACTCTTAATCTTCCCAACAATCAACTAAGGATCTATTTTGAATATATAAATTTTCAACAAAAACAACAAAATCCTTATGATGTATTTGATTCTCAATGAAATATTTTAGTTTGATGATATACTTCCAAATTTAAATTATTCCATGTTCTCATTGATGGAAATTTTTATATCATATATTAGAGATTCCCAAATCATTCTTTTTCAATTTTGTCAACTGACATACTCTTCTTTCATAGGTATTGTTTGATAATTTCTTTGATTTATAATGATTATAATCTCCATTTGCTTATTTACTGTAATTTTATATTGAATATTTTCACCATCTGGACTTTCAAAATCTGGAAAAGTCTTTTTTGTGATGTTTGGGCCTGTTTGATGATGTCTAATGAGGCATCTTTATATTGATTATTTGTTTTTTTTTGTTTCCTGGACTGAATATTAAACTACTGGGTTTGTACCTACCACCATTAGATACTCCTGGCTTTTCTCTACATTTCATGTCTTGATGAAAATTTCAGTATTCTAAGTTTTAAGGGCTCTTTTGGTCATTTTTCATGCTTCACTATAACCGTTTTTTTTTTTTGGTTTTTTGTATTTTGTGGGTTAGGATTAAGCATTAGTGTCATCTACTTAGTGCCATTTTGATAATCCTCATTTGGATCTATATTTTATGTTGTGATGGTTTTTTAGCTTATTTAAATGACAACTTGATAATTGAATATTAATTTTTACCCTAAAATGCATGATGCATAATACATATGAACTACCTATCAAACATTAAAGCTATGTGAATACATATGATTGATGAAGTTTGATCATTTTTATGTGCATCATGAATATTCACTATGGTTTAAATACTATTTCAATGCAAAATGCATAAAGTAGCTAAATGCATCATACACATTTAATTTAAATCCATAATATTTCCTCATTTTGGAAGTCATCATATATATTCATATGAATTAAAAGAAGCAATATTGAATTTGATAGTAAAATTCATAATGCATAATGCATAATACATTTTGAATATGAATATTAAGTGCATACATATGCCTAATCAAGTTTGAAATTTGGGTTTATGTGCATAATTTACAGGTGATGAATGATAAATATGATGTGTATATAAAAATGTTGGTTCTTATTGGTACCCACCCAAATAGTCAACTTGGTCAAGACACCATGACCAAGAAACAAAACACACAAGGACATGCGTTCAAGCCACTCAAAGGAAGATATTTCATAGAAAAACGCTGGCTTGTCTCCTAAAGAGATTGAACAAGAAGGCCAGTGATTTACAAAACCACCTGTCACATTAACACTCCTGCAACAAAGGAGTAGAAAATAAAAATTAAGTAAAAAAAATTAATACATATAAATATAAAAAAGAAAAACATTAATGTGGTTCCCACTGCACTATAAAACAGGGGGGGCTTGTATGCAAATCTGAAGTGTCTACTGAATCAGAAAAATTCAGTAGATTCTAGGAGTTGCATGCAAGTTCCCTCTGTTTTTTAATACAGTTTTTGAAATTAAATTTTACAAACATAAAAAAAGGAAAAAAAATTCATCACAAAAACCACATTGTAAAAAAGACTATTTGTACTAGGATTATGCTTCTATTCTATTGACTTGTGTTCAAATGAAAATGTGTTATTTAAAAAATATGATGAACTCTTAATCTTCCCAACAATCAACTAAGGATCTATTTTGAATATATAAATTTTCAACAAAAACAACAAAATCCTTATGATGTATTTGATTCTCAATGAAATATTTTAGTTTGATGATATACTTCCAAATTTCAATTATTCCATGTTCTCTTTGATGGAAATTTTTATATCATATATTAGAGATTCCCAAATCATTCTTTTTCAATTTTGTCAACTGACATACTCTTCTTTCATAGGTATTGTTTGATAATTTCTTTGATTTATAATGATTATAATCTCCATTTGCTTATTTACTGTAATTTTATATTGAATATTTTCACCATCTGGACTTTCAAAATCTGGAAAAGTCTTTTTTGTGATGTTTGGGCCTGTTTGATGATGTCTAATGAGGCATCTTTATATTGATTATTTGTTTTTTTTTGTTTCCTGGACTGAATATTAAACTACTGGGTTTGTACCTACCACCATTAGATACTCCTGGCTTTTCTCTACATTTCATGTCTTGATGAAAATTTCAGTATTCTAAGTTTTAAGGGCTCTTTTGGTCATTTTTCATGCTTCACTATAACCTTTTTTTTTTTGGTTTTTTGTATTTTGTGGGTTAGGATTAAGCATTAGTGTCATCTACTTAGTGCCATTTTGATAATCCTCATTTGGATCTATATTTTATGTTGTGATGGTTTTTTAGCTTATTTAAATGACAACTTGATAATTGAATATTAATTTTTACCCTAAAATGCATGATGCATAATACATATGAACTACCTATCAAACATTAAAGCTATGTGAATACATATGATTGATGAAGTTTGATCATTTTTATGTGCATCATGAATATTCACTATGGTTTAAATACTATTTCAATGCAAAATGCATAAAGTAGCTAAATGCATCATACACATTTAATTTAAATCCATAATATTTCCTCATTTTGGAAGTCATCATATATATTCATATGAATTAAAAGAAGCAATATTGAATTTGATAGTAAAATTCATAATGCATAATGCATAATACATTTTGAATATGAATATTAAGTGCATACATATGCCTAATCAAGTTTGAAATTTGGGTTTATGTGCATAATTTACAGGTGATGAATGATAAATATGATGTGTATATAAAAATGTTGGTTCTTATTGGTACCCACCCAAATAGTCAACTTGGTCAAGACACCATGACCAAGAAACAAAACACACAAGGACAGGCGTTCAAGCCACTCAAAGGAAGATATTTCATAGAAAAACGCTGGCTTGTCTCCTAAAGAGATTGAACAAGAAGGCCAGTGATTTACATAACCACCTGTCACATTAACACTCCTGCAACAAAGGAGTAGAAAATAAAAATTAAGTAAAAAAAATTAATACATATAAATATAAAAAAGAAAAACATTAATGTGGTTCCCACTGCACTATAAAACAGGGGGGGCTTGTATGCAAATCTGAAGTGTCTACTGAATCAGAAAAATTCAGTAGATTCTAGGAGTTGCATGCAAGTTCCCTCTGTTTTTTAATACAGTTTTTGAAATTAAATTTTACAAACATAAAAAAAGGAAAAAAAATTCATCACAAAAACCACATTGTAAAAAAGACTATTTGTACTAGGATTATGCTTCTATTCTATTGACTTGTGTTCAAATGAAAATGTGTTATTTAAAAAATATGATGAACTCTTAATCTTCCCAACAATCAACTAAGGATCTATTTTGAATATATAAATTTTCAACAAAAACAACAAAATCCTTATGATGTATTTGATTCTCAATGAAATATTTTAGTTTGATGATATACTTCCAAATTTAAATTATTCCATGTTCTCTTTGATGGAAATTTTTATATCATATATTAGAGATTCCCAAATCATTCTTTTTCAATTTTGTCAACTGACATACTCTTCTTTCATAGGTATTGTTTGATAATTTCTTTGATTTATAATGATTATAATCTCCATTTGCTTATTTACTGTAATTTTATATTGAATATTTTCACCATCTGGACTTTCAAAATCTGGAAAAGTCTTTTTTGTGATGTTTGGGCCTGTTTGATGATGTCTAATGAGGCATCTTTATATTGATTATTTGTTTTTTTTTGTTTCCTGGACTGAATATTAAACTACTGGGTTTGTACCTACCACCATTAGATACTCCTGGCTTTTCTCTACATTTCATGTCTTGATGAAAATTTCAGTATTCTAAGTTTTAAGGGCTCTTTTGGTCATTTTTCATGCTTCACTATAACCTTTTTTTTTTGGTTTTTTGTATTTTGTGGGTTAGGATTAAGCATTAGTGTCATCTACTTAGTGCCATTTTGATAATCCTCATTTGGATCTATATTTTATGTTGTGATGGTTTTTTAGCTTATTTAAATGACAACTTGATAATTGAATATTAATTTTTACCCTAAAATGCATGATGCATAATACATATGAACTACCTATCAAACATTAAAGCTATGTGAATACATATGATTGATGAAGTTTGATCATTTTTATGTGCATCATGAATATTCACTATGGTTTAAATACTATTTCAATGCAAAATGCATAAAGTAGCTAAATGCATCATACACATTTAATTTAAATCCATAATATTTCCTCATTTTGGAAGTCATCATATATATTCATATGAATTAAAAGAAGCAATATTGAATTTGATAGTAAAATTCATAATGCATAATGCATAATACATTTTGAATATGAATATTAAGTGCATACATATGCCTAATCAAGTTTGAAATTTGGGTTTATGTGCATAATTTACAGGTGATGAATGATAAATATGATGTGTATATAAAAATGTTGGTTCTTATTGGTACCCACCCAAATAGTCAACTTGGTCAAGACACCATGACCAAGAAACAAAACACACAAGGACAGGCGTTCAAGCCACTCAAAGGAAGATATTTCATAGAAAAACGCTGGCTTGTCTCCTAAAGAGATTGAACAAGAAGGCCAGTGATTTGCAAAAACACCTGTCACATTAACACTCCTGCAACAAAGGAGTAGAAAATAAAAATTAAGTAAAAAAAATTAATACATATAAATATAAAAAAGAAAAACATTAATGTGGTTCCCACTGCACTATAAAACAGGGGGGGCTTGTATGCAAATCTGAAGTGTCTACTGAATCAGAAAAATTCAGTAGATTCTAGGAGTTGCATGCAAGTTCCCTCTGTTTTTTAATACAGTTTTTGAAATTAAATTTTACAAACATAAAAAAAGGAAAAAAAATTCATCACAAAAACCACATTGTAAAAAAGACTATTTGTACTAGGATTATGCTTCTATTCTATTGACTTGTGTTCAAATGAAAATGTGTTATTTAAAAAATATGATGAACTCTTAATCTTCCCAACAATCAACTAAGGATCTATTTTGAATATATAAATTTTCAACAAAAACAACAAAATCCTTATGATGTATTTGATTCTCAATGAAATATTTTAGTTTGATGATATACTTCCAAATTTAAATTATTCCATGTTCTCATTGATGGAAATTTTTATATCATATATTAGAGATTCCCAAATCATTCTTTTTCAATTTTGTCAACTGACATACTCTTCTTTCATAGGTATTGTTTGATAATTTCTTTGATTTATAATGATTATAATCTCCATTTGCTTATTTACTGTAATTTTATATTGAATATTTTCACCATCTGGACTTTCAAAATCTGGAAAAGTCTTTTTTGTGATGTTTGGGCCTGTTTGATGATGTCTAATGAGGCATCTTTATATTGATTATTTGTTTTTTTTGTTTCCTGGACTGAATATTAAACTACTGGGTTTGTACCTACCACCATTAGATACTCCTGGCTTTTCTCTACATTTCATGTCTTGATGAAAATTTCAGTATTCTAAGTTTTAAGCTCTCTTTGGTCATTTTTCATGCTTCACTATAACCGTTTTTTTTTTTTGGATTTTGTATTTTGTGGGCTAGGATTAAGCATTAGTGTCATCTACTTAGTGCCATTTTGATAATCCTCATTTGGATCTATATTTTATGTCGTGATGGTTTTTTAGCTTATTTAAATGACAACTTGATAATTGAATATTAATTTTTACCCTAAAATGCATGATGCATAATACATATGAACTACCTATCAAACATTAAAGCTATGTGAATACATATGATTGATGAAGTTTGATCATTTTTATGTGCATCATGAATATTCACTATGGTTTAAATACTATTTCAATGCAAAATGCATAAAGTAGCTAAATGCATCATACACATTTAATTTAAATCCATAATATTTCCTCATTTTGGAAGTCATCATATATATTCATATGAATTAAAAGAAGCAATATTGAATTTGATAGTAAAATTCATAATGCATAATGCATAATACATTTTGAATATGAATATTAAGTGCATACATATGCCTAATCAAGTTTGAAATTTGGGTTTATGTGCATAATTTACAGGTGATGAATGATAAATATGATGTGTATATAAAAATGTTGGTTCTTATTGGTACCCACCCAAATAGTCAACTTGGTCAAGACACCATGACCAAGAAACAAAACACACAAGGACAGGCGTTCAAGCCACTCAAAGGAAGATATTTCATAGAAAAACGCTGGCTTGTCTCCTAAAGAGATTGAACAAGAAGGCCAGTGATTTGCAAAAACACCTGTCACATTAACACTCCTGCAACAAAGGAGTAGAAAATAAAAATTAAGTAAAAAAAATTAATACATATAAATATAAAAAAGAAAAACATTAATGTGGTTCCCACTGCACTATAAAACAGGGGGGGCTTGTATGCAAATCTGAAGTGTCTACTGAATCAGAAAAATTCAGTAGATTCTAGGAGTTGCATGCAAGTTCCCTCTGTTTTTTAATACAGTTTTTGAAATTAAATTTTACAAACATAAAAAAAGGAAAAAAAATTCATCACAAAAACCACATTGTAAAAAAGACTATTTGTACTAGGATTATGCTTCTATTCTATTGACTTGTGTTCAAATGAAAATGTGTTATTTAAAAAATATGATGAACTCTTAATCTTCCCAACAATCAACTAAGGATCTATTTTGAATATATAAATTTTCAACAAAAACAACAAAATCCTTATGATGTATTTGATTCTCAATGAAATATTTTAGTTTGATGATATACTTCCAAATTTAAATTATTCCATGTTCTCATTGATGGAAATTTTTATATCATATATTAGAGATTCCCAAATCATTCTTTTTCAATTTTGTCAACTGACATACTCTTCTTTCATAGGTATTGTTTGATAATTTCTTTGATTTATAATGATTATAATCTCCATTTGCTTATTTACTGTAATTTTATATTGAATATTTTCACCATCTGGACTTTCAAAATCTGGAAAAGTCTTTTTTGTGATGTTTGGGCCTGTTTGATGATGTCTAATGAGGCATCTTTATATTGATTATTTGTTTTTTTTTGTTTCCTGGACTGAATATTAAACTACTGGGTTTGTACCTACCACCATTAGATACTCCTGGCTTTTCTCTACATTTCATGTCTTGATGAAAATTTCAGTATTCTAAGTTTTAAGGGCTCTTTTGGTCATTTTTCATGCTTCACTATAACCTTTTTTTTTTTGGTTTTTTGTATTTTGTGGGTTAGGATTAAGCATTAGTGTCATCTACTTAGTGCCATTTTGATAATCCTCATTTGGATCTATATTTTATGTTGTGATGGTTTTTTAGCTTATTTAAATGACAACTTGATAATTGAATATTAATTTTTACCCTAAAATGCATGATGCATAATACATATGAACTACCTATCAAACATTAAAGCTATGTGAATACATATGATTGATGAAGTTTGATCATTTTTATGTGCATCATGAATATTCACTATGGTTTAAATACTATTTCAATGCAAAATGCATAAAGTAGCTAAATGCATCATACACATTTAATTTAAATCCATAATATTTCCTCATTTTGGAAGTCATCATATATATTCATATGAATTAAAAGAAGCAATATTGAATTTGATAGTAAAATTCATAATGCATAATGCATAATACATTTTGAATATGAATATTAAGTGCATACATATGCCTAATCAAGTTTGAAATTTGGGTTTATGTGCATAATTTACAGGTGATGAATGATAAATATGATGTGTATATAAAAATGTTGGTTCTTATTGGTACCCACCCAAATAGTCAACTTGGTCAAGACACCATGACCAAGAAACAAAACAAACAAGGACAGGCGTTCAAGCCACTCAAAGGAAGATATTTCATAGAAAAACGCTGGCTTGTCTCCTAAAGAGATTGAACAAGAAGGCCAGTGATTTACAAAAACACCTGTCACATTAACACTCCTGCAAC